>JAJTUV010000878.1:600000-1019327 GCA_021653895.1 Mastomys natalensis
CAAAGAAACACTATCAAGATGAGTCCTCATGGGAATACGTACCTAGAGATTTAGGGGTCTTTTCCAGAGGCCCATTCTCACAAGTCAATCTTAAAAGTAAGAGAGAGAAAAGAACTGTGTGAGACCCAGTTATCCAGAGACACGGGGGGCCAGAAGCCTGGGGTTGCTTCAAGGTGGGAGATGATGAGAAGGACAAAGAGATGGGCTAGTTTCCCTGTCAGAGTGGCAGAAGGTGTAGCTCCTGATACCAAGATTGGGTTGATTGATTATCAGCCAGGCCATCCATGCCCAGAGCTAGGCAATCCCCTGGCTCTGCAAACATCTATTCCCTAGGTAGTAACAGCATCCATATGAAAACTGCTGTCTTACATTAGACCCATGTCTTTGACTGTAGCGTAGCCGATGGAGGACCTGGATCTCTCCCCTCAGCTCCAGCCACAGCCTTGGCCCATGCGACACGGCAAGTGTGCTAGCTGCTTAGCCACCTCGCCTTCCCCACTGCTCCCCACGCTTTTTAAAAAATGGATGCATATATTGTCCATGCCTGGCTGTGTTGGTGTGTTTTGAGGGGCCGTACACGTATGGAAGGTGCACATGCATGTGTGTGACAGCCCGAAGTTAATGCTGAGTGTCTCCCTCCATCTCTCCCCTACATTTTGAGGCAGGCTCTCTCACTGAGCCCACAGTTTGCTGTTGCAGCTAATGTGGCTATGCACTTGCTCTGAGGATTCCACCTGCACCTCTTACACACTGGGGCCATAGATAGGTCCTGATGGCCACCAGCTTTCACGTGGCTCTAGAGACCCAGATCTCTTGCGTGCACTGCGTAGAGTTTGCCTGCCAAGCCACCTCCCCATCCCACAGTGGCCATCTAACCTCAGAGCTGTCTCATCCCCACACATAAGAGCTTTCGATGACCCCCTAGTTGTTTCAAGATAGGACTTAGAGGCCTCGGGTGAGAACTCATAGGCCCCTCGTAGGCTGAGCCAATCTCACAAGCAGACTCTTGGTAGCTTCCTAAACATCACTGTCATTCCTCTCTGAGTGTCTTTGTCCTCCGTCTTGGGCTGTCCTTCCTTCAAAATTCCTCCCAAGAAATCATCCGGCCTTGTTGAGACGCTTTTCTATTGGGCTTCCTGACAGACTGGTGAGACCTTCTGTCTCACCCCCAGTCTCACTGGACTTGGACTCAATGATTTGCCTTCATATCTCTTTCATCCCCCAAAAGTGTTTTCACACCAGTTTCCAAAGCACCTAGCAGACAGTAGGTGCTCAACAGTGTTTTTGACATGAATAAATGATTAGGCCGATAAATGAATGACGTGGCAATAGGGTGAATTTCCCACCTATTTGCTAGACAGCCTTACAGAGGTGGGGAAGGGAGAGTCAAGCTGCAGATGGACAGCTAAGGCGGGTGTTTTCTATGTGACTAATTCCTGCCAGGCTCCTAGCTTAGCATCTCAGGTTTTTGAGATATGGCCCCTGACCTCTAAAGTGCCAAGTTAAAGAATAGAATGAGGTTTTAAACAAGAAGAGATAAATAAAATGGACAGACATAAAGAAGAAACAAAATCAATTTAAATAGGCAAGATTTATTAGTTAAATCAATGAAGCAGTGGAAGGGAGGTGGGGGTATACAGGCTGTCTGTGCTGTGTGGACAAAGCAGAGGTGACCCCGTCCTGTCCTCACCAGCCACAAGGCCAGGTGAGGCAGAGGTGGAAGGACCGTGTTGATGTGCAGGACAGAAAAGTGCCACAGAGGAAGTGAGGCTCTGGTTCAGGAACCAGCACTCCCACAAAGGAGTCGGATGGACCCTATAGATAGCACAGGAGGAGGGAGGCTGCTCCCTGGGAGTCAGACCAAGCAGGCTCCTCTCAAAGGAGCAACAAAGGGTGAAGACAGTCAAAGATCACAGAAGGGTTGCAAGGGGGTTGAGCACAGAAGGGGAGGCTAAACAGCAAGGGGCTGGGTAAGGCTGACCAGGACCGTTTGGATAAAGTTACGAAGCAGCTGTGAGTGCAGTGTGGGAGGCGAGAACCAGATGAGATCTGTGCTCTCTGTGCTCGCTGTTATTGCAAGAAAGGCATGGGGAGGGGCACTCAGTGAGGCACCAGAAGCACATGAAGCCAGAGCCAGGCTGCTGAAGATGGAGACAAAGGGCAGCTCCTCCATCAAAGGGCAGTTTGGGGAAGCACATGGTGCCTCAGGTTGCCATGGTAATATGCATTCCCTTCCCTCCTACTTCCTCTAATGCCAACCAGCATGCCATGAGAAACCAGAAGTCCTGTGAGAGTGTGGGTCTCCAGAGAGGTCAAGCCATGGCAAAGTGAGCCAGAGCCCCATGATTCTGGAGGTCACGGTCACAAGGAAAGACTCCAGGGAGAAAAAGAAAGAGTAAAAAAAAAAAAAAAAAAAACAGGAATTTCGAGGATGGGCAAATTTAAGCAACAGACGAAAGCCGTGTAAAAGAGTGCCTGGAGGATCAAGACATGGGTATAAAAACCAGGGAGACAGAGTAAGGACTCTACCACTAATGCTACTGAGAGAGGAGGAGAGGCTGGGCACCAGAAGTGTCCTACAGTAAGGAACGCCAGTGCAGAGTGAGCTTCGTGTGAAGGCAAAAGTGGGAGAGAGCTTCCATGCAGCAGTAAGTGCATGGGCATGTTCCCACGGCCCAGCAGAGCCCCGACAAAGATGGAGACATGGGAGTGTGCAGAGAAGGCAGCTCAGGAAACATGAGATCAAGAAAGCCGAGAGAGAATGAGAAATGGAAGACTTTGGAAGATCAAGTCAAAGAAATGGAGGAGGAGGATGTGACAAGCATATGTAGTGGCTTACATGACAAATGTGCCCCACAGTCTTCGCATTTGAACACTTGGTCCAGGGTGGGTGGCAATGTTTGGATAGTGTGGCCTTGCTGGAGGAACTATGCCATTTACAGGCAGGCTCTGGGTTTCAAAAGTCTCAGGCTATTCCCAGTGTTCTCTCTCTGCTTCCCACTTGAGGGTCAAGATGTGAGCTCTCGGCAGCCTGTATCATGATACCTGATGTTTCCCACCATAGTAGATTCTTACCCTCTGGAACGGTCTGTCTATGTAAACTCTTCTGTAACTTGCTTGACCCTGTGATGATTTATCATAGCAACAGAAACGTAAACTAATACACCACACTAGGAGAGTCACACCCATGGTTGGTGAACACCCACTCATACTCACATACATTCACAGACACTCACATGTGTATACAAACACACACACATACACAAACATGATTACAGACATACACTCACAGGCACGTGCCTGTGAGTTCTTACATGTGCCTCCTGGGGCATCAGTCTGGGCTAGCCACTGGATACTGATAGCCATCTAGAAGATGCTGCCTGGCTTCTCTATGAGCAGATTTATGATAACCTAGAGCCTCTGCCCCAACTGTTTCTGGGTATGAAGACCCTTTTGCAGTCCAAAAGTTTTATGAAAAACCCATATACCCATACATATGCATACGTAAACGTGAGCACATGCTATATACATTATATACACAACACATTATACATGATAATTATACATGATAATGGTGGTGGTTTCAGTATCCATTGGCTAAGAAAACACATAATAAGAAAGAGTCACCATGAACTTGGTCGTGCCCTAAAACAATGTGTACTTTATTCATCACTATGGCAACTGTAGACCTTAAGAAACTAGAAAGCAAGCTGCCCACATCGCTTGTCACGTATGCCTTCAAAGCCAGCCAGAGTCCAGGATCAGAGAAGCCGAAACAATGCTATGGCCTCCATGTGTCTGGCATTCGTGGGAGGGGATTTTACCCTTTCCAAACCTGATGCCTCAAGGCAGTGCCTGCCGTAATACCTCAGCAGTGCCGAGCCCAAGGGAATAGGGGGTGGGACAAGTTACAGGAGAGATGACCACAAACAGACTTGAGATTTTAAGTAGGCTGCTTACCGCACATGTGGGGCCCTTGGTCCCAGAAGCCCATCCTGATCTGGACACAAGGGGCTGGGCAAGGAGCCAGGCCTGCAGGAAGAGGTCCCTGTGGACATCCGGGCCTTCGGAATGGGCGGGATCACGATGCCTCCTAAAGACTTGTGCATCTTCTCATCAGCACAATGCAGGTATTGCCTGGAAATCTGCACCTGCGAGCGGGAGGGAGCCTGGTCCTCGGAAGCATGACTCACACTGTACTTTCAGCTCCTGGTAGCCTTGCACAAAGCGTCTCCTGCCAGCTGTCAAGAGGACGCTGGGAAATATCCTCTTGTTTCCCTTTTCAGTCTCTTAGGCCCACTCCAACCCCTTCCCAGCCATTCCAGGGAGACTGACAAGCTTTTCTGTTGTTTTATTTATTTATTTATTTATTTTTGGATTTATTTTATCTTCTCATTTCAGAAAAACCTTTGACTATGTAGAGCTGGAAGGGACCCTCTAAAACACCCAATTCAAGCTCTGCTTTTAGAGATCTACACAATAGGACTGGGAAGGAGGTGGTCCCCCATGCCAACGAGTTGGCATTAAGCAAGAGACGACCAGAAAACTGGGCAAATCCCAAAACACAAATACCAAAGAAAGCCTAGGAGCCACCAACTCCAGGACAGACAGAATTGTAGCCCCTGTACCTCTCAGGCAGCCCCCCAACACTCTCGGGCCAGCTGTAACAGTCTGGAACGCTACGGGCAAAGTGAAGTGAGGGCCTAGAGTCTCTCTCAATGCCACCCTGGTCTTGAGGACGGTCCTGAGACACTTGCAGAGATGTACAGGGCACAGGGACAAGAATTGGTAAAGGAACAGAAAGCAGGTAAGGTAACTGCAGTAAAGACCTGGAGCTACAGAGCCACCATACCTCTTGGGTACTGGATCCCAAGTCCTGGAGATCTTGTCTGCCTCCAGGTGGGTCCAGGTCCTTCTCCTTGGCACTGCTGGCCTCAGGGGTGGTCGGGATGCTCTGGATGGGAGGCATTGGCCTGGGTACCCTCAGGAGCCTCTGCGAGGCAGTACGGGGGATGGTGCTCCGCAGAGGAACTCCTCTGGGGCCTCCCACTGGATCCAGAGAGGCTGAGCAGGGGTAAGATGGGGAACAAGTTAGTACCTGGAGCACGGAGAGCTGAGGGTGATTGCTATAGTAACCTAGGCCTCATGTCCTGGGAGAAGAAGGGATGACGGAGGGGGAGGGGACAGAGTCGGGCTCCCTCCAGCCCTGCACCTAACATCCACCAGAACACTAGATGAGCAGCAGGTTTTGCGGGTTCCTTTTCATTTCCATAAAACTTGGTAGAAATGTGAATCAAAAATCAAAGATGGTACGGGTGGAAAGACAAGGGCAGTGTTGGGCTAAGAGAGGGCACAGCTGGCCCTGGAGAGACGGCATATCACCCTCTGCATCTCTAACGTGAGATCAAAAATGTCCCTCCTCAGACTTTGGAGCACTCTCTCCCAGCTGGCTGTGCTATTTAGAGCAACTGTGGAGGCTTCAGGAGATGACACCCAGCTGGAAGGGGGAGGAAGTAGGTCACTGAGGACAGGCCTTTGAAGGTTATAGCCCAGACTCTGGGTCCAAGCTTGCCCTCAGCTTCCTGACAGGACCAGCCTCAGCCATGTGCACCCACTTGCATGAATGGAGCTACGGCACCCAGCCTGCCCCACCATGCACTGAAACGGTGAACCAACATAGATCTTCTCCTCTTCAATTGTTTCTGCTCCATGTGCTGGTCAGAAACATGAAAGGAATAGTATATTCAAGGCATACACACTCCAGAGCAGAGTCAGCCATGAGCCCGGTGATGCCCAGTCCTTCTCTGCATGTCCACAAAATGCCAGGCAGACGCAGTGGCTAATCAATTCCTTCTCCCTCCTCACTTCTTCAGTTACCGATGAGGGGTAGACCTGCCTTGACACTCCTAAGCTAGCCCAAAAGACACACAGCCCCTCTCCATCATTTCTGTTAGAAATGATGCTACCTCATACCCTACAACAGCACCCGCCTCGGCAGAAACCCACTGACCAGCCCCAGTGGATCCCCAAAAACTCGAACACCTGCTGACCCTCATAACCTGTGTGGCGTGGTGCCTTTGTTCTCGGAGTGCGTGGTAGCTGGACCATGGCTCACCTTGAGAAGATGCTGCCATGCCTTCTGAAAGCCGTCTCTTCTTGAGTTTGTCCTTAATTTGAATAGTGTCCCGGGCCACACTGCTGGCTTCTGATTCCAGGGAGGGGACAGCTGCCATGGGGTGGGGCCCCAAAGGCAGAGCTCCAAGGTTCCTGGGGTAGCCATTTCTGGCCTGCCAGCCTTTCAAAGGAGCATCCAGCATGAGACCACTCTGTTCCTCATGTCCACGCAAGAGCTGTGATGGCTTCTCACTGCTTGGCAGGACACTTGACACCGGCTGCGGAGAGGCTGAGAGAGACATACACACAAGTGGCTTTTCGGCCAAAGCTAATAGGTTCAAGGTAAATAGAAGATGTTCCCTAAATTAGAGAGCAGCTGTTGTGAGTGGTGAAGAGGTTGGTGAACTACTGGGCCCAGAGGAGTCCTAGAACCTGGAGACACAGGGGACATTGTGGGCAGGGAGCTTGCAAAAGGACTTAAGTCCTGAGACCTGATGCTCAACCCGCAGAGGCTAGACTGTAGCTGGCATACAATCCAAGGACAGCCAAACTCCCAGACCAGCCACGGCCTGAGAGAATACACATATGCAGAGTCACGGAAGCCTCCACACAGAGCAGAGGCTGAGCCCTGCCCTAGACAGTCTATAGACCAGAGCAGAATCCAGGAGCAGAAGGTGACAGAAGGGCTAAGTGGAATCAAGACAAGCACCAAGCAGAGCTGCCATGCTTGTGACCCCACCTCCTACTACTCATACCCAGCGCCTTCCCAAGGCCAAGATGCAGGGAGGCGGGCCTGTCTCGCTGGAGTGTGAGGGGCCCCAGGTTCCCAGAGGACTAATCCATGCTGAGAGCGCCTCTTTCCCATCCCCAGGGGCTCCCTCCACCCCCCTTATTCCCTGAGGAGATCCAAAAAATATTTGTTGTTTGTTTCTACTTTTTGTTTAAGAATTTTGTTTTGAGGATTTAGGGAGGTGTCTTGTTTGGTTGGTTTAGTTTAAGTTTTGCTCTGTTTTTCTTTGCATTGCTTCTCTATGACTTAAAATAATTCTTAAAAGTAAACATCATAGCCGGGCGGTGGTGGCGCACGCCCTTGATCCCAGCACTTGGGAGGCAGAGGCAGGCGGAATTCTGAGTTCGAGGCCAGCCTGGTCTACAGAGTGAGTTCCAGGACAGCCCGGGCTACACAGAGAAACCCTGTCTCGAAAAAAACAACAACAAAAAAAAGTAGACATCACTCCGCTCACATAAAAATTGGTATATAAAAGTATTTAAATGCTCACACGTGTATAATTTTCAGCTTTTACATGTTTTTTTTTTCTTTTAGACAGAGTCTCGTGTAGCCCAGGTTAGCCTCAGACTTATGTAGCTAAAGATGATTTTTCACTGAACTCTGAACCTCTACTTCTTCAAACGTCCTGAAATCAGTCTCTAGGGGCATTTTAAACAGCCATGATACAAAAACACCTGACATAGATGGAAAATGTCCAAATATCCAGATATTTCCTCCTCCAGCCTGGGTTCCAGCTCTGTGACCAGTGGCCTTGACTGGGTAGTTTCTAGGGGATCCTCTCCCATCCCATGCCAAAGACCTCAGAGAGGTCACCAGAGCAATTTGGCGTGACCGAGTCACCAGGCCAGGTCCTCACCTTCATCATAAGGAAGAAGACTGGAGTCGATGCTTCCAGGTGGGGGTGCTCGGAGCCCAGCACTAGTCCGAGGGACACGCCCACAGTATACAGCCACTGGAGCTGGAACTTTGGCTGGGGACAGAATCACAGGAGAATGGTACCTTAGAGCCCTCTGGGGCCAAACTAGAGTATAAAAGCAGAGCAGGAGTAACCATACCCTCTACCATCTTGTCTGCTAGAAGGACATAGTCCTCACTCCAGAGTCTGGTCCACTAATGGGATACCAGCCAGGCAGTAACCTCAAACAATCTTACAAATCCTACCAGCCCCAGCCCTTGCTAGCATCCCTCTCTCCTTGAATTAAGCCTGCTTCCCCCCCTCTCTGCTTTCTACCACCCTTGAGCTTTGGGTCAAGCCCCCTAGTTAGGCTTTCTTTCAGCCTCCTTCAGAGTCTCCTCCTCCAGCAGTCAGTAAAACTGATCCCTCATGATCATAGCCCTGGCTTCTGTCACCGTGGCTCTCCGTGTTCTCCCTGGGCCACTCTCGGGTACCCATTACAGATAACTCTCTTTCCCTTGGCAAAGCACCTGGTTCCGAGCATCCACTACCTGCCTCTCCCCTGAAGGCCTAAAGCACTGATCTCCAGTCTTCCCTCTACTGCCTCCCTGATTTAGCAAACGGCTCCCTTCCTTTCCTAGTGCCTGTACTGGGCAGGGATTCCGGTCTCTGTACCCTGACAAGAGGGGAGCAAGGTTGACCTGGTCCTCCCTTGGAGGAGTCTGCAAGGCCAGTGAAAGGCCGATCGTGAAGAACAAGCAACAGCACAATAAACCCTGGTAAGGGACAGAGGGGAGAAGGCTTCCCAGTAGGGGAGGAAGCAGAGCAGAAACCAGGAAAAGGAAAGAGAGCTGGCTAGGGATGGCCCCCTTAAGAAGCCTTCCTCAAACCTGCTACTGCTTACAACTGATGCCTGTGAGGAAAGGGGAAATCGGTTTCTCCAGTGGAGCAACATTAGATACATCAACCCCACTGCAGTGCCGGCTCCAGGTCCTGGGCAGTGGCCACGCTAACCCAGCTCCACCTCTGAAGTCGGTTTTGTTGCTCTTTGTCTCTTGTTACATTTGGATATTTTTGTCTTCTTGGGTTTTGTGGTGTGTGTGTGTTTTTATTGTTTGTTTTGAGAGAGAGAGAGAGAGAGAGAGAGAGAGAGAGAGAGAGAGAGATCATGGAGTTGGGTGGATAGAGAGGTGAGGAAGATCTGGGAGGGGTTAAGGGAAAAGAAAGAATATGAAAAATACATTATATGAAAAAATTCAGTGAAAAAAGGGAAGGCTTCCCCGGCGTTTGGCCCCACAGGCCCGAGTCCTCTCCCTCAGCACCTAACAAATGTCAGTCTCCAAGCTCACAGGCCCAGCCCCTTCCGAGCACATCTCAGTACCACTTAAGGGCTGAACCTACCAGCAGATAAACCCACACACAAGGGGGCACTCAGTCACCTTCTACACAGAGACACACACAGAGAACAGGACTTGGGAGAATTGGTTGTTCTTGTTTCTATTATTGTGTGACCTTGAGGAAATAAACTACCCTCTCTGGGATTCAATTTCATACTTGTAAAACAAACTATTTGGACTGCGCTGGAATTCATAAAATACCCTCATCCTGTCCCTAGATTTTTCTTAGGCTTTCAGCCTTTCTCCCTTCTCACTAGACTCTGAGGCCAGGCTAGAGCTGATTAAGTTGTTAATTACCAAATTGTTTTCATATTCTGCAGAATTTATCTCCCAAACACTATTTTCTTTACCAAAGTCCCCTGGACATATACCTGCTACCTCTGGGCCTATCTGAGGTCAATAGCAACTCTACACTTGACAATCATCCATTTCATGCAGGCGAGGGGAAATCCGTTTCCACCAGAAACAGCAGTGACTGGGCCCAGCCACCCACATGCTCACAATTACAAGGTTGCATTAACCCTTCAAGGAACCAACCCACCTTGTCTGAGCTGACACAAAGCCATCCAGAGCCCCAGGACACCCCACACTCCCAGAAGACCAGGGAGCCTAGCAGAAGATAGTCAAGGCAATTGAAGTCAGGAAACCCAGTATCACCCTGTGGTCAGCCACCACCTGGCTACATCTTCCGGGGGAGAGGCAAGTAATGGATGCTCTGAACCAGGGGCTTTGCCAAGGCAAAGGGAGTTATCTGTAATGGGTGCCTGAGAGTGGCCCAGGGAGAACACCGAGAGCTGCATCTTGATAGACCCCTGAACTATCCAAGGAGGTTTCACAGCTCATCAAGGGCCCCCTACCTAGAGTGACATCGTCACAGGTGTCCATGCCCCAGGTGAGGAAGGAGCCCACCAGGCTGCCTAGAAGTAGCAGTTGTCCCTGGGCCCTGAGTGCAGGCCTCGGGAGTCCAAAGTACACCGGTCTGTGACATCCAGGGCCCTATGTGCAAACAAAACAAAACACTGTTAAACCCTCTGTGCAATCCACTGGAGCTAAAGCCTGGCTGAGGTGAAGAGATCGTGCCAGGCCCAGGATGCCCTCCTGTCTTTCCTGACCTTTGTCCTCTCTCAGAAATGCCCAAGATCCTAAATCCCAAGGCCATATGACTCTGGAGACGAGTTCATTATGAGGAGTCTCAACGGAGCCCAATCAACCTGTCACCTCTTGTTACTTGGACATGACACAGTCAAGCCTTGAGGAAGGTAAAATTCTCTCACTCTTTTCCAGAACTTTCTATTTTCTTCCAAAGCCCTTTGCACAGCTGCCTGGAGCCTGTGGTGGATGCTGACCCATCTCAGGGGTCTCGGCAGGGTTGCCCTCAACACTGTCTGCTTTCAAGTTCGGCCTGTCTGCACCTGCATGAAGCCCTTGGTGAGCAGCTCCTGCCCTTTAGTGAGCTTCACTTCCCCTTTGACGGGGAGGGGGGGCTGTCTGACTACAGGCTCTAAACCGCCACAGTGTTTTATGTGTTTCTTCTTGAAACAGGGTGAGTCTGGGAATGGCCAGACCAGCTTAGTGGCAGAGTTGAGCCTCCCAGTGTCACTCCTGAGAACAGTTCCCTCCAGATGCTGTCTGGGTACAGGCAAGGGCGCTGTGCCAGCTTCCTTTTGTTGAGCAACAAAACCCAGCCCAGGACTGAGAAACCTTCCTTTAGCCTGGAAGCCAGCCTGCCACAGGCCCTGTCTGGCCTCAGAAAGCAGGGGAGTGCCTGGAAATGTCTGGCCCAACAGGTTGAATGAGGCTCAGCCAGTTGCCCAGCCCTGACCCAGCCCTGTCTCCCTGCTTAGCACCTCCAGCCAGGTGGGTCCTCTGTCTCAGAATTTTCCACAGTGACTACTATGGGGAGGACTGAACCACACGGTGGTGACAGCAGCCAGGAAGGCCTGTGAGGTAAGGTGCTCCAAGCCAATAGTGAAGATTCTGTTCCACAGAGACAACACCCCATCCTTCAGCCAGAGAGATGGGGAAGAGGCTTAAGAGACTGGCCAGGCTACCGTCTTCCCTGAAAGACTCAGGACTACTCTCCCAGGGCTTTGGAAGCCCCGAGAATTGACTCTCATCAGAGGATGCACTGTCTGTGGACAGTCTAAGTAAATAAGAACCATCTATCTAGATTCTTGTTCTCAATCATGACTGAAGCTTTCAATCACCTAAAGTCTGATTAAAATTTCAGGCTGAGACACTACCACACAAGCCTGCCCCCACTGAATTACTCTAGTAAGCAGCCTACAAGGACGTGCCTGTTGTTTTAAGTCCAACATAATTTTTGATGTTCAAACAGGACTGAGCCACTGGGCTATGGTCCCAGTTCATCCTTTACTCACTCTCTCTCACCGTAGGCTGTCCAGGTACCTTAGTTTACTCAAAGCGCTCCTTTCCAAACAGACAATTTGAACTTGCCCAAGAGCACAGGCTATGTAAGATGTTATAGTCGTGCTACTGTGTGACTTGTGAATGGGACTGTCCTCACCAGCTACCTTCTAGAAGTCAGGATGTCCACAGCCTGAGGCAGCTTCATTCCTTTATGTCCTGGGAGATTGTCTGAAAGGAAACCATTGGCCATCGCCTAGCTTACCACAGTACATTCATCAGCGAGCCCAGACAGGTCTGCATGTCCAACCCCTCAATTCCCAAAGATCTACAGAGCAGGGTCTCCCAGACACCTGCCCCCAGAGGACGTAGCCACAGTGACTAACAGACAAGCAGCCATGTCCCATGTGACAGCCATGAGTCACACACACACACACACCACAAACACACACACACACCACACACACACATACACACACAACCACACACACACACACACCCCACCACACACATACACATACACACATACATACATACACACCACACACACCACACACACACACACACACACACACACACTGACACAGGAAGATCACTCAGACCCTAAGACAGAGCTCTGGACTTGGCTCAGATACCAGTCACCCCCTGTCCCCTGGGTGGAATTCACTAAGGTCTCATTGGTACACAGCATTCTTCTGGCCATGAAGGTTTTACTCCCTTTGCCTGTTGGATCATCCAATCTCAACCTAAAGAGCTCAAACAGCCAGAAGATTCCAGTAAGCAGGATTTTACTCTCACTTCCCAGTGCTTCCCATTGTCCTGAATGGCTGATTCCTTACTCTCAGCCTCAGTTTCCCATTGCAAATAAATAACTGTTGCCTGTGCCTTCCCTTAAAGCTGTGGCCACGGGGGTTCCATGGTGACCAACACTGCAGGAATGAAGCTATGGGACCGAAAAGACTCAGGTTTCAAGTGGAATGGAAACAAACCTAGCATTGGCTCAGGAGAGGGTCAGCCCAAGAACCACGTGTGACTGCCCCTGGGCCTCTTACAGGCACAGGAACCAGGGCGAGGAACACGCACACCTTGTTTCCCAGGGAGCTACTGTCCTAAAGAGAACAGCAAACAGTTCGGGCAGTGGGGCAGGGAGGAATTGGTTGGGAGAAGAGACAAATGCTCACTCACACCATCTTGAAAGTTACAATGGAGAGAGCCCTCCCTCCCTTCAGAGTCTACTGGTGACAGGTGGGCCCATGGAGGAGACAGGTGGATAACTCAAAATAGGTTTCACTCCATATTTCCCTTTTATTTTTCCTTTCTGAAATACTTAAGAGGGTCTTAGTATGTAGTCCAGGCTAGCCTAGAACTCAAGCTCTTCCTACCTCAGCCTCTGGAGTGTTGAGATCACAGATATGTGTCACCATACCTACCTTAGATGTCCCTTTGGCTTCCTCCAGGGTTCACTATTGTTTCTATGTGAGCACACATTGTCACCAAGGAGGGAGGAACAACACTTTCTGTAAGAGCAGGAGAGGCACGTGGACACTCACTGCCACCCTGACTGGGACAAATACTTATGCCCTGTCACACCGGTCAGAATAAGAATTCACTGTCACACCAGGAGGGACTGAGGGACACTCACAGTGTCTGGGCAGGTAGGTATCAAGAGGGACCACACAGTTGTCCGAGAAGTCAACTGAGGGAAACCAACCTTGCTGGGCCTGACTCGGAATGTCAGGCATGAAGAGACAAATGCACCTGTGAGCCTGGGGACCCGGAGGCCTAGCCTAGGAAGGCAGCGGTGGACGTGGGGCAGATTCTGGAATGGGCCCCTGGAAGGACATACTTAGAAAGCAATAGTTTTGACCAAATCTAAGAATGGAAGTTTCTAGACTCTGCACTGGAACACTAATACAAACACAGAAAATAAAAGTCAGGATGCAGACCTACCTGCTAGTCTAGCCAGGGTGTAGGCTGGATAGTTCTTTCTCCCTGGGAATGAGGAGCACCCATACACCTCAAAGTCCTCACCCACTTCTACTTCCATGAGGCAGCCCAGCCATGGACTCCAGGGAAACCCCTGCTGTCCTCAGGTGCCCCAGGCACTCTAATCTCCCAGCTGTCACTAGAGATCTGCAGCTCCAGCCAGTCCACCATGTCCCAGATACTAGGACACGAAGGTGTGTGAGATCACACGCGGCCCCTGAGCACACCGTGACTGGAAGCACCTAACTGACAGCCTCTAAAGCCCAGCTTCTGCTGCTGCCAAAAGAGATAACCCCTGGCAAGCCTCAGTACCTATTCAATAAACAGAGATAATCACTTAATGTCTGACCCCTAGTTAGTGATCAGTGGACTGGGCATACAGCTGCAGTTAGCAAAGGCTGGATGGCAGATGGCTCAGTCGGTACGAAGCTTGCTTTGAAAGCAGGAGGACTCCATTTCCAATCCCCAGAAGCCACATAAAAACCCCTGGGTATGATAGCACACGTCTGTAATCCCAGAGCTGGGGAGGCAGAACAAGAAGGTGCCTGAGGCTGGCAACTGTTCTGGACCTTCCTAATGCTGCCACCCTTTAATGCAGTTCCTCATGCCATGGTGACCTCCCAACCATACAATTACTTCCTTGCTACTTCATAACTGTCATCCTGCTACTGTTGGAGCAAACTGTAGTGGAAATATCTGATATATAGGATATCTGATAGGGACCCCAAAGGGGTAGTGACCCACAAGTTGAGAACCACAGGTCCAAACAGACAGAACAACCCAGCTTCAGTGAGAGACCTTGTCAAAAAAAAACAACAGGGCCAGTGACTGAGGAAGACATCCAGTGTCAGCTGTGGAGCTGGGGACAGGGGTGATGTACAGATGGGAGAGTGTGAAGCAGCTGATGCAATAAGGGGACAATTCCTTGACTGACGTTTGCAGAAGAAGGTCAGGGAGGGAGGAGGAGCTGGAGACAAGGGTAGGGCAGAACCTTTAAGGAGTGGGGCAGGCTAGGCCATTGATCATTGAGGGAGATATGGGGGCCTCAGCTCCTTTCTCAAGGTCTATTTTCTTCCTTCTCTGCCATGAGTCAAGCCACTTTGCCCCGCCCTGTACATCCTACCATGATGCTTACCTCACCCCAGGCCCAGAAACAGCAAAGCCAGCAGCCATGGACTGACGCCTCAGAACCCATGAGCCAAGACCAAATCTGTCCTTCAAGTCAGATTTCTCAAGCATTACGTCACAGCAATGGAACGCTGATTAACACAGGTGCCAGTCACCTCCACCCTGACCAGGGAGACTGATGCCCACACCCATCACGCCCTGTGCGGAGGTATCCCAGGCCTTCCCAGTGTTCTGCTGGTTAGATAACATGAGGCTCAGGTCAGCTAGCAGCCTGCAGGAGTATAAAGAAGGTCCCGGGGAAATGGTCAGGTTGCTAAAATGCTTTCTGGCAGTCATGAGAATCCTCGTTCAAACCCTTAGAACTTGGTTTTTGATTTGTTTTGCCTTGTTTTGTTTTTTAAAAAGGACAGGTACAATGGCCTTGTAATTCCGGTACTGGAAAGCAGTGGCCTGTGGATTCATGGGACCGGCCAGCCTAGCCTACTCAGTGACCTTCAGCCAACAAGACCCTGACTCGAAAAACCAAGGTGGACGGTACCAAAGAATGACATCTGGGGTTGGTTTCTGGCCTCCACATGCACCTACACAAAAACATGCACCTACACCCTTTCACAGACATGCGCACACTCACAAGGGAATACAAAGGGTCAGACACAGTGCCTGGTGTATAGTAATACCTCAGTAAGTGTTAGTAGTGTAGGGAAATGAATTCAAGATGAAGAATATCATCATGGTCTGGCCAAGAAAACCCTATGTGAAGGAAATTAATGTCCTTCAGTCCCGTGTCACTGTGCTTCCAAGAATACTGTTTGCCATGGAAATGTTCTGACCCTCGTTTTAAAGGTAAGATGACCGAGGCTCAGAGAGGTCCAGGAAAGCAGGTCAAGGCCACACAGCTGCAGCAGAAGTAGGCTCTTTCGTGGAGCCTGACACGCACGTTATGTCAGACTGTTCACTCAGGCACCAACAGCCAGACCACCTGCTGGCTCTGTGGCCTCCGGCACATTAGTAAACCTCTATGAACTTCTGTGTCGTGGCAAACTGGAATTAAAAGCATCTATCTCACAAGGTTATCAAGAGAACCCAAGGAGCTAGAGAGCTGGCTCAGCTACTAAGAGAACTTGATCTTGCAGAGGACCTCAGTTCAGTTCCCAGAAGCCACTGCTGGCAGCTCACAGTGGCCTGCAACTCCAGCTCCAAGGGATCAGACACCTTCTTTCAGCCTCTGCAGGCACCCACATACATAGGCACAGAGACAAACAGATGGACAGACAGACAGACACACACACACACACACACCCCTAAATAAATAATTAAATCAATCTTAAAAACAAAAATGAGAGCAGGGGCATGGGGACAGGTTATGGGTTTTTTTGGGGGGAGAAGGGGACCAGAAAAGGGATAACATTTGAAATGTGAATAAAAAAAAATATCTAATTTTTTTTTTTTAAATAGGAGGCATACTCAGAAAATATAACAGGTGCTTAGTACTCAACCCTAAATGAGACACCTATCTCAAACCCCAAAGGTTCAGGAACATCAAAAAGGGGAAGAACAAATTCAGAAGCCGGAGGACGGGGAGGAGAGCTATGAAACACTGTGGCCTGTGGCTGCTGGACTCATGGACACACTACCGCTACTGCTACCTGAGCAGGATCGAGTCGGCCACTGCAGGTAGCACATAGTGGACTCAGGGTGTCCTTAAAAAGACATGAGGCAGGGAAGGCAGTGTGTTGGGGAATTTTGGGTAGTCAGGGACGGATGGATGCATTATACATTGTATATATGTATGAAATTGTCAAAGAATAAAAGTAAATATATTTCACATGTATGTGTAAAATTATAAATATAGTATATGTATTATAAAAATTCTATATATAATCTATATGTTATATAAAAATACAATAATTTATAAATCATATATTTTTTTTAAAAAAAACACACCTGACGGGAAGCTGAGAAAGGAGGAGAGAAAGTTTAAGGCCAGCCTGGGCAACTTAGTGAGACACTGTCTCAAAATAAAAAGTAGAAAATAATAGGTCCTGTGTGATAAGCATTTTGTCCAGCATGTTTGAGGACCTGGGTGTAATCCCTAGAGCTGAAAATCAAAACCATCATGGAATGCCGTGTCTAGCCGTCTCTGTCAACGGTGGGCACTGTTTGTAAGAGTCCTGCTGGGTCGGCAGTTCCTGAAGGGGAGAAAGCTGCAGAGGCTGAGGTCAGGAGCGAAGTGAAGATGCTCCCTACAGAGCGTGCCAGTCACATCTCCTGGGTTTTCTGGGCAGAGCAGGGGACAGCTAGACAGCTGAGGCAGGATACTCGGAACAACAGATCTGGTGCCACTCTGCTAAGAAAATCTCCAGGAGACTCCTTTAAAGAGCACAGTCTGTAGAGGCTGGTAACCTTGCAATGACCTCCTGAGACAGGATAGAGCGTGCCACCAGGAACCCACACACATCCCACACCCACAAACAGCACCTTACCTACCCTTTCTTTATGCACCACAGAACCAAGAAATGTCACCTCCAGTGTGTGTGTGTGTGAGTGTGTGTGTGTGTAAGTGTGTAGTGTGTGAGTGTGTGTGAGTGTGTGAGTGTGTGTGAGAGTGTGAGTGTGTGTGTGTAGTGTGTATGTGTGTGAGTGTGTGTGTGAGTGTGATGTGTGTGAGTGTGTGTGAGTGTGTGTGAGTATGTGTGAGTATGAGTATGTGAGTGTGTGTGAGTATGTGTGTGAGTATGTGTGTGAGTGTGTGTGTGTGAGTGTGTGAGTGTGTGCAGTGTGAGTATGTGTGAGTGTGTGTGAGTATGTGTGTGAGTGTGAGTGTGTGAGTGTGTGTTGTATGTAGTGATGTGAGTGTGGTGTGAGTTGAGTATGTGTGAGTGTGTGTGAGTGTGTGTGTGTATGTGTGTTGCGCGCACGCGCTCTCACATGTGTGTTCAGGGGGATGAAGGAAGAGTCGCTAGGCTGAGGAGGAAGAGGGCTGCATGCACCCATGACTAGGACCACACATTGAACAGCTTCCCCAACCTCCCACATAGGGAATTCTGATAGAAGAATGTGGGGCCGAAAGACGCAGGGAAAGAGCAAGGGAAATAGCTCAGTGGTAGTGCAGTGTACATGAGGCGCTGGCTTTGAGCCCCAGCACTGAAAGTGAGCAGAAGAGATATGGAGAAGTCTATGCATAAAGGAAAGCTGCACTTAAACTGTTGAGTGCAGATACACTGCTGGGTCTGATTGTCCAGGCTGCACAAGGCATTGTGAGTGTAGGGGACAACACTCACAGTACACAGTACTGTCATATTCTCGCTGTGGCCTTTTGAGGATGAGAAGGACTTGCACAGATGAGCTGTGGCCCTAAGACAGCAGGACTCCTAATTTCTGTTTACATTTACAAAACTGAAAATCTGCTGGATGTGACCCCGTTGTATGTGTTCCATGGATGCGCAGTATAAATGAGAGATGAAGCCGAACACGTACAAGGCATTGAACACAGCACCCGGAGCTGCTAGACCTGCTATGAAGGTCAAACTGGAGGGGAGTGAGGTCTGCTATCCCTTCCCTAGTGTGTCTGGTCTGTTCCAGCTGCTCTGTCGAAGCCTGCAGGGGTGCAGTCTTAAACAACAGGTAGAATTTCACATGGTTTCCAGCTGGAGATGCCAAGGTCAAGGTGCTAGAAGACTCAGGCCTGCTGAGGATTTGCCAAGCTGCTGAGGGCTCTCCTTAGGATGCTCCCACAGAACAGAGTGAGAACAAGATCTCTGGTCCCTTCTTGTGGGACACTCAGCACCTCATGGGGACTCCACTGTCATGACCTTTGAACTTAATGACTCCCATGAAGGCCCTCTTCTAGCACTGATTTATGAGAAGAGGTATCAGTCATTCAGTGTGAACTTCAGAGGGGACACAGTATCCAGTCATAATGCATACACAAGGCTATTGAGAGCCTATGCCTATCCTGGGCATCTACTCCTGCAGATATGCCGTGCTCACCAGCTAGCAAGGCCTCAGTGAGAAGGGGGAAGTCTTCCTTCTCCAGCTCCCACCAAGACCGCTCCCTCTTCAGTGGACACAAGGACACACATCTTGCATGGTTTGACTGTCCAAGTACCCTGCCCATTTCTGGGGCTCAAATTATCCAGCTGTGGGCCATGGGCATGGGCCAGTTCCCAGAGGCTCAGGAGCGAGTGAAAGGGTGTGCAACACTGGTCCAGGTGAAGTTAGAGCAACTTGCTTCCACTAATCCATTTGAATGTCTACCTGTCACACTCTAGGACTCTCCTCAGAGCTCCTCAGAAATGTCTAGCCAGGGAACTTCCAGCTACAGCTCTGTCCTTTTCCCAAAGACCCACCATGAGAAAGCCAACTACTGCACTAACAAGATGGCTCAGAGGGTAAGAGTTCTTGCAGCACAAGACTGATAACCTGAATTTAATCCCCAGAACCTACAGCAGGAGAACAGTCATAAGTGAAATTTTTAAAGAAGACTATCAACCATCCTAGCAGGGACCCATGGCCACAGGCCGACTATTACCTGGGACACTGAGGGCACTTTCGTAGAAAGACATTGTGTTCTAACCTTGGATTGAAGGGAAATCCTGGAGTGAGGAAGAAGGCGAGTGGGGCCAAGAACCAAAGGGTTTCAAATAGGCCACATGGAAATTGCAGCTTCCAGACAGCTGCCCTGGAGCCCAGGCCTGCATCTCAAAGGCCAACAGGACAGAAGTAACAGCTCTGGATGGAGACTGGCCCTCCAGCGGGAAGAGCAGGAGGAAGACAGCAGCCCACAGCCTATACACAGGGTGGGGCTAAGAAAGCAGAGACTGAAGCAAAGCAAGACCAACAGGCAAAGGAAAATGGAGACGAAGAAAAGCTGGTGCTTCCCCCCCACCCTCACTCCATGACCAGAGAAATGCTAAAAACACAGTGTGGCCACTGCTCTACAAAGATTGGTGTGTGTTAAGATGAGAAGTGGTCCCCCATGCTGGCATAAGTGGAGAGTGATGAGAACCCATGGCAGCCACAAGCAAGTTGCACGTGGTCCTTCACTTGGACTCTGGCCTGCGTTCTCTAACAAAGCTCAAGGTGCATGCACCCCAGGCCAGCAGCTCCGCTCCTGGGTGTCCACCCACAGATGATCTTGTGCACCTAGTCCAGAGGAGAAGCATACAAATGTTCACTGCAGCTACAAACGGGCTAGCCACCGAATCTGGAAGCAATCCAAATGTTCACCAGGGAAACAGAAGGATATGTTTGGAGGGCTCATTGCATGACATGGCCATGAGAATAAATGATTGCTGTACTTATTCAGTGCCACAGATGACCACAGCAGTGAGTTCAGTGGAGGAAGCCAGGCCCCAAAAGATGACTGGCTATGACACTGTTTACCAAGCACCGGAAGGAAGGCAGGCATGAACTGGGTCCTTGGAAATGCATAAATGGGTTGTAGGGCTTTGTACTAAAACAAGAAGAAACTGGGAAAGTAAGAAGCCCTAGTAGGGAGGCCACTGTGATACAGATAAAGAGTCCCATGGGCCTGGGGTCTGCCATGTCTAGTACACATGGGCAGAGGCCCCAGCAGCATTTCCCTTATAGCTGTTCCAGAACCCATTTGTGAATCATAAACCTTACTGTCTGGCCCTGGTGGTCTTCCAGAATGATGGGAGCATTTGCCTTCAGAGGCAGGTCTCGTGATAGCCCAGGTCATATCCTCCCGTCCCTGATCGTCCTCCACAGTCTCCCAGCTTCAGATCTGCTGCTCCCTGGACCGAACTCCAGCCATTGTGGGAACGATGTAGGACTTGCTTAAATCAAGATGTCCTGGCTATGGGCTTGTCGCTTCCCCACCTGAGGCCAGGGACCATCGTGGTCTATGGCTACCTCACTGATGCCCAGACAGACAGAAGCCCTGTTTACCCCTCATGCTTCTGAGGAAGAATGAGGCCTTCTGAGGGCAGGCACAGTGGCACACGTCTATGATCACAGCACTCTGGAGAGACAGGGGTACCAGAAGTTTAAGACCATCCTCAGTTACATAGCAAGTCTGAGGTCAGCCTGCACTACTCCCTGCCTCAACAAAGACAAACAGAAAATAAACAAAATCACCCTTCCAAATCCCGTACCATCAGTGTGGGCCTTGTTCTGGATGGTGGCCGGTAGAACCGTAGTGTTGGGAGACCAAAAATCAGTGGAACAAGAGCCACGCTGATCTCCACTTCCACAGTGACCCAAGAACAAGTGTTCCATCTGCGCTTGGGCTGGCCAAGTGTACCCCTATCTCCACTCTCAAAACCAGGGTCAGGAGAGGCTTTGCATACAAGGAAAACTGAGGCTCAGAAGTGCAAATGCCAGCCCCATATGTCCAGCAAGTGAGTCTGGTGTTAGAATTCAAACCCAGAGCAGAATCTTTCCAAACCTTCACTGTAACCCGGTGCTCTGGTCCCAAGCACAGGACTGTCCCCACTCCTGCCAGCACCATTGTCCCACCACCCCCAGGGAATCTAGCCCAGAGGAGCAGAACCAACCACAGCCTAGGGTCACAACCCTGGGGAAGGAAGCAGTCCAGAGCAGCCGTCTTCCCTGACTGATAACAACCAGACAGCAGCAACTCTGGCCTCATTTAGAGAGACCCCGAGAGGGGCAGGGTCTCCTACCATCACACAGCTTCCCTCCCCCTCACTATGGTCTTTTTGCTTGCTCCAAGTTAGGATCTCGTCCCTCCTTGAAAGGATTTTGGAGGCTTGGCCCTCCCATCTGAACAGCTCAACAGACGAACGCTATTATCTCTCACCTCTCGTCCAGAGGCCAATCCCCTGTCAGTGGAGGAATCCAGGGTCCTTAGTCTCTGGAGACAGTGCTGTCCCTGCAGGTAGGGAGGCAAGGGTGGGGCATCACCCACCTGACCTGCCTTGGCTTAGGAGGCCTAGGCCACGGACAGCCTTCTGTCCAAGCAGGTACAAGAAAGCCCACAGCTGCCGCTGGCACACTCCTGCTCTCTGCCAGGCTCCTCTTGAATAAACACGGCTGCATGGCAACCGCTCTCCGAAGGAGCCCAAGTCCCTGTGTGGGGGAGAGAGAGAGCTAAGACTTTTTCCCTCGGCTTCATTTCCCCTGTGGCTCCCCCAGGTGCTGGGCATGCCCCAGAGGCCAGCCTGTCCTCTAGGACCATGAGGCACCGGGAAGGGATGGCACACGCAAGCATACTAAAGCCAGCTGCGATCCACTAGGTAGCTGCATCAAGAACTGTAGAGCCGACTAAGGCAGGAGCCCTAGGCAGGTGAGCCTATGCACACGGCGTCTGGGCCCCAGGGGCCTCTACTCACTAGCTTGCCTCCACAGACAAAAGGCCAGGTAGGGGCAGGCAGCGAGCAGAGCTAGGTCTGGCCCCGATTTTGCTGTTGCTGACTAGCACTCTATGACCAGGGCTTAACTCTGCTCAGCCTCAGTTTCCCTCATCTATAAAAATGGTACTCGTAGAGTTGATATCAGGCTTAAATAGCTGCCAGGAAGAAGCATGGGGTTTGTCTAGAACAAAGTAGGCCCTCTGTTTATCTCTTCAGAAATATTTATGTAGGTGAAAGCCAAGGTGCCCTCCCCAGTCACATTCCCCTGCACGACACTTGGGAGACAGGAAGCCCATCATTCTGTCTGTGTTTCCTCAAGGAGCCCGCCCTGCACGGGTGGATCATCCCCTCAGACAGCAACTGCTCCGGTCCCTTGCGCTGCCCTCCCTTGATCCACTACAGCCCACCCTCCATGGCATACAGGGGAGGAGCAGAGGTTTCATTAATTTCATAACAGCTTTTCAAAGAACCACACTAAGGATTTTTTTAGGCGACCCCTCCAACTTCTCAGAGAGGAGTCAACTTGACAGACACAAGAATACAGAGCAGAGGAATCTGGAACAGGCTGCTCCGCTCCAGGAAGCCTAGTGGCTGAATAGCTTGCATCCAATGCAATGATTTCCTCTCTGTGGTCCATGGGGGCCACTCAGAAGCCTCTCTAAGGAGAAAGCTCTAAGAGCAGGAGAGGCCAATAGTGGCCTGCCAGTAAGAATGGAAAACTTGTAGCGTCATGGCAGCACATGCCTTTAATCCCAGCACTCAGAAGGCAGAGGCAGGCAGATCTTTGAGCTGGAGGCCAGCCTGTTCCAGGACAGCCAGGACTACAAAAGGAAACCCTGTCTCAAAAAAAAAAAAAAAAAAAAAAAAAGAGTACTAGATATCTACTTGTAGAGAGCGGTGATATCACCAGAGGGCGCCAGCAGGACCCTCTGAGGGAGAAGCTGACTGCTACCAAATTCCTGAACTTGAGGGGTCTCCTCCAGGGTACAGGAGACAAGCAGAGAGGACAGGCTGCCCTAGAGAATCTAAGCGACCGGATGGTTTACTATCCACGTAGAACAATATCACCTCCACAGTAGCTCCTTCCCTCTTCTCCTTCTCTTTTTTCTTTCTTTTCTTTTTTCCCCCCGAGGAAGGGTCTTTTTATGTAGCCCTGGCTGACCTGGAACTCTCTGTGAAGATCTAGCTGGCCTCAAACCCACAGAGAAACGCATCTGCTCCTTCCCTCTGAATGCCAAGATTAAAGGTGTGTACCATCATGCCAGCCTCACAGAAAGTTCTGTATAAACACTTGAAATAAACAAACAGCTTAAAAGATGTAGATTCACAAGCTCACTGACCCAAAGACTGTCTCTTCCCAAGCTGGCAACTTTAATCAGTGGAAGACAATTCAGTTCTGACCTAATCCAGTAGTTCTCAACCTTCCTAAAGCTGCTGTAACCCTTTAAAGCAGTTCTTCATGTTGCGATGACCCCCAATTATAAAATTACTTTCATTGATACTTCATAACTGTAATTTTGCTCCTGTTATGAATCATAATATAAATATCTGTGTTTTCTGATGGCCTTAGGTGACTTCTGTGAAAGGGTCCTTTGAGCCACCCAAAGGGGTCTTGACCCACAGGTTAAGAACCACTGTTAAGGTGTCATACTTCAACAAACATGTCACTGAGGGTCCTCTTGGCCTTTACCGATCTGTGAAGTGGTTGAACGTCCATGTCTAGCAACAAATAGATGTAGGAATCCTGAGTGCATGCCCACTACAGGGCAAGCACACCACCTGGAGTACAGTGTAGGCTGAGCTCTGGGGTACCACTGTCCAGCCCCCTCTTGTTTTTCCTTTTCCCTCCACCTGAAGACCCTTCCTACCCACCTCATATAAAGAGCATCCTCTCCAGAGCTCCCTCCATCCACTGGCTCCCAGTACAGCCGGCCAGACAGCTGCTATGCTGTAACTCCTGGGGGCTGTGTCATGTTTCATAGCACTTGCTAGCCAGGTTCTCACAGGACTAGAGGAGATCTGACTCAAGTGGGAGAGAAGACAGTCTCTAAGGACTCCTTTTTCTTTGAGACATGCCACTGTCCCTAAGACCAGGTCTTGTTTCCAGCCTGCAGAGCCTGGGCTTTGAGCATTGTGGACTGTGGAGTTCTGATCCTCTTGACTTTCCCATGACAAACCAGGATGGCCCCAGCCATGGCTGCGATGACGTGAGGCATGTGGAACAGACAGATAGAACACTTAGGCTCTGTCCCCTCATGCCTTTGTGTCCAGCATACCTATCAGGAGCCACTGAGCACAGATGACGATCCACGTGACAGGGCCACAAGTGCCAGACAAGGGGACATGAGAGATTTGCTCCTAACTCTGTCACTGGTTTTACTCTGTGGTTTCTGCTGAACCCGCGCCATCCCTAGGCTTCCAACCTGCCATTCATATCTAAGAACCCCACCCTGGGTGACCTCCCACAGCTGGAGAGGGCGACCGACCTTCCTCACCTCCACATGCCGCTTCTCAGGCAGAGACAGACAGAGGAAAGACGCACCACCTCCAAACTGACCTTACTGCTCATGGTCCCCCCAAATCTCACTCTTGCACCCTCACCAGAACTCCCACCCCCAAAAGCCTGGCCTATGAAGCCAATTGCTTGCTTCCATGGGGTGAGCCAAATGTACCTGTTCTCCTTTCTCCCCACCCTCCAAACAGGGTCAGAGGGGAGCAACTTCCATTCCATGGCCTCAGCAAAGGCTTGAGGGAGGATGCTTCCTCAGCTACACACAGAGGGGAGAACGGGGTAATATGGGATCATGGGATGGGATAGAATCAGTGGAATAGAATAGGAGAGAATGGAATGGATAGATGGACAGGGTGAGGCAGACAGACAGACAGACATTATAGACTAAAACAGATGTGATGAGATAGGAAAGGAGAAGACAGGAGAGTTTTGTTCATCAGGAAACTGTGGATGTGAGCAAGAAATGAAGGAGAAGACACTCGTGTGAAACACACAATCAATGGATACATAAATACAAGTTGAGCAAAAGTTAAGCATTGAAGGTAGAAGTCCAGTGAGGAACTCTGAGACACAGGATCAAGAATGACTGGTGAAGTACTCTTATTTTTTTAAGATTTATTTATTTATTATATATGCAGCATCCTGCCTACAAGTAAGCCAACAGGCCAGAAGAGGGCACCAGATCCCATTACAGATGGTTGTGAACCAGCACGTGGTTGCTGGGAATTGAACTCAGGACCTCTAGAAGAACAGTCAGTGCTCTTAACCGCTGAGCCATCTCTCCAGCCTGATGGCCATCTTCTTTTAGAACCAGTTATGTCTACCATACAGCTGTGTGAGGGCCTCGGGCGCCGTGGAGGGGAGGATGTGGGGCCTGACCTGGAAAGCCTGGTACATCTGGCTCAGATAACCTAATCTGACCCACGTGAACCCAGATCACACGGTTAGTGTGGACTTCAGTGAGCCTTGCCCGGCACAGAAGAGAGCTACTTCCCTAGTAAGAAGACTAGCATGCTAGTCGAACTTAACTGGCCTGGACCAGAGCCTGGAGGCGGGTGCAAAGGGAAATGCCACGCCTAGTTAAGATCCGCTTCTAGCCGGGCAGTGGTGGCGCACGCCTTTAATCCCAGCACTTGGGAGGCAGAGGCAGGCGGATTTCTGAGTTCGAAGCCAGCCTGGTCTACAGAGTGAGTTCCAGGACAGCCCGGACTACACAGAGAAACCCTGTCTCGAAAAACCAAAAAAAAAAAAAAAAGATCCGCTTCTCAGCACACCAGGAAAGGATGTCAGCATGCCACAGCCAGGCAAAGGGCATGCCATAATCGGGGCTCAGAAAATTAGAGACAAAGAAAAGGAGAATTCTGAAAGCAACTAGAGAGGAAAGGCCATTGTCTATAAAGGACCATGTTACGAAAAATAATGGATTTCCCATCAGAAACCTTGTAGGCCTGCCTTAGGGTTTCTATTGCTGTGATGAAACACCATGACCAAAAAGCAAACTGGAGAGGAAAGGGTTTATTTGGTTTACACATCCACATTGTAGTCCATCACTGAAAAACACCAGGACAGGAACCAAACAGGGCAGGAATCTGGAGGCAGGCGCTGATACAGAGGCCATGGAGGGGTGCTGCTTACTGGCTTGCTCCTCATGGCTTGTTCAGTCTACTTTCTTATAAAAACCCAGGACCACCAGCCCAGGGGTGGCTCCACAATGGGCCCTCCCATCAATCACTAAGAAAATGCCCTACAGGCTTGCCTGAAGCCCAATCTTATGGTAGCATTTTCTCATTTGAGGCTCCCTCCTTTGTAATACTTCTCGTTTATGTCGAGTTGACATAAAACTAACCAGGGACAAGGCCCAAGGAGGGGCCTCCAGAACACATCTCACAAGGAGTGAAGACAGAGAACGAGAACACAGAGGACATAGCACCATTCAGCCATGTTAGATTGTTAGGTTTTACCAATGAAGACTTGGGAGCTAGATGCTGGGGTGAAAGCCTGCTAGCTCAGAGAGGCAGAGAAAGCACCCAGCTGAACTCCTATTCCAACGATGTCCCAGAATGAATCCCTTCTCTCCTGCCATCTCAAAAAAACAAAACAAAACAAAACAAGCTCCTTCAAACTCCTCCCTTCCACTTCCTGTGCATCTCTCTATCTGTCCTCCTGACTTCCTTGTGTTCTTAATGATCTGTGTTCACTTCCTACCAACTGGTTGCTTGCTGCACCTCTTGACATACAGTTGATCTTATTTAATCCTTCTTACAGAATCCAAGCAGAAAGCTCTTGGATTAAAGATGCGTGCTGAGTCTGAGTTCACACCACAACCAAAAAATGAGTTTTTCCAGTAAATAACTCAATCTCTTCACAGTTGGAGGATCAACTATCCTGCAACACAGCACCGACGGAATAACAAGCCACAGCGGTCACAGGCTGCAGGAGCTTGGCGTGAAGGAGGGTCAACGCCTCAACACACAGCTCCACCATCAGCACTCAATGAAAGATACAGTCCCCTGACCCTTAGAGATGCTCAAGAAACCAGATCACCTTGTAGAATATTCACTATAGACCTGGGCTCTTCCCACATCAACCCTCACCTGTCTACCAACCCTGTCAAGAGCCTTTGCAGATCGGAAATTCTGGAGTGTGGAGGAAACGGCAGGCACGGTCCCTGAACTCCAGATAACTCATGCTTTTTTCCAGTGTATCTTGAATCATGTCCTTGGTCAGGCCTGCCCAGGGCCAGTGAGGACATTCCAATCCCACTATTCTCCAGCTGAGTTTTGTATAACAAATGTGAAGGCAGACATGGAAGGTTCTACAGAGAAGGAGACATAGACAACACGGCAGTTGGCACTGTTCTGCTTCTTTCTTCCCTCAGAGCCTTAAGTCTGCTCTGGGAACTGGGAGCAGCCGGGCTCCAGCAGGGTTGGAGTATAAAGCAACTTCCAAATCCATACAATTATATGGAGCCCAGTCTGTGCATGAAAGGTTTCCAAAGACCAAGGTTTTAAAGAGCTCCTGTAAATCGCAGCTCTCATGCATTTCAAAGTTTTCAAGGTAACTGGCCAGAGCTCCAGCACAAGCAAAAATAAATGGATTATTCTGTTCAGATACAAATGGTGTACCACTTACGGATACAAGAAAAATCAGAGCCCGAGGAAAATGTCCACATTTGCCCAGGTTGCTCTCCCTCCCTCCCTCCCTCCCTTCCTCCCTCCCTCTCCCTTTCCTTCCCTCCCCCTCCCTCTCCCTCCCTCTCCGTCCCCCCCCTCCCTTTCCTTCCTTCCCTCTCCTTCCCTCCCCCTCCCTCCCTCCTCCCTCCCTCTTTTTCTCCTTCTTCTTCTCCCTCTCCTTCTCCCTCTCCCTCCCTCCCCTTCCCCTCCCCCCATAACAGATCCAGAAACAATCTCATCACTTCCCTTAAGCCACACCAGAAGCCAGGGAAGGAGGCCACCACAGAGAAGTTTGGCAAAGATGTCCCCTACCAATCCAGTTTTTTAAACTATAAACAACCCCCAACGCAAGTCTGTTGGAGTCGTTTCAAGTCCCTCCCCAGAGTGACTGACAAACACTTTGGAGTTCTCAGGTTTCTGGAGATGCTGCCTGACTTCCTTTCCAAGCTGCTGGTCCCCAGTGGGTCAGGCCATCAGCACAGGCCCTCTAGGAAAGAGACAGCAAGTGGGGATGGCAAATACACACACACACATACACACACATACACAAACACACATACACACATACACACACATACACACACACATACACACACATACACACACACATACACACACACATACATACATACATACACACACACACACACACACTCACACTCACATACACACACATATACACACACATACATACACTCACAATACACACACACACATACACACACACACACACATACACACACACATACACAAACACACTTACACACATATACACAACATCATACACACACATACACACACACATACACCACACATACACACACACACATACATACATATATACACATACACACACACCCACACACATACACACACACACACATCTTCCAGGAGAGGACGACCCAGGGCTGGCCAGAGGGAGAGCAGCCCAATAGTTTTAGGCAATGGCTCTATTTGATGTGAATGGGAAGAAAAGACTCTTGTTTCTCACTGTTCTCCTGGGTGACAGTAACCATGGATATAAATCAATTTTTGGAACCTGTCAGTTGTCAGTTGAATATAAGGAGCATCTTTTCTCGGAGCCACGGCTAGGCAGGCAGAGAGATAGACACAGCAGCCCAGGAAACGGACCCTGAGGCAGGAACAAAAAAAAACCTTCTATCTTTATAACTTACCCATCCTGAGGGACTGTGTTACAAGCAAAGAAATGTCGACAGCAGCCAAGCGTAGACTTTGTTGTATTTGTTTATTTAAGGAGAAGCAGAGGATGGGGGCGGAAATAATATTAGAATTAGAAAGTTAGGGATGGCTGCACTCATCTGTAGAACAAGGACCTGAAAGGCTGAGACGAGAGGATTCCTTGGGCACAGGGCAACCTGGGCAACAGAGACCCTGTGTCAAAACACAATCAACAATAACCAATAATATTAATAATAATAACCTGCACACAAAATCAAGTAAACAAACCTTTAAGATGGACAGGGTTGGGGTGGTGCCAAAAAGATGGCCCAGCGGTTGAGAACACAGATGGTTCTTGCAGAGGAGCTGAGTTAGGTTCCAGCACTATCTCAGGCAGCTCACACCCGTCTGAACTCCAGCTCCAGGGGATCTGACACATCTGATCTCTCTGGGCACCTGTACTCACATGCACAGAGACACACAATGTAAAAGTAATAAAAATAAATCTTTTCTAAGTAAATTCAAATGTCCTTGGGACAGGAAGAAGAATCGGTTGTGGACCTGGTGGCTCTGTCGCCTGGGTCTAGCCTGGGCCCTGTGTAGTGCTGGTTTCCAGACATGTCACAAACTGCTCTAGCTCCACTCCAGAGCCTCTGTCTGAGGTGCTCCATCCAGTCTTCCATTTGTAGATGGAAAAATTGGCACTCATTGAAGGTAAACAGCTTGTCCAAGGCCACAGAGGGGTAGGCCTGACCGGGACACCCTAGAGCTTCCAAAATGCTCAACTGCTTCACAGGAAAAGGCGTGCCAGGTCATGTCAGGGCCAACCGTGCTGGAGCCAGCAGAGGGCCGCTTGAGGGAAGAGCTACCAAGCTTTACTTTAATGCATACCGTTTCTTTTCTTTTTTCTCCTTTCTTTCCTACTTTTTTTTTTTTTAACGGAAATGAGGGGAAACATGCAATTTTCGGTGCTTAACTGTTACACACTACAAGTCGCCCATGCTGCTTCTGCCAAGCTGGGTGTTTGCTCAGGCTAGATCACTGGGCCCAGGACATGAGAATATCAGATTAAGGGGGGGGCGGGTAGAGAGTGGGGTTGCTCCCCACTTCAGAGAAGCTGGAGGAAATTGGAAACTGCAACCAGAAGACCCTGTGTCCTCCAAATTGGGATGTATTCCGGAAAAGAAAGAGCTGGAAGCTCTGAGATTCCTGAAGCCGGTACAGGTTCACCAGGGGAGCGTTCTCAGGAGCCCCACTTCCTGCCGGTGATGGCGCGCTGATTAGAGAGTTGCCCAGAGCAAGACTGCCACCTTGTGGATCACTTTGATTTTGACGACTTACACTTGGACCCCAAAAAGAAACCCGAGTAACCGGACAAGCCTAGAGAACAAACTTCCATTGGCCTTCCTTGGACTCTAGGCATAAAAGCAATTCCACCATGTTCACGAAACTTGAGCAGCATACAAGAAGATACTGCAAAATCCACAGCCAAGATGTCCGCTGGAAGAAGGAGCCCTCGGTCCTGAGAACAGCCATGTTCTCTCTGCCTCACCCATTTGGTTTCTTGCAAGCTGAAATCTCTCAGTTAACAGAGTCAAAGGCCTCAATTTCTAAGGAGGTTTAGTCTCAGGTTTCGAAAACGCATCTGTCAAGCAACTATTTGTCCTGCTTTCCCTGTGAACATCATTCATTCATGAGGTAAGAACTGGCAGGCTCTGGTCATCTGTTCCAAGGTAATTAATTACCCAAGCCTACGGAGGCGGTAGCAACAGGCATGATTTTTCCAAAGTTAAAAAAGAAAGGGCTGGAGAGATGGCTCAGTGGTTAAGAGCATTGGCTGCTCTTCCAGACAGCTGTCTGTACCTCCAGTTCCAGATCTGACTCCCCACACAGATACACATAAAGACAAAATAACAATGCAGACACAACAATGCACATAAAATAAATAAATGATTAGAAATAATATTTTTTCTAAGCAAAACGAAATGTATTCGGTTATAATATTCTAAGAAATCAATTCTCATAAACCTATTGGCCGGTCAAAGAGCAAATCAAATTTCCATACGATTTATGTTTAACTTAGGTCGGGAGGGTTTGCCAGTGAAACCTCACCTGAAATCTGTTAAAGCCACATGAGAGGCAACACAGATCTATGAAAATCTCAAGTTCCATAGCCTGGACCCAGAATCCTACCCATCTGCAAATGTTATCATCCTTATCAAATCTGCTGCACTTAGCATCACCCAGGAGACACTCTGGGCATGCCTGTGAGGATGTTTCCAAAGAGATTTAACTGAAGAGGAGTACCCCTCCTTGGGTAGCACCATCCCATGAGAGAGAGCCTCAAACCCAATAAACAGGAAAAGATACAGGAAGTAAATGAGCACTAGCATTCATCTCTCCCTGCTTCCTGATGCTGAGCACAGCCACCTCGTTCCTGCTGCTGAGCGTTCAGTGCCTTGATGGGCCACATACCCTCAAATCCTCGAGTCAAAACAAGCCACCTTTTCTGAAGTCAAGTATCCAATTCAGCATCCTAGAAAGATGCTGGCACAGCACCTACACAGGAAAATGAGCACACAGGAAACGTCCTTATGTTATCAGGACACTAAAAACAGTCTATAGATCATTGATCAGGAAATGCTCCAACAGTCTGAAACTCCAGGGTAGGACGGGGTAGGGTTTGACTCCTGTGAACAGACACCATGACCAATGCCACTCTTATAAGGACAACATTTAATTACAGGTTCAAAGGTCCAGTCCATGATCATCAAGGCAGGAGCATGGCAGGCATGGTGCAGGAGGAGCTGAGATTTCTACATCTTCATCAGAAGGCCAGTAGGAGAAGATTGGTTTTCAGGCAGCTAAGAAGAGGGTCTCAAAGCCCAAGACCACAATGACACACTTCTTCCAACAAGGCCACACCTCCTAAGGGTGCCACTCCCTGGGCCAAGCATATTTGAACCATCTCAGACAGGAATCTGTACTGGAGTCCCCACACCCTCAACTGATCTTGACACAGTTGAATACAGTGAAGTAGTTTTTTTTTTCATAAGTTGGTTAACCCTCCAAAGTACATTGCCTAAAAAAGTTAGACCACAGACTGCTACATACAGTATGATACCATCTGTGTGGAGAAAGAAACCAATTGCATCTCACCAGCACATCTGTCTGCATGCAGATTCACAGAAAAAACTGAAGAGGGTCCAAGGTCAAAAAGAACTGCTGTTGCCTCTGAATGCAGTTGGAAGACGATTAGGGTGGTGGCGCAGCAGGGCTCTGGCGTGAAGCCACGGACTTCAGCTTCTTTAGAGCAGTGGCTCTCAACCTTAATGTTTTAACACAGTTCCTTATGTTGTAGTGACCCCTAAGCCTAAAACTGTTTTTGTTGCAACTCTATAACTGTAATTTTGCTACTGTTGGGAATTATAATGGAGATATCTGGTTTTTTCCAATGGTCAACCCCTACGAAAGGGTCCTTGATGACCCCCAAAGGGTGTTGACTCAGAGGTTGAGAACCATTGCTTTAATGATATGCATTCCACAGCACTTGCCTAGTTTAAGTCGCTTTTAATGCTAGGCAGGCCTGCCGCCTCAGTGGGTAAAGGCACTTGCCGCCAAGCCTTCAGCTGAGTTTGATCTCACGGATCTGCCCACAAGTTGTCCTCTGACACACATGCTCACTCACACGTGCATGCTCACACAAAGGGAGAAAATGATAAGATCTACCAAAATATAATGGTTACTGCTGTTATAGCTTTGTCTTCCTTTAGAAATTTTGGTATTTTCTAAAATCTCTTCAATAATGTCATACTTTTAGAGCAATATAGGTTTTTTCATTTTACTTTTTTTTTTTTTTTAAGACAGGGTTTCTCTGTATAACCCTGGCTGTCCTGGAACCCACTCTGTAGACCAGGCTGGCCTCAAACTCAGAAATCCGCCTGCCTCTGCCTCCTAAGTGGTGCCGGGATTAAAGATGTGTACAACCACTGCCTGGCTTCATTTTATATTGTTAAGATTATAATGTAACTACATTTCTCCCTTCAAACCCACCCTGCTCTCTTTTCTCACTGTTCGTGCGTGTGTGCGTGTGCGTGTGCGTGTGCGTGTGCGTGTGTGTGTGTACATACATAGGTATACCTAAATATACTCTGTGTGGTCTACATAATGTTACTTGTATGTTTTCAGGGCTGACTGTGCTTCCTCGGGTGTGCACAGTCGTTTTGAGTTTCGGCCTCATGGGCTTTCTGCCCACTTTGGCATGTCTCTTGGTCCCATCCTCATTTGCTTGTAGTCAGTCATGTTGGTGAGAGAGACTTTATGGATGGAGCTTCTGATTTTACTAGGAGGCACCAGATCCTCTGGCTCTTACAATCTCTCTGAGCCCTCTTCTGGAATGTTCCCTGTGTCTGAGTGTTTTGTAGGTGTATCCACTGGGACTTGGCCCCACAATTCTGTGTCTTGATTGGTGTTTTCTGTAGTGGTCTCCATCTGTTGCTAAGTTTCTTGATGAGGGATGAAAACTAGATGTTATCTGTCTTGCAGTAGTGGCAAGCACACCTTGGTGTAGCCTTAGGGGTATTGTGCCATTCTGGTCATTGATGATGGCCACTGGTGTCATGGCTGGGTAGGCTGTGGCGTAAGACCTGGTCATTGATGAAGGCCATTGGTGTCGTGGATGGGTAGGACTGTAGAGTAAGACCTTTGGGTAGAGCTGGGGCATATGGTAGATTTATTCCTAGCTTTTTGAGAATTTTCCACACTGACGTCCATAGTGGCTACACCAGTTTGGAATCCCATACCTGGTCCAGCATTTGTTGATGCTTAGAACAGTAGTTTTTGAAAATAAGTTCAGCTTTAGAAAAGGACTTTGTCTACTCAAAGGGCTAAATTTCTTAAAATCTTTTTTTTCTTTTTTTTTTGGGGGGGGGGTTGATACAGGGTTTCTCTGTGTAGTCCTGGCTGTCCTGGAACTCACTCTGTAGACCAGGCTAGCCTCAAACTCAGAAATCCGCCTGCCTCTGCCTCCCAAGTGCTGGGATTAAAGGCGTGCGCCACCACTGCCCGGCGCTAAATTTCTTTAAAGTGCCAGACTTAAACAGAAATTTTCTCTACGACTTACCCCTTACTCTTTCCTTCCCATACTGGGAAGCAAAATGTCTAACACTCAATCTGAAAATAATCCTGAAAACAGGTGCACACTTGATCCAAGTTTCTCTCCTTTACTATCTCATTGAGTGCTTGCAGCATTCTTGAGGCAGATGGCACTGTGGTTACTCCCCTGTCTCATACCATACGTGAAAAGCAACGAAGTCGGCATTGATGGTAATCACACTGTACTGTGAACCCAGAACTGGCACTCCAGCTTCTTTCTGCCCCTTGGTTTCAGCTTCTCTCGAGATGAACTGAATTGTATTCTGCTGATGCACATCAAAACCCACCATTGAGAAAAGACTACAGCTTTCCCCACCAGCAGCCTTGAAACCCTTCCTGTCCATCTCTACTGCAATGTCACACTTGGTTCAAAATCATCTAGTGATAAAACCGAGTTACCACGTGACTTCCTTGTGTAGGATGAAGACACGCCCACCAGGCATGCATTCTGTCGAGGCCTTTCTCTTAGTGAACATTGTGTAACTCAACTGCGACAATCCCCGGTCTAGCTATGAAGACAGATGGCAAGCTTTGGCCAGTGCTTTTGACCACCAGGCTGGCTAAGGAAGTTACAAGGGACAAGCCTCGTTGCCATGACTGCCTGTGACAGTCCACAACCTTCCTCCACTCACCACCAGCCCCAGATCCAGGAAGAGGAACTAAGAAACAGACAAGTGTTAATAGACAGGCCAACGACAGACCCTTGTGCTGTTTCTTCCTAAAAATGGTTAAGTGTTCACTCCTGTAAAGATCAGGCATTCTTCCACTTTAAGCCATGATAATCTACAACAATCAGGCCAACTCTATGGGTTTGGAGATAAGGCTTTGGTGCTATTGCCCAAGCCTCAGCCTCATCAGTGCTGTGATTACAACAGGCATGGGGTTAGAGAGATGGCTCAGAGGTTAAGAGCACTGACTTCCTGAGGTCCTGAGTTCAATTCCCAGCAAATACATGATGGCTTACAATCATCTGTAATGAGATCTGACACCCTATTCTGGTGTGTCTGAGAACAGTGAGTATACTCACATAAAATAAATAAATCTAAAAAAAAAAAAAAAAAAAAAAAAAACCAGGCATGTACCGATTTGTGTACTTTTCATTTGACACCCATACCTCCTACCTTCAAGCAAACTTCATTTTATATGGGCAAATTAGAAGTGCTGTCATCTGATGCAATTTTAAAAAAAGAAAAAATTACCCAATTATAAAAAGTTACCAAGTAGTCTGTTCTGACCCAGTCACCTTACACCAACTAGACTGCTCACATCCCTATGTTGCTGGCTTCCTGTCAGAATGAATGAACCTTTGTGGCTTCATTCCATCCTGGCTCTGTGAATTGGTGTCAGCACAAACAGTACCACTGAAGTACCACAGTCAAGACCACTCTACTAGATTAAAAAGCTGAACTGTATGCCTCAGCTGCCTTCAAAGGGGGGACCAACAAACGGTTACTTAAAAGGAAACCTAATAAAATCATTGCCTGGGTGGGTTCAGTCGGAGACCTGTCAATCACAGTTCAAAGAACCTACAGCTAAGATATTACAGATTCAAAATCTGAAGAGAACAGCAGATCCAGTGACTTCTTTCTTGATGTTGTTTTTTTGTTTTTCTTTCTGAACAAAGTACACCATGTCTTCTGCTTCTTCTGTTCTTATCACTCACCAATGAATCTAGCAATGGCTCAGGAGTAATGGTATATCCATGTCAATGCCAAATTGATATCTCCATTCAAATCTCTCCCAACCTAACTAGTTGATAGCATCACTGCAATAAAAAATAACCAAGTTATTAAGAAGAGCCTTAGCACAGTGTTACGTGATGCTTGAGACGACAATCTCAAGTCATAGTCCTACCAAAAGAACACTTGTGAACGGTGGCAGTGGACCAGATGCCTGTCACACTTCTGTAGCAGACACTAAGTTTAACTTCAAAATAGCCCAACAGCAGTCAATCCTCTCCAACGTCTTAGCTACCACCCTAGTCCAAGTCACCGTGATGGACTACTGCAAACACAAGCTTTTTCTTATTTCGAGTCCTGGATAACTGAATTCTCAACTGGAAAAGCCGTGAATTCCATTCAAAAGCAACAGCCATTCCCTCCCGTTTCCCAGCATAAGCCACAGAGCCTGTGCTCACCTTTCTGGTCTAGCCTCATTCAGCACTGTTTCTGTTGACCTCTGCTTTAGCATGGCTCAACTAAGGTTCTCCCAGATAACCCACTTGACCCACCTCCTCCAATGTTCAGATCTTTCAATAACCAGATTATGTTCTATGTAATCTACACTTTCCCACCACAAGCAACCACCTTTTTATCCCACATTTATGTACGTTTTCTACACACACATCCCACCTCCCTGACAAACCATGGGCTCAGTATTGTAACACATACCTGAGGTGACTAACTTGTAAGCCTGTGGCAAAATACCTCTTCAGCCAAGAAAGCTAAAGACAAAGGGCCCAAGGTGAGCCCCACACACAGGAACCTTCAACTACACTAAGAATGGGGGAGGAGTTGGGAGTGCAGGCCACAGCACGGCACCCTAGCCTTTAAGGCGTTAGAGATAGTTACCAAAACCATGACAGGCAGACACTGGGCTAGACATTGCCATTGTTCATCATGCACCTAGACAACCCGCAGGAGAGTGGACAAGGAGTCAAATGAATAATGCAGCATGGCATGCTGGGAACTGGCCTTCACAGGGATCATATTAACTTCGCCCATCAATTTAATTTCCAAATCTTCAGCATTAAGGATTCAAAATCCCAAAACAGAAGCCTTAACATCTCCTCACATAAATACATATTCATACTCAGTAGTTGTCTATACCTAAAGCAACCATCACACAAACCCAGGACTTACACTACTGTCCAACATAATTTATGTGAACTCACCTAATATCGAAAATAACAAACCAAGGGAGAATACTCTAGGTTAAGAATAACCATAACAACCAACTAGGACATGTGATCATGGACAATGGTTGCAGGCTTCAAAGTTTTCTACAATAAAAAAAGTAGGAAGATCAAAGACACCACACAACCAAATTTCATTATCAACTAGTAGGATACAACTACCAATTGTCTAGTGAAACACAAAAATGAATGAATAAAGTGTAGGCCTTCCTTACTAGATTTTTCTAAACCGAAAACAAAAATAAAACCTCCCCTGTTGTCGCCTCCTCATTGGACATAAATGCCTCCTGTTTGCCTAGAACCTTGGAATATTGAGTTGCAACCCAACCAGTTGAGACTAAAAAATAACCAGCTGTCACAGACAAGAGATTTACAACAAGATGCCTATTCCTTTACTGTTGCAAACTTGATTATACAGCAAGCTTTGAAAGACCTGTGAATTCTAGGAGTGAAACTATTTAAAACTCTTCACACCATAAGCCTTAAGCCCAAACACCACTCAGCTGTACATTCTCCACACACACCACGAGATACACACTGGGTAAAGATGAGTATTTATTCACTTTACAAAGAGAATGGTATTAAATTGCCATAAACAGCTCCATTTATAGACAAATAACAACTGTACATCAATAGTTCCAGCAGCTTGCCCAAGATGCCCTTCCCGATTCAGCTGTGCAGCCTGCTCTGCCCAATGGGAGTCCTCCCAGATCGCGCGTTTCTTAGTCACAGGTAGGAAAGACACGCATCTGCTCAGTCCTTTCTGCAGAAGTGAGCTCTCCATCTGCGTCCCTTACTGAATGCCAAGTTAGTACTGGCCCACTCTTCAGAAACAAGACAAATTACTGGTAATTTGAAAAAGCTGCATAGCACACCAAAATACTTATTTATACATACATTAAAAATCTTGAGTAAGATTTATCATTTTGAAAGATAAACAGATACCCTAGCCCTGCCAAAGAGTGGGTAATGAAAAGGAACAAAAATGTTAAATTACTGAATTATAAAAATAGTTTCTTTGGAAAAAAATTCCAGCAAGGTTATTATTAATATCTAAAACCAAAGAGAAAAAATAAACAATTGTTCTCTGATCCATTAGTAATTTAAATAAAAATGGAAACCTTCTCAAAAGCAGCTAGGACTGAAGGGTTACAAAGTCGCCTGTTGAGCAGGTCTCATCTGTACACTGATGAGTCTTCACAGTCTGCAGACAAGAAACCCCTTAGGTATGGCTGAAGCTTTGCTTCTTTAATTACCATTATTTTGTTTTGTTTAAAAAAATATCTCACATGACACTTTAAAAAATAAGTGGCTATTTGGGGAAGCACTCCACCCAACCGATCTGGGTCAGGTCAGTAGTTCGTGGACAAGCTAGGGAGACTTTGACTTTATTTCTGTAAATCACAACCATTTTCACTTTAACTTTTAGTTATTCCTTCATGTTTTATGGAAATATATCAAATTAGACGTGCCGGATTAAAAACAATTCATTGCTGCTGCTTGCATTTGGACTGGATGAAAGATACCAACCTGAGATGAGAACCAACTCCTTCCCAAGTGTCCAGTTCCTGACCCATGGCATGTCTGTACTCACCTATGTCAGTTCCCATAGAACCAACCATACCAGAGTATTATAAAAATATACCATATATTGGACACTCATGTCAGTACATTGCAGAAAGTGTGTCTATTTACTGTGTAAAGTTTATTAACATTTGAATGAAACACTCTTATTTACACAGTTAAAGTCTGGGGCACGCAGGACAGGCAGCTGTGGGATTCGCCTCTGTGAACTTGGAAGCATGTGGCGGCCTTTTTGTCTTCTGGCACAGGGCAAGCCTCCCTGGGAGGATGTGATAGATAGCATTGGGCAAGGCGAGCCAGGATCCTCGTGTGACAGGCTGTTTCTGTCTTCACTCTTCTTCACTCTCATTTTCAGGATCTAAATCCGAATCTCCATTTAATTCCTTTTCACTTGACACTTCTCTGTCCTCGTCATTCTCTTCTTTGTCTTCCATGTCCTCATCTTCCTCCTCATTGTCTTCATCAACGCCCTCATCCTTTTCACTGTCTTTCTCTTCATCTTCGTCCCAATTATCCTGGTGGAAATAAATAGCAAAGAAAGGAGTTTATGAAGCTCCCTGACCGTGAGGGTAAAAACCAGATAGCCCAGAAAGCATCACTCACATCAGAATCCTTCTCTGGAATCTCATCATCAGACTCCTCCTCAGAAGACTCTGTAAGAGAACAGGAGAACAGTGCTGAGGCACCAAGTGTGTACTAGTCAATGAGTAGCTGTCTTTGCTGCCGCTGGCATGGTTGAATCAGGATCCTATGTGGCCCAGTCAGGCTTGTAGCTTACAGTCTCCCTGCTTCAGCTCTAAACTGAGCTTACAGGTGTAGGGCACACACCTTCTAGATTCAGCACCTAACTTTACTATTACCCCTTAACCCCCTTGTGTTTTTCTGAGACAGGGTTTCTCTGTATAGCCCTGCCTGTCCTAAAACTCACTCTGTAGACCAGGCTCACTTCAAACTCAAGAGAGATCTGCCTGCCTCTGCCTCCTTAGTGCTGAGATTAAAGGTGTGCACCACCACTACCTGGCTTATTACCCTGTTTTTAGCATTTAGTTTTATTTTAAAATAAAACAAGACGTGCATGCATGTGTGTAGACGCCTGCAAGAGTAGCTGGCAGCAGAAACACGAGGGCACCAGGCTGCTGAAGTCACAAGCAGTGTAAGTATTCATGTGGATGCTGGTACTGGAACGTGCTCTTCACCCTCAGCCATCTCTAACCCACAAAATTAGTATGTATATTCACAGAAACATTGTTTCAAGTATTAACAACTTATAAAAATCTTATCTTAAATGCTTTTGCATGGTTTGTGATCCAGAACAACTAGTTACAGGAAGAAAAGCTGCTGTTAACTGTAAAAGTTTTAGACTGTTGCCTAAGCACTGGGAACAACGGAAGGACAAGCTAAATGGGCTCTTGTGTAAGGCAGTATGAAATCTGCATGGTGGACACCACACGACAGGTGACTGGACCCAACTCAGCCTACCTCGTCCAGTTCAAAACAATTTCAGCATTTACAGGATAAACTAAAGTACCTCAGTGGTTAAAGAGCATTTTCTTCTCTTCCAGAGGTCCTGAGTTCAATTCCCAGAAACCATATGATAGTGGCACACAGCCATCTGTAATGTGACCTGATGCCCTCTTCTGGCATGCAGGTGTGCATGCAGATAGAGCACTCAACAAAACCTCGCAAATCCATAATCACACACAGGAGCACTCTATGGAGTCAAATGTTGTCTCAAGTCTCCACCATTAGGAGCTAAAAGACTTTTATAAGCCAGATTTTTTTTTTCCTTTTTGGTTTTCAAGACAAGGTTTCTCTGTGTAGTCCAGGCTGTCCTGTAGACCAGGCTCTGTAGTCCACCTCTGTAGACCAGGCTGGCCTCGAACTCAGAAATCCACCTGCCTCTGCCTCCAAGTGCTGGAATTAAAGGCGTGAGCCACCACTGGCCAGCCGTATAAGCCAGTTTAATGCCAGGTCAAGGCTGGAGTCTGGTCTAAATAAGCAAAAACATTTTATACATAATTATTTAAAAAAAAAAAAAAAAAAAAAAAAGAAAAAGAAAAGGGTAAGCTGGCACATGATAAAGTTAAGGCTCCGTTCCCAGTACCAACACGACAGCTTAGACATACATATGCAGGCAAAATACTCAAATACATAATTAATCTAAAAACAACTAAGGAATAAACCAGGCATGGTGGATGCCTCTAATCCCAGCACTTGGGAGACAGTGGCAGACAAATCTGAGTTTGAGCCAGGGTTATAAAATTAAACCTGTTTTTTTTTTTTTTTTTCCTTTAAGGTAGTTAATTCCTAAAAATTGTATTCCTACACTTTACCTTAAATATCCTGGCCATATTTATTTATTCCAAAGAAAATAAGTTACATAAGCCACTGTATGCCCACATCTAAGGCCATCCATTAGGGAAATCCCCGTGTGACATGCACTGTCACGAGTGCTGCTGCTCAGGAATGAAGTGCACTGCAGCAGGAGTCACGTGTGTCCGTCTCCTAGCTCTGGGCACTACATCATGTATGTATTACATGGTGCTCAGTGCCGAGGGAATACACCATTCCCACTAATGAAGAACTGCTCTGTCTGTGGTTGTTACACTAGTCTATAAGTAAGACTATGACAGTCAAACCTATACAACTCTTCTTTTTAAAGCCACTTTCTCCAGCCTTTTAGTCTTAATAGACTCATTTTGAAAGCTCAGGTCCCCTAATGGTTTGATTTATGAGTCAAGTCTCATAATGAGATATTTACCTCATTAAAAATAAAAATCCAATTTTTAAATGTGAAAATGTATAATGCAATTACAAATAATGCTATCTACCTGATATATATTTTAATGAATAATCATTTCGGGTTGGGGGGGAGGCTTCTTAGATGGTGCCTTTAAAAAACAAAACAAAAAAAAATTTCCATGTCTGTTTCCTCCTTCAACTTTTGAGATTCAGTGCTCCATTTAAATTTTATTAAGAAAACCTAAGCAATAACAGCACAGAAAACATCAGACCATACAGACCCATCAGAGGCCCCTGAAGCATGCCTGGGCTCCACTGACCATGGGTGAGGCACCCACTTAGCTCCTAGAAGCACCCAAATGAAAGTGGAAATAGTAACCTTCAATTCTGATGCCTTACAAAGCTGCTCTCTACAAAGACATAAACACGCACCCTGCACCCATGAGTTCCCATACAAGGAACTCTTGCCAACATCAAATCTCAACTCTGATATTTAAAACATGTCACTGCATGAAGTGCTATCTCACTGATGTTGTAGTTTGCACTTCTTGAAAGTCACTACACTTTTACACTTAGTAGGCTCTTTTAAGGCGTGAAAGCAAAGTATGACACAGCACAGTCTCCTGCACCTCATGAACAGCCAGTGCTCACAGCATTTCCTGATAGGTTGTCGGCCCTGAGACCGAGCCTCTCATGGACGCTGCCTACCAACAGCCGACAGTTCTATGGCTCACAGCTCATCTGTATCACAATTACTGTGATTTTCTTGACTCACTTAAGCAAGCAAAATATTGAATAAAGTAATCTGGAAATTACTAATAACTGAAAAATGCAAGAAAATTACTGGAATATCTTTAAGTTTATAGAGGTATATCATTATTTTTCTATATAACCATTCTACTTCACGTTTAGACAGTTTCCAGTCAGTATTCCTAGTTTTCATTGCTGCTATAATGAGGCTTTTTTCTAAAAGCTTTCTATGACCAGTTATTGGGGTATAATAATGCTGACCCCCTTTTGCCGGTCCTGGTGCTCAGGACACTTGCTGATTTGCATAGAACCTATTAACAATGGGTGACTGCAGATTTTTTTTTTTTTTTTTTTGGTTTTTTCGAGACAGAGTTTCTCTGTATAGCCCGGGCTGTCCTGGAATTCACTCTGTAGACCAGGCTGGCCTCGAACTCAGAAATCCACCTGCCTCTGCCTCCCAAGTGCTGGGATTAAAGGCGTGCGCCACCACTGCCCGGCGTGACTGCAGATTCTTTCTGTCAAAGAATAATATATGTAAAGTCCAAGGTCTCAGACTAGAATTCTTTAGGAAGGACATCTGGAGAAATAAAGTACTTTACTATCTGGTTCCTAGCTTCACCACTTAAGATTCTGAGGAAATTCCTTTTAATTCCGTGGGTACTTAGATTATTAGAGATGCGTAGATGGTGTACTTTCAAATTTATTTCTATGCTTAGTGTTCTCCAGTGGAATGTTATTCCACTGTATTAGCAGATTTCTTAGTACATTTTAGAACAATTAGCTTTCAAGTCAGTCTTGGTCCTCAGCATTCTTGTTTACCAATACCATAGTCTCCTACATTCAAGTTCTTCTTCAATTTCGACTAGCACGAGTCAGCAGACCACATGCCAGCCACTTCCCTTGGGTTTTGTCAGGAGTTTGACAGTTTCAAGAGATGTGACAAGACTTCACATTCTTGTTTATATGAAGAAAACTAGGTTTAAAAGCAAAATAGTAAGAAGTTCCTAAGAACAGGTGGGGCAGGGGCGAGGAGAGAAGAGGAGGGGGAGGGAGAGAGGGAGAGACCAGGTGAAAACTACATATGAAGACACATGTTTAAAAATCCCATGACAGCAGGGCAGTGGTGGCGCATGCCTTTAATCCCAACACTTGGGACGCAGGGGCAGGTGGGTTTCTGAGTTCGAGGCCAGCCTGGTCTACAGAGTGAGTTCCAGGACAGCCAAGGCTACATACACAGAGAAACCCTGTCTCGGAAAAAAAATAAAAAAATTCTATGACAAAGCCCATCCATCACTCCAAACGCTAACCAAAAACATTAATTTTTAAAAACAGACCCTCCATGGGCATTTCTATGACTGAGCAGCTGGCAGCCTCTGCTCCAGCCTTTACCTTCTTCATACACCAATTTTGCCTTCTGTCCAGGGGAGGGCATTTTTTTCGTTTTTTCTGATGCTGTAACCTGAAAGAAGGAATTATAAAGCAATTATAAGCTTATTCTAAGTAGAGACAACAACACACCCAGCTCCCCAACACTCAGCTAGTTTACCCTCTCTGACTGGCCTCCTCCAAAGGAATGAAGGACCTTTAACCACTCAGAACTATGAGACAAATATAAAAGGAAAATGATTCTGTAAGTGTTCAGAAACTACGTGCAGTGGTGAGAACACCTTACCGCACAAACTGTGAACTAGACACCCTGTGACTCCTGGCTCACAGTAACAAGCTGAGCTAAACACACACTGGTGAGAGTCTGGGCATGTAGCTCATTTGATGAGTGCTTGCCTGTGCTCTGTGCAGGCCTGTAGGTAGAGCAGGACTCAACATTATACAGAGTAGGTTCAAGGCTAGCCTGGGGGAGGAAGGAATGAACAAGTCGGGAATGGACAGTCAGGCTTCCCTGCTGTCACTCAGGTAACTCCCAGGTTGAAGCCAGGACTCTGACTGAACTCAGTTCTCTTACTACCTGGTAACTGTTCACTGCCCTCCCCACTATCACACCCAGGTCTGATTCTAAAGCCCTCTGATTTGCTCACTTGCGTGACGAGAAGAATGAGCTTCCCATGCAGGTGTGAGAGCTTCTGGAAAGTTCTGACTCTGCTTTCCATTAGCTGGTAGAGTGTCCCCAGCTGGTGTACGAGATCAGGCAACTAGAATAAAAGATACACAAGTAACCACTTGGCATCATCAGCACATTCTAAAGAGGACACACCATCATGTTCAGCCTAGCCCAGGAGCAGCCCCTACACAAGCAGGTGTCACAAGTCCTTCTAGCAACAGTGAGGGTTTGGACACAGCCTAGCAACAACAAACTTTCAAAGAAAAGCCTTGGTGTCCTGGCAAGAAAATAACCTCAAAATACACAAAACATAAATAGAGCAGGTGGCAAGGTGAAACCTTATACACTGATAAATTATTTTAAACAAGGTCAACAGAGGGTAGATAACAAATACTCCACTACACATCTCTTAGCTGAAGGGACTGTCCTTTGACTCTTGTCCAGTATCCAGAGCATCATCTACACCTGTGATAGGCTCTGAGGCACCAGAAGCTCCTCCCGGCTACCAGTCAGAGCAATGGAGAACAAGGTGAGCCTCACATACAACACTGTAAGATCCATCCTATCAACCACACCGAGGAATTCAACAGGAAATCTTTTATTTGTCCCTATAAATGGAAAGGATCCTAAACTTTGCCCTTTAACTTAGCCTTTACTGGCCCTATGTCTGACATTTGAACATAAAACAACTATTGCTTGTCTCTCCCTTTTCCAGCACTCTGTCAGTGCTCACCGCAGACGTACAAAAGAACGTGTGCCTGTTTGGAAGCACTGACGAGAAGGAGCCTGGGCGAGGAGCAAGCTATAGTAACCAGAGGGACACCAGTGACACTGTACAGGGAGTCAAGCTGAGCTGCGGTGATGGCTCGGAGGCTGTGGCTGCACAAGCAGACCCCCAGACCTTGTGTAACTGTCAGGTGGGAGTGGCAACCTGCCTACAATTCCAGCCTTCCCAGACTGAGCTGGTAAGTCTTGATTTGAATGAGACCTTCCCTCAAAGAATAAGGTGGAAGATTCCTGACACCGACCTTGGGTCTCCACAAACATATTAACATGTGCACATGTATAGTCCCACACATACAAATGTATACTGTATAATACACACACACACACACACACACACAACCACGGGAGGGGACCTTTAACTTAATTATGAAATGTCTTCCTTAAGCCATATATTAAAACGTTTTAGGAAAATGTACATAAAATGCTAAGCAAATAAAATAATAATTTTGTTTTTAGTTTACAATCTAACTGACAGCCATGTGTGTCAGCTCCTGCTTGTAACACTTAGGCTGCAGCAGGAACAGCTGGAGTACAAAGGGAGACGCGGCCACACAGTGAGTTCCAGGCCTACAGAGTGAAACCTGGCCTCAAACACAAAACAGAACCCTCAGGACGGAACTGCAGAGAGGACTTGGCAGAGAACTCAGTTTGGTTCCCCAACACACACACACACACACACACACACACACACACACACCTCGGCAGCTCACAGTCATTGGTAACTCTAGTTCCAGGATATCCAATGCTCTCCAACACAGACATCTGGCATGTATGTATATATACAGGCAAAATACTCATACACATAAAATAAAGAAAAAATTGCAATACAAGTCAGTGAAATGGCACAGTAAAGCTGTTTACTGCTAAACCTGATGACCTGAATTTGATCACCAAAACCTACATGGGAGAGAGAGACAGCTACGCTGTCCTCTGACCTCCACACTTCATGCCATGGGCAACCCCCCAACACAGATACAAATAAACATAACTTCTTTAAAATTAAAAACTCAAAACATAACAAACATGCAAAGAGTCCAATCATGTTGTAACAGAAAAAGCTGATTTTCCTGGCATTAAGATGTGTTTCATTTACTTGATTTATTTAGATTTATTTATCTATTTCTTTATTTTGGTGTTTTGTAACAGGGTTTCTCTGTATAATATAGCCTTAGCTGTCATGAAAATCATTTTGTAAACCAAGCTGGCCTTGAACTCACAGAAAGCCACCTTTGCCTCCCAAGTGCTGAGATTAAAGGCTTGCTGTAAGATTTTATCTCCTACCAGGAGGTGATGGTGCATGCCTTTAATCAAAGCGCCCTGAAGACTGAGGCAGGAAGCACTCCTTGAGTTCCCAGGACAGCCTGGTCTACAGAGCAAATTCTCAGACAGGGCTACAGACAGAGACCCCGTCTCAAAACCAAACCAAACAAACAGTACCCTCTCAAAAAACCCCATAATGATTATGATGGATAAATAATAAACCCTAAAAGAAGCAAAGGGTAGCTTTAGTTTCTAACCCTTACCAAAGCCTAACTGGTCATTCATCCTTAGGAAAGACTTACTGTGGATAGGTATGATGCATGGATCGTCAGCACACATTTCAGCCACTGGACCATTAAAACAGCACTAGCAAAGAAGAGAAATTCAAGTAAAGGAGATGTTCACTGATTCAACAGCACATATAACAAACCAAAACTCGAGATCTGTGAAGGAAGGCGCCCGTCAAGCACTATGTGTCCCAGAACTTTGTTCCATCATAGATGAATCTACTAGGACAGGAACAATCATCCAAACATACTCAAATGATTTTCCGTTTCATAATCACAGTTGAGCCCAACTACAAAGATGAGGCTGGCCTTGAACTCACAGATCCACGTGCCTCTGCCTCCAGAGTGCTGGAATTAAAGTGTGCACTGGATGAGTGCTGCTGTTCTTAATTCATCTATAGGACAGTAATTCAGCTCACGCAGTAGCACACACCTTTACTGAGGCAGGAAATACTGAGTTCTAGGCCAGTGAGTTACACGGTAAGGCTGTGTCAAACAAGAAAAAACATACGTCAGCTTACCTATTGGGATGTCCCTGTAACCTCTTCGTAAGCTAAAGGAGAGAAAATACAATTAGCATCAGCACTGCAGAGGCAAGCTTTCTCCACCAATTCCCCATGCAACGACAGCTGTAGGAGCTACTCCACCTGGCAATCTATTTTTACTCAACACAAATTGGAATTCATTTTCATAAGAGTAATTACATGACAGAAATATAGGTTAGGGTTTGAATGTTCAATAGATAGATAAATGCACAGCAACCAAATATAGACTGGTGATTGCCTATAAATACGAAGATATGGGAAGGGGCATACAGAGTCAATACTAATGGGTACAAGATTCATTTTGGAATGATATTTGGACAATCTATAAACATATGTTGTTCTTTTTAACAACTGCATTGTACACTAGGAAAGTTAATAACTTCATGGTATATATAAACAGTATGTCCATTTTTAAAATACATAAAATGTATGAGAAAATGCAAGGAAGGTAAATTTTAATTTGAAACAGACAATAACCCAATCCATGAGTAGACATCTCTACAGTTTTTAAATTTTTCCTACAATGATGTAAATAAAAATAGCACATACTATTACCAAAACCACCCTCACAAAACACTTCATCATGTTAAAAAAAAAAAAAACACTCAAGTACAACTTCTATTACAAAGCATTCATTCTTCCAGTATAATATTTAATAATAAGTACCCAGTCTTTTACTATTTCAGTAGAATTGTACTTTTTGGAAATTAAAAATATATTGCAAAATGTACTTTTGAAGGAAATTAAGTTTTCCCTACTATAACTAGTGATTAAACACTTAAACTGAATTCAGCATATTGATGGCCTCAGGAATCTACTTTCCCTGACACCCAGAATGAATGCAGGTACTGAGTTCCCCTGAGTTTTCATTTAAACACTTGGTGCCGCTTAGTGTTTTTATGCTAAGTGTGCCACACTCCTTCTCTTAGCCTAGCTGCTCCCTGCCTTTGGTAACACAGTTAAACAGAGTTACTGAAGAACTAGCTCTTGTAGGAATCCTACAAGTTCCTTCTGGTGTCAGAGGCTGGTCCTATGAGGTAATCTTAATATTCTCTGCAATCCACATTCCAAACAGAGGAACTAAAACATCAGGAGTTAGAGTACATCACAGAATAAAGGGAGGAAGAAAACGAGTGTGGAGCTCCAGCTGGGGTACTCAGTAGTTACAATCCCACACAACAGCATGGTAAGCAGTTTTCCCTGGCTCACTTTAAACAGCAGCAGTTACCTCTTGCAACAGTGGGATAACAGCATGCAAGGGTATCCTCAGCACAGTCTTCTTTATTAGGTTTATATTCCTAGTTTGAAGCACTTTCTGTGAAAAAAAATAAGTGACAATTACAACAAGCATACCTCCAATAAGGACACTGTACGTGAAAACTCTTATGTAACAACTGGAAAGAGGCCAAGGCAATAAAGCACTGACTGAACTGGGCGAATCAAACTAGAAATCAGATCAAGTTGCCTTCAGGTAACACTCAAAAGAACATCTGTCTCCAGACACTTTCAAAACAAGAATGCGCTACTGGCGATGCTCTCCACTTCCATCTTACTAAACTAGAGCTGTCTCCACAGAGGGAGCTAAGTAAGCTTCGGTTTCAAAGAAAGCTCTTTTAAATTGTCGTCATTTGATAAATATGTAAACCAATCAAATGATTACATTAATAGATGCTCCAACCAAAGCCCTTCAAGGCTTTATCTCTAGAGGAAGGTCAGATTAAACTCTGGGTTGTAGAAAAAGGAGCACATCAGTGTTTGTCAGAGTCAGAGACATTTCAGAGAAACAGGAAAGGAGGGAGTGTGAGAAAAGAGCCCACTCAGGGCCGATGCACCCTTCCTTCCGAAAAACTTTCTATCTAAGTGACAGGGTACCGAAAGCAAACACAGTAAGTTAGCTTCCAGTTATTTCCTCCAGGAATCCTTTCAGAATCCTAATCAGATTTTACTTACTTGTAAAAATGACCTTCACACCAACATGACTCCACCAAATACTATCTTTAAACATCACATAATTACAATATTTCACACACAAACACACACACTCTCTCTATACAATTATGGGGAAATTGAGGCACAGAATGTCCTGATCTAATAGTCCTTGATTAAGCTAAATTTCATTTTCAAATAAATAATATATAAGGTCCAAAGCAAACTATGAGTTAAGCACAGTGGCATCTCAGCTACCTGGAGGCTAAAGGAGGAAGATCACAAATTTGGCCAGTCTAGCCAACTTACAACATAATATCTTAGAATTTTTTTTAGGTTCTAAGGGTGGACTACTTTCCTAGCATATATAAGGCCATGGGCTTGATTTCAGCACTGCTTAAAAAAAAAAAAAAAAAAAAAAGAAAAGAAAAGAAAACAAAAAAAAGCTATATATACAATCCCTAGCCCTCAGGAGTCTAAGGCTAGTCTGGACTGCGCAATTCTATACTGACTCAACAACACTAACAAAACAACCAAAGTTGTAACCCGTGAGTGCACCGAGCTAGCACACAGAAGCCCTGGGTTTGAGCACCAGCAATAAAAGAAAGAAAGAAAGAAAGAGAGAGAGAGAGAGAGAAGAGAGAGAGAGAGGGGAGAGAAGAAGGAAAGCCTACTCTACTAAAGCATAATGTGCTAATTTAAAACTTTAACAACAAACTGAACATCCGTGGTAACTTTAAACATTCCTAAAATAACCTCTTTATTATAAATCTGTAATCAAAGTTCTAATCATCTAGAAGCGCCCAAACCATCTGTATCTGGGATACTGTCACTCTTGTGTCAACTGCTTCAAACCGTCCACTCACACAGGGATCCACTGTCTTAATGAAAGCAAGAGTGTAGTGGAGCTGCAGGGAGTAAAAAAGAAGCCAGCTTGAGGCTCCTGTGTTTTTAAACTAAGCCTGATCACACTCTATTACTGCTGTGTCTGCTTTCTTTGTGGTTTGCTATAAATAAGCCTCTTGGGAGTGGTGGGGGACACATCGCTGCATGTGCAGGGGTCAGAGACAAAGAGACTCACAAACACACATACAGAGCCAGACATGGTGATGCATGCCTGTAATTCCAGCATTCAAGAGGCAGAAACAGTACTTATGTGTTTGGGAATATACATAATATACAACAAGTAAAGAAATAAGACTCCAGACAGACAGATGACACATAGAAAGGACTAAAGCAAATAAAAGGAAGGGAGAATGACTAAGAAAAACAAAATCAAGAGGATATCTGTAAGCTCAAGGCCAACTGGCACTACAATGAGACCATGTCTAAATCTGAATGAATGCATGAATGCATGAATGAATGGAGGCTGGGGGTGTGGCTTAGTTCGTTGAGTCCTTTCTGAGCATGAAGTAGGCCATACAAATTCAGTCCCTAGAACCACACAATCCTGTAATCCTAAAAACAAGGAGTCCAAGGTCAATGTCAACTACATCATGAGGCCAGCATGGTAAAAAGAAGGAAGGAAAGGAGGGAGGGAGGAAACGGAAGGAAGGAACCTCCCTCACGATCTGAATGGAATGCTCGTGTTCAATCTCAGCAGCTTGGGAGAATGGAAAAGGCTGCTAATATTAAATATGCTTGGATGTATTTATCAGGTAATGGGCCACCAGAACTATGAGATGCCTATCAAAAGTAAGGCCTAACTACTTGGAAGTAATCTAAAACTTCAAGGCAGAAAAAAGAAGTTTTAATAAGCTACCCAATACTTCTTATGCTATCAATGAGGCTATAACGCTAGCAATTTAAATTAAAAAGTAAAAAAAATACAAATAAATTATCCCAAACTAAGATGTATTAGTGCTGGGTACAGTGGGCACACCTTTAGTCCCAGCACTCAGAAGGCAGAGGCAGGTGGATCTCTAGTATGACTCCAGGATGGCCTATCAAGCAAGCTTCATGACAGTCAAAGACACAGAGAAACCCTGCCTCAAAAACAATCAGCTACAGTAACTTCTCTAGAGGCCATATTTAAACAAATAGCCCTATAAACCAGTTACAACTACCAAGAAGATAATCCTAGCAATGCTTTTTTTTTTCCCTGTAGTGACTTTACCTCACAATTAAGCAAGCATAAAACATTTTTAAAATACAGTATTTCAGCCAGGCAGTGGTGGCGCACGCCTTTTAATCCCAGCACTTGGGGGGCAGAGGCAGGCGGATTTCTGAGTTCGAGGCCAGCCTGGTCTACAGAGTGAGTTCCAGGACAGCCAGGACTACACAGAGAAACCCTGTCTCGAAAAAACAACAACAACAAAAACACAGTATTTCATCAATGTGACAAGCACATTTTCCCATGAAACAGTTTAAGAAAGTTCTACCATCCTCTAGATTTCCTGGAACTTTTATAATCTCTCTCCTTTAAACTCCACCCCGACGCAGCCACTGTTTTCACATGGGCATGCATTTTCCAGAATCTGTTATGCAGTCATCTCCCTTGTCGTCAGACTTTACCCTAAGAGTATATATATACTTAGAGATTCACCCCCATCCTGAGTCTAGAAGGAGCACAATCTTTGCACTGCTAGATTTACAAAGTTGCCTGTGCTGGCAATGAACATCCAGGTGCAGACTCTGCAAGAGCACACCCATTGGTCTCTTGGTGAATAGGATTAGAACAGTGGACTTGCACAGTAGGTGCAGTCTTCATTTTTAACTCTCAAATTGTTTTTCTAAGGTAGCCATTCCATTTCACACTGTAACAGCAAGGCATGGTTTTTAACTGCTAAGTATCCTGACAATACAATGTCATCATTTTAAATTTTAAACAATATATAGTGGATATATAGTGTCAAAATCTCACTGATTTTGCTTTGCCTTTCTGTGATGGTTAATGTCTTAAAAACCATTTTTCCACGTGGGCTGGTGAGATGGCTCAGAAGGCAAAGGATCTTACAATTACTACCAAATCTGACAACTGAAGGTCAACCCACATGGCTGGAAGGACAGAAGCAACTCTCAAAATTGTTCTTGCCCTCCACATGGCCCCTGTGGCACTCTCTGGCACATACAATAAGCAAGCAAATAAACAAACAAATGTAAAAATTAACAATCAACATTTGCTACACATTCCTTTGTCCCTGACTTTTGTATGTTGTCTGTTCATATCTCTAGTGGTTTTTCAGTAACATCTTGTTAGATACTTTGTATATACACTGGGTAAACACTGATGTGAGCAGTTTTCAGCCTGCAGCACAGTTTCACCGTCCTAACACTTTGAGTTGGTTTGCTGGAATAGGCTCTTGCTGCATCACAAACGGCTAGCTTGTAAAGCACAATCATCCTGCCTCATTCTTCTATGTACACTACAGTATCTGACTACGTTATCTTCTGAGACAGGATCTCTCTGTGGCCCTGACTGTCCTTGGCTATACACATCAGGCTGGCCTTGATCATTGCCTCATCTCAACTGCTGAGATTAACAAAAGCCCAACACCTCCAGCATCTAACATGTCTTCAACAGCAGAAGCTGTTGATTCTCAAAGTGTCCAAATGATGATTTATTCCTTTACCCTACGATTTTTATACACATACCCTCATTCACATGTTTAATAATAAACCCTTTTTTCTAACGGCCTATTTATGGAGGAAGCAGTGTCCGATCATTTCTAAACTTTACTCCACCCACAGAAGCATGGGGACAGATAAACGGACACATGATAGATGGGCAAGCATTTGTGGGAGCTTCTGAACCTGACAGATGGGTTTCTGGTCATCTACTGTACTGTACAGAACCTGGTTCATCCACTGAGGAAGGTTTCAGATCACAGTCACACAACACCGATGGCAGGCGATCAGCACTACATTCAAAGGTACTGCCAAACACGAGTTTTTACAGATTATTTTTTGTCAAATTTGTCTAGGTTTCCAAGCCACATTAAACTAAAATGCATCATCAGAAATTACTTGGAAAGTAATTAGAGGTTTTTAGAGCTGCTGGATTCCTCTCTTTATATAAATTACTTTATAAAGATATATTAGATAATTACATTGAGGGCTGGAGAGATGGCTCAGTGGTTAAGAGCACTGACTGCTCTTCCAGAGGTCCTGAGTTCAATTCCCAGCAACCACATGGTGGCTCACAACCATCTGTAATGGGTCTGATTCCCTCTTCTGGTGTGTCTGAAGACAAGGACAGTGTACTCACATACATGAAATAAATAAATCTTTAAAAAAAAAAAAAAAAAGATAATCACATTGAAATCAATTTGAAAATCATAGACAGCATTCACAGGTCACAAATTTAAAGTCATCTATACTGACTGAACTAATTCTGCTAAGTCATGAAGAAAGGACTTAACAAATGAAAATTACATTAATCTGATCAGGCAGACCTTAAAGCCTACGGTGTTTCACTTGTTCTGTTCCTACAAGCAGTCACCAACTTACACACATATTAAGGCTTCCTGCAGTTCCTACAACTAAACAACAACAGACCCCCAACCCTCTTCAATCTGCCCCCAATCCTACCCATCGCCAAGGTTCCACCTCACCGCCCCTCACGGCCAGGGGAAATAAGTTTCTGGAATCCAGAGTAAAAACTCAGGAACGCATTTTCCTACAGAAAGAAATATAAATTGTGATCTAGAATGCTGAATGTTATAGTTCAGCTGCACTTTATACAGGCTTTTGTAAACTAAAGCCTAAATAACCCAACAATTCAAAATAGCATTTCTATGAGAAAATGCATTCCAGGTTTAAAAGAACGAGTACACCCCCATGGTAGGTTGGTGACCATCTATATGTTGCCACCAAATACAACTAACCCCTGACTAAAACTGACAAAAAATTAAGTCACATGTTGCTAAATGTGACTATTCATTCTACAAGTGCAGGTTCAACAGTTTCTACTTTCTCGGATTCATTGAAAATCTGTCCCAATACTTACATTTAACATTTCAAAATCATTGCTTTCTAAGCCCTGCGTGAGAAGGACTGGGAAGCTGTTTGTCTGCAGAAGGTCGTCCTTCCTTCCTTTTCTATCTAGATCCATGGCACCAAGGCGCTCCTCGATGGTAGCCTACAGAATAGAAACACTAAGTTAGCCAGACAAGGACTGGGGGACTGCAAACAAGCTCAGATTCACACCTCTGTGTGAAGACATTCTCAACATCACAGTAGTTTTGTACAAGAAAAGTGAAAAAAGTTCCCACAGTCTAACAAAAAACAACTACCTATGAGCCACATTGGGAACTGAAGAAATGGCTCGGAAGTTAAACAGCTCTCCCCAAGGAACCCAGTTTGATTCCCTGCACCCACTTGGCAACTCACATCTATCATTAGGGCACCTGTTCCAAAAAAAATCTGATGCCCTCCTGTGGTCTCTACAGGCACTGCATGCACAGAGTACATAGACATACATGTAGGCAAAACACCTATACAAATACAATTAAAACGTTTTTACTTTTTTTTTTTTTTTAAACAAGAGAGGCACATGCCCTGAACATAAAAATCACAGGTCCTCTGGGGAAAATTAAAAAATGATAGAACCTGGCATCTTATTACTAAGAGCTACCACCACCTAAGCTCTCCCTAACACAGCTATCCCTCACAGCTATCCCTCACTTAAGTCTCTCAGGAACAACATAAAGCCGGGCTGGCAAAATGGCGTAGGCAGGTAAAGAAGCCTGCCACCAAGCCCACCAACCTGACTTTAGTCCCAGGAGCCAATGAGGTGAAAGAAAGAACAATTATGCCAGGTTGTCCTCAACCTCCACAGACAGGCAGAACACATTTAACACAAATACAAATACACACACTTACCAAAAAAAAAAAAAAAAAAAAAAAAGTAATCAATTTTTAAAATGCCAAAGTCTATAGCCCTGTAAGTGACCACGACCATCACTGTGCAGGACCAGCTGGCACACCGCCAGTCAAGGTTGCTCAGACAGCCAAGAGAGGACGCATCATAGGAGCTCAGCAGTATGCGAAACCCAATCAAAGTCATCACAGCAAACCCTGATATCATCTATTCATTTACCTGCCAGCTATGAGGAAATGACAAAATCTGCTTTTAGTTAAAAGCCTAAAAAACAACAGTAAGTTCTGCAAGCTTTTCAAAAAACCAACTCTACCTCTGCCCATTACACTCCCTACAATTTCTCAACCCTCGAACCCAAGTGAGTGGTCATTACCTCATTACTGCCCAATTTCCTCTTGCTCTCGGCCTCCTTGGGCTGGGAGGGCGGCAGCTTGATGGGTGCATGATGTCCAGGAACCCCAGGTACCAGAACTTTTGCTTCAGCATTCATTGCTGGTGTTTTCACCTGTGACACAGTACCAGGGTGTGGGGAAGATGTAGCTTAGTTCTTGTGCTTCCTAGTAACGAAAGCAAGCGGCCCTCCACAGGCTTTTATCACACAGTGTAATACAATGTACTCACCACGACAGAAATTCAAGGCAAACTGTTAACTGAATATTGGCAAACTTAAAATACTGGTTAAAAGCTCATGGTTTTAAGGTTTACAATATTTCATTTAGAGTACAAAGTAAGAAAAATAAAACCTACCAAATACTGTGTGATTTTAAAAAATGTTCAAGTTACACATGTCACAACTTGCAGAATTCAATCTTTGCCAACCATGCTCAGACAGCCAAGAGAAAGGTGTCATCTCTGAAACTCAGCCAGACGCGAAACCATGTGGCTATCATCACAGCATGAGTTGGCTTTCCTTCCTAATTCATACCAAACAAGGTCTCTACATGTCTACAGCAAGTCAATGACAGTCGGAGTGGCAAGGAACTCAAGTGGCACTGTGGTTTGATTTTTCCCTGAAACACATTTGGTTAACCAAAGCTGCGCTCTATCAAGTTCGGATAAGCAATGCTGAAGTCTGCTCTTCCCATCCAATCCCGCAGTTTCCTATCCAGATCATCACGCAGCACACCGACAGCACAGCTGTGGAGCCTACAATGCATATGTCTACGTGCAGAGCCACACTCGTAAGACAGAAGCATAAAGAGGAGGACAGGAGAGAATAAAAAAGAGCCAGGTGTGGGGGTGCACACACCCGTAACCCCAACACTGAGACTGAAAACTCTACACCAAATAGCAAAATTGTATCTCAGGAGACAGGAGAAAAAAATAAATGAAGTCAATCTAACACAGCAGCACTCATGATACACACTATATTCAATTCAATTCAACCAAATCTATTATTTTTAACATAAAACCTATGATATGCTCACCTTGGTTATAGCAGTTTCTACTGTTGGAGCCCAGCAATTTGAAATGTCTCTTTCCAAACATATATGAGTATCTTTGGAGTTCAAAGCCTGGACATGGTTTTTCAAAGGCAGATGGAAAGAAAAAAAAGACTGTCAAACAAAGCAACCACCAATGACGCTGTTTTCGTAAAGTCTGTCAGTCAGGCAATCACCACCGGGACTGACAGCAGAGCAGAAGCACAGACTGGAGGCCCTGGTGCAGTATGTGCTTGTTTACGGACCACTTGAATTTCTCATTTACAGAAAAAGGTATGCGGTCCAACATTCTTATAAAAACCCACAGATAAAACAACCAAGTCCTACCCTAAACAAGTTCATTCTACAAGCAAGGTGAGGACAGCACTGCTTACTATCAGGCTGTTCTGAGGGGAGCCACATGTCCAGTATGTCCAGGCAGGACGCTCAGCGAGGGAACAGGAGGCACATGCATGCAAATTACTTAAGTCCCAGAAAAGTTGTCTGTGGGCACAATGTTATTGTATACTATGTAAAGATTATTCTTGTATTATTCAATGCTGATTTCTCTGCCTGCCCCATGGTCAATAAACAATGATCCACCAATGGTTGAGCAGAAGAGAGAATAGGGTTAGACTTCGATTTTAGCCATAAAGCTTGATTAAATAAGCCTTATAGTCTCTGTCTCTTGTTTGGGAGCTGGCCAGGATCACTTTTAAAATTATTTTAATACCATAAGCCTGGAATGTTATTATCTGTAAAATGCAAACAGAGAACAAAGGCTATGATTTGGAAGGGACTTGCCAGCTGACGAGTTTCCAGCAGCATCTTTTTCTCCTTGCTTAATTAAACTGCATGCATGTATACAACCAGCTTTTCAAAGTATTTCCCAGATTGACAGATAACCTGAAATTTCCAGCACCCAAGAGACAGAAGCAGGAGAGCCCCTTCCACATTCCGAGTCAGTCGGGGCTATCTAACAAGAGCCTGTGTCAGTGGTCCAGAGGTTGTCTAGCATGAATGGGGTTAGCATTATAAGGAAGAAAAAAGAATGTTCTGTAATAAACTCAAGAGAGCTTACTTGGCTCCATAGGAGCCTAAGTAAAGCATTGTAACATCAAGCTTAAGCACTTACTGAACAAGACTAAGAACTTCAAGTCTTTACAGAATATTCTGTAGTAAAAAATGTCAGGGCGCTTTCATTTCTACTTAGAGAATACAGTGGGCACCCAAGGGCTACCGATGCATGTTATGTAACAGGGCAGAATTCAGCCCGAATCGTACTCATGCTGACCCTCCTCCTACAGCCAAAAACAGTACCCAGTACAAACAGGAAACTAGGACTATTTTAAAGTCAGTTATATAGGAAGATTTCTTAGACAAAATACCAAGAGGCAACACTCAATATCTGTTGGGTGAAGGAAAATAAAAAAATTCTGAAAAATTAAATCAACCACTGAAAGTTTTTTAATTAGGGAAGGATGTGTATTTTCTCTGAAGTATTCCAATGAGGAAACAAAATAACTTCTTTGAAAATCTGAATTGTTGTATCCAAAGTAGCATCTACTTACCACTCGCTCGATGGTAGGTTGAAACCAATTGCCATACACAAGCAATAAGGACATTTTGTCTAAGCAAAAGCCAGCTGCTAGAATAGGGATGGGTTTTGGTGTTGCTTTCTTGCCCTTTCCAGGTGTTGCTATCTGAATTGTGCAATTTGAAGTCAAGGGCTTTTTACAGTGTCTAGGAGTGAAGGGAAAATAAGATTAGAGAATCAAGTCACACACAAGACCCTGCCCCCATTTCCACAGCACAAGTGGCCAGAAAGACACAAGCCTCTTTCAAAACTTCACATGCCCTAGCTACACCAGTCATCAAACTCTTATGCCCCGTCCCATGTTGTGTGTCAGACACCAAAAGGGGGCTCCACACTCCCAAATGAGCTCTCACTGCCCTGAGTGTCAGGCCTCATACACACACCCTCTCGAAGTTAGTCCCACCTCCATTACTGTACCCTCAAAGCCTCACCACCTCTGGTATCTGGCTAAGAACTGATCACACCCCTCCAGTCTTCTCTGGGCACTGCCCTGGTCTGACTCACCTGCAGCCCTGAGCAGTAGCTGTTTCTTCACCCACACTGTTTACACCAGGAACTACTGCTCTTCACTAACACTTTAAGATATTAATCTCTTCTTTTGCCCCCAAAACCTTTGATTGTCTGCAATCCCAGCTACTTCTCCATCCTGCAGCTATCTGTGGCTCACTGGCTCACTACCGTCTCTCCCAGCTCCACTACTGATCAACGTTTTCCTGAGGTTTCATATCCATTACTCAAGTTACAGATCCTTCTGAAACTCTGGCCTACTCATTCCTGACTCAGGCTCTTCACTGTACCCCAACCACACTTTCGCCCAATGCACTAGCCTTGCTACCCCACTTCTTCCTGGTGAGCGCACACTTTTTTATCATCTCAGTTTTAAGCATCACATTATGCCATCTTTTCAACTGCCTTCTAGTACCCTAACTCCACAACAGTCTCTACACCCTGAACTGTGTACCTGATTGTCCTTTATCTCTTTTTAAACTATTTTCAACAGCTGGGACAAATAACTCTCTTGAACCTTAGGTCACGAATCCTCTGCTTAAAACTCTTCAAAGGGGGATGGAGAGATGGCTTAGCAGTTCAGAGCACTGGCTACTCTTTTAGGACTCAGGCTTGATTCTCAGTACCTCCGTGGCAACTCAAAAGTTGCAGGGGATCCAAGACCTTCTTCTGGACCCAATGTGCACTAGGATGTGAATGATACCAATATATGCATGGAAGCAAACACCCATATGTAAAATAATTAGAACAAAACAAACAAACTTTAAAATGGCCTACTTGTGCCAAAGAAAAATGTGAAAATTACAAACTGGAAAGCATACACTGCACACACAGTACTGTGTAAATTCCTCAGGCACTGCACATGGAAATGCTATTCTTTAAGAGAGCTAAATGGAAGGAGACGTAAACTTCCTGGGCTTTTATTTTTAACCTTTCTTGGTATGCTAGAGACCACGCCCTGGCATTGTGCATCCTAGGCACCATCACAGCCCTTGCCTCCAGAATGTTCTACAGTAGTGCACACTTCTTTCCTAGCTCTACCTGCTCCTTGGCATCAGGGAAACAGGACAGGGATACTTCACTGAGTGGCATGCCCATAAACACAGGCAAATAAACCTCCATGGAAGATAAAATGAGTCACAGCTCAAACCAACCCACAAGCAAGCCCTTCCCAGACTTGTATTACTATCACCAACATTCACTATCTATACTCCATGAAAAGCCACTCTCCTAAACACAAAGAAACGACGTGGCCTATCACCCCCCCCCAAAACTTGGGTTCAAGTCCTGTGGACCCTGAGTGCCTTCACAACAATCTAACGAACAAGCAGGAACACAATGCAAAGCATGAGGTGGGATTATAACACAGAGGAACACAGAAACAAGCAATTCTAATTTAAAATCTCTTACTTACCCATTTAATATGTGTTCAAAAAGATGAACCTGACCATCTCTGCAAACAACAGCTAACTTGACAGGCTAAAAGAAAAACATGGTTGATTAATTATAGTCAGCTATATATCCAGTCTTCAGTTTAGTTCATGAAAACTGAACTCTTGTCCTACCTCCTTAGTAACTAGAATAATAAAAACAACAGCGTATTTAAAAAACATTGTCTGAGGCCAGTTAGATGGCTCAGCCAACAGGTAAAGACATCTGTCATACAAGGAGAGCAACCTCAGTTTGGCCAACCAGAATCTATATAAAAATGGAGAGAACTGACTACAGAACTGTTCTCTGATCACACAGATGCAGACAAGCAAACAAACTTGGTGAATGGATCGCCCTGGCCATCCTAGTACTATAGAGCAGGCTAGCTTCTGCCTCTGAGTGCTGTGATTAAAAGCTCACACCATCACACTGTACTTCACGCACACAATTCTTTAACGAAATCAGCATCTCAAACTAATTGTTCTTGTCAAGACTGTAAAATAATGTTTAGGCCAAGTGGCACAGGCACAAGCAGCCTCCAAGGTAAACAAAAAAGAGAATGTCTAAATGACCCTGGAATGTCCCAGTCACAGCAACCAGGACTGACAAAAACATGCTTTGCAGTTCTCCATGGAGGAGCACTGGCTCCTGGGTTCTGTCTGTCAGCTCCTACAGCCCTCTGGTCTGAGACTCCTATCCATCACACTCTTGTTATCAGCTTCCTGTGTGGAGGACTGAACTTCTAAAGTTCTGAAGCTTCTTGAGAAAAGCTTTCCTAACATTTAGTACTGCTAGCATCTTGCCATTTGTATTCTAAGTTATGTCTGGTGCAAGAATTTAAAGAATTCAAGGATTCAAAGAATGGCCAACACACTAGGAACGCTGCAATACAGGCCAGGAAAAAAGGAGGGCATGGAAAGCTCTCAGAATTAGATTTCAGGAAGCAAGGATGCTCCTGAAAAAGTGCCAGCTGTCCTTGAAGATCAGAATCAGTCACCAAGGAAAGGCCATCCTCATCCCCATCATCACCACATTTAATACTTCCCTTTTCCACGACCCCTAACAGACACATCTAACCCCAAACTACTGGTAACTAACCAGTTGTTCCCTAGATCATAATCAAGGTTTTATTTTGGACCTTATGACTAATTAGTAATTACTACTTAATTTATGTGAGAGATAAGACTTTAGTTTCTTGATCCATTATTCAGTTTAATATGTAAATGCCTTTAAAGAGCCTGTGAGGGAGCTAGGAGTAGGTTCAGTCAGCTAAGTGCCTGCCACACAAGTGTCAGGACCTGAGTTCAGTCCTAGCACCCACATAAAAACCAGGCGTAAGGATGAGTTCAGTCCCAGCACCCACATATGCAGGCCTAAGGACCTGAGTTCAGTCCTAGCACCCACATATATGCAGGTGTGGTGGCATGTCCTTTTTAGTCCTAGCACTAGAGAGGAAGAAACAAAGACTGCTGTGGCTCACTGGCAGGCCAGCAGGATAACCTAATTACCAGCTTACATTTTGTTGGTACTCCCTAATATCCACATTTAGATTAATTCTGCAAGGGCATCAGGTGTGGGCTAGGATAGCTCAGTTGGTAGTTTGCTAGCATAAACAGAATCCTGGGTTCAATCCTAAATCCTCACATACCAGACATGTGGTATACATCTTTAATTCTTGCATCTGGAAGTAGAGGTAGGAGAATGAGATGCTTAAGACCATTGCCATTAGCAACATAGTAAGTTGAAGGGAAGCATGGAATAGATGAGACCCTACCTCAAGGAAAACCAAAAAAGCAACAATGAAGACGATAATTTAATTGAGCATTCTGGTACATGCCTGTAATCAATCCTAGAGCCTGGAAGATAGGGAAGAGATTGCCATGAATTCAAGGCCAGCCCGAGATACACAGCAGCTATACAGCAAGACTGCCTCCGGGCGGGAGCGAAGATTCAGAAGATACGAACAGGGAAGACCTGAGATCAAATCCCCAGAGTCTACATAAAAAGCCAGACTGGACCCCACACACGCTCATGACTCAGCACTCGGAAGGGAAGGGAGAGGACAGGAGGACCCGAGTGCTCATCACCACCCTAGCCAAGCTTAGTGAGAAACTCCACCTCCAAAGATTAAATAAGAAGGACAGAGCAGGGTACCCGACGTCCTCATGTGGTTTCCGTGTGTACATGGGCATGTGTGCCTGCACAGACATACACTACATACTCACATACACACAAAAAATACCGTCTTTTAAAAAGTTCAGTAACTTAACGGAAAAAAAATGGATGTGTTGCACAGATGTGGGGCCAACGATGTTAGGTATCTTCTTCAATTGCTTCCCAGTTCATTTATTAGGGCAGGATCCCTTGGTGAATCTTTACTTCCCAAATGCTAGGATTACTAGCCGCTAACACACCTGCATGGCTCTGGAGTGGGTTCTGGAGAACCGACATAGCCAACAATTTATGCAGTCTTCAGTTCCATAACTTCTGTAGAATCCAAAATGAACTCCCACACCAAGCCACTTACCTCCTCTTTGTTTTCTGACAAAGTCAAGTCAATATAGACAGGCTCATCTGTGACTGTAAAAGACATGACTGCACTCTTCTCTTTGTTCTCTGACCGGACCTGCCTAGATAACAAAAGCAGTCATTAGGTAAGAGGACAGACAGACTTCCCGAACAACTAGGTAGGTCTATGCACCTAGTGCATGCCTGCTGCCACACAAGCCAGAAACAGGGAGCAGGTTCTCTGGAACTGGATCTACAAACCTGGTTATTCCTAACTGCTGAACCAGCTCTCCAGCCATCAACATTTTTTGTTAACACATCTAAACGTGTGTGTGTGTGTGTGTGTGTGTGTGTGTGTGTGTGTGTGTTTGCACTAACTCAAACACAATTGTGTTATGCCTAACTTTTTTTTAAAGTTTGAATTCACTTATGTGTATTTATTTGTTTGTGGATTTTGGGTTTTTTTCTTTCTTTTTTTTTTTTTTTGAGACAGGATTTCTCTACTCAGCCTTGGCTGTTCTGGAACATGCTCTGTAGACCATACCTGCCTGCTCTTCCCAAGTGCTGGGATTAAAGGCTTGTACCTTAGGTGGACACCACAACTCTTTAAAGTGGTATCTGGAAACCAAACAAAAGCCTATGTTTGCAGAGCAAGCACTTAGAATCTACCATTGCTCCCCAGGTTCAATCTGTACACTTGCACACGTTAAGCTCTGCATCTGTAGAGCTAGGTACAAACTAAATGATAAAGAGAAAGGTAACGTGTGACTTCACAGTATGCTTCTGGGGCTGGAGTAATAGCTCAGTGTTAACAGCATGTGCTGCTCTTCCAAAGAGCCTGGATTTGACTTGAAGAACCCTCGTGGTGGCTCAGAACCGTCTAGAGGTGCAGTGCAAGAAGATCTGACACCTTCTTTAGACTCCAAGGACACTAGGTACACAGACAGGAGACTTATATGCAGGAAAACACCCATCTACATAAAAGAAAAGAAAAATCAGGACTGGAGAGATGGCTCTGCACTGGCTGCTCTTCCAGAGGACCGGATTCAATTCCCATCACCTACAACTCATAGTAGTATACATAAAAAACACATGAGGACACTGGGCAACTCCAAATACAGTCTATAACTCCAGTCCCAAGAGATCTGACACCCTAACCAAGATATGCATGCAGGGAAAATGCCAACGAACATATAATTTAAAAAAAAAAAAAGAATATTAAAAAATATGCTTTAAATTTAGTTCTATTGAGAATTTACTTCCTACTAAATCTTATATTTAGTCTAGAAGAAAATTAAGTTAGTTTATATACAGTAAATGTACACTTTAACTTAACCAACCTATCATCAACCCTGACCCCATAAGCTGGGACAGATTTCAAAAAGCAAAGCTGAATACCAAACCCAAAACAGCTACATACCAGACATTAAGTAATCGGTCATGTACTGCTCCAGATAAGAAATAAAGGCCTGTGATCCCATCAAAAGGCTGGCTCTCATTAGGTCTGATGGTCGTGAACCTAAGCGATGAGACAGGCGTCGCATGTCCTGTGAAGTGCTAGAGGAAGTTAAATCTCGTTTAGGAGACAGACTATAAACAGTGCAAAAATAAGTCCTTACACATCACACGTAACAGCAGCACCTACAGCACAAAAACAGTTAAAATTCATCCCAAACAAAAATCTACTTGCCTACGACTTTTCCTTCTCAAAAGAAAAGGACACACCTGAACATTAAACACAATCAGATGCCTCTCCTACCACCCCACTCACCACCAGCTTCTCTCACTTCTGAATCAACTCTGCCTGTGGTATCCTCTCTCCTCTTTCTTCTGCTTCTCCCATCCCTACCCCTGCCTTTTTTTTTTTTTTTAAAGGGGACAGGATCTTGCTGTGTAAGCTATGCTGTCCTAGAACTACGCTGCCCAGGCTTACCTCAACCTATAGAGGCATGTACCACCATTTTGGACTTGATTCCAGTTTCTAAAGGGGTGCTCTGGTGCTCAGACACAGCCAAGGAATTGTAGGTCCTCATGTTGCTCTCAGTGAGTCGAAACCACAATTTAAGGCATCATCACAGCACCACAGATTCAACACCCCTGAGCACAACTTATTTAAAACTCCTGATAGCAAATCTCTACAAAGTGTTGGTTACACACTAAAACAAACTATAATCACTGCATAATGAAGGTTTTTTTAATTCAAATTCAATTTGTTTTACTCATTTGAAAATGTATGTGAACAAGACTGAATTATTAAATGTTAAAAAATAAGATTTGAAAAATGTTACTATTAATTCTATTATTTTTAAAATCATTTTGGGTGTATGCAGTCTTTGCCTACATGTATGGCTGTGTACTGGGTGCACAAAGAGGCCAGGAGAGGGTGTCAGATCCCCTAAAACCACAACATGGTGCTGTGAATTGAACCTAGGTCCTCTAGAAGAACAGCAAGTGCTCTCAATCTCTAAGTGAACTCTCCAGTACTAATTCTATTATTTAAACAAATTATTTGGCAACTGGTAACTTTATTTTTTTTTTTTTTTTTTTTTCTGAAAAGATCTCTTGTAGCCCAGGCTAGCCTTGGTATATAGCCACAGATGACCTGAGACTTCTGATCCTCCTCCCTTTGCTTTCACTGTGCAAATATGTACAACCATGCATTACGATATATGGTTTACTTGGTGCTAAGGACTAAACCCCATGGCTTCATGCTTGACAGGCAAGAACTCTGCCAACTGAACCCAAACTGAGCCCTGTTCTATTTAATCTATCTACAAATAAAGAACTTAGGCTTTTTGTTAGTTTGTTGAGAATCGTATTTGTTATCTCAGCAGCTAGAGCCTGAGCCTAATCACTCCATCTCCCAATGGGAATGTAGATGCACGTTACCACATTAACATACTTGGGCAAGTATCCACACTGTTCGTGCATGTGCATGTATGTGGTGCTGCTACTGTGCTGCTAGGACTGAACCCAAAGCCTTATACATGTGAGGCAAGCTTTCTACTAATTGAGCTAGGATCCATACTCTTAAAACAATATTCTATGACTCCAACTTCTAAATACTTGCTCTATAGAACTGTAATTTTCAACTCACTCTGTAGACTTCTTTGGTCTCCAAAACCCAGAGTTTGATTGTTCGACCAGCAGAAAGTAACATCTTTCCATCTGGGCTGATACACAGGGAACTGACGCTGCTATTGTCTCCTTTCCATTTGCTGAATTGTGGAGAGAACCAAAACATCACAATGAACTAAGGAAACTTTATCAAGAGTAGAAAATAACAGAAAGGTAAGTCAGACATTCAAAGTACTACTTAAAGTCCTATGCCCTACAATCTTACATAAGTTAGTAACCCCAGACACACCACTAGAGTAAAGCCTCCCTGACAAGGTTAGACTTCTCTTTGAAGATGAATAACCCCTGCGGTGTCAGGAGGTTGGTGGACAAATGTTCTGAGAAAGTAACATGGAGAGCTACATACTGTGACCATGAGGTGACTGCAAAGCCCTAGAGCCCTGCTGTCTCTGCAGGCTAGTCTGTAATTCCCTTGACAACACAGGGCTTCTCCCAGGCTAGTCTGTAATTCCCTTGACAACACAGGGCTTCTCCCAAGTTCCCAAAGGTTATTTCTATCCTAGATCTACATTATGCAGTCCTGGAAGCATGTCTAATTTCCTGTACATAGTAATGCTGGGATAAGCAATGGGGAACCTGGCTCTTCACATATCAAAATTATATATTATAAACAAGGGGCAATACTTAACTACAGTAACGGCTCCTCTGTATCAGTAAGAACTCAAAATGAAAACAAAGCGTATGAACAGACAGTTATGAGACAAATACTGCTGAAAAGCAGAAAACACTCGAAATGCACTAAAAACGGGGTAACAAAGTACAAAAAGTCCCCTTATCCTTACTGGCTTCTCAACTTTCCCAATTCTTATCAATGTCCATGATTTTAAGGCTCTTTTACAGTAATTACTCATTATGTATTCACCACAATGATACATATTTAAAAGGCATACTCCGGCCAACAGTGGAGCACCGCTACAGTCACCATGCTCTGTAGTCCGAGGCAGCCATCTCTCCCGAGTTCGAATCCCAGCCTGTGCTTGTCAATCCCCCCTGGGGGGGAGGGGAATACTCCAAAGGAGGAGACAGTTTCAGGAAATAAACTGCTTGCCCCACCGAGTTTCAAAAACTGAGTCTAAGCCCCAGTACCCATATTAAAAATAACCATAATATAAATTAATTCATTAAAAAGAACAACACTAAGGTAAGAGGACCCTTGGGGCTTATTGAACAATCAGTCTAGCCAAATCAACAAGTTCCAGGTTCAGTGAGAAAACCTGTCTCAAAAAAAACACAACTAAAAAGATGAGTACCTGATGAAGACACGCTGGCCTCCGCATGTGCCTGTGCGTGTGAGGATGATACCAATGTCCCCAGCAACCCCCGCTGCCAATCACAACCAAAGAAAATGTAACTCTTATTCTGAGAACTTTTCATTATTACAGATCGCCAAGGTTCAGCCTACTATACTGCAGGAGATCTGCTGGCACATGTAAAAAGCACTAGAGTACACTTTTAATCCCAGCAGAGTCAAGCAGACTGAGACTAGCCTGCTCTACACAGCAAATCCCTGAACAGCCAGAGCAATACCGTGAGTAAGCGCCTGTCTTTAAAAAGAGGAAGGAGAAGAGCTGAACAGTGTCAGCAATCAAGAGCACTGGCTACTCTCCAGGCCCCAGGTTCAATCCCTAGAACTGACATGGCACTTCATAACCAACTACAACTCAGTCCCAGGGATCTGATACCCTCTTCTAGCCTCCAAAGGCACTTCCTGCTTGTGGTGTACAAACAAACATACAGGCTAAACACCGACTCATAAAATAAAAAAAATAAAAGAATTTTTTACTTTAAAGGCAAGAGCACTAGAGTAGGCATACTCCTTGGAGTAGTATGACAGGTCACAGAGTAATAATCCATATAAACTGACACCTTAAACGCCTTTGGATTGCTCTACAGAACCCCAACAGATAAAAGAGACACACACAGGGACACACATGTCCTCCTAGGATTTCAATTCTGCTTTTACACAATTTCATTTCAAATACCAATAGGAAGCCAAGATTCTTCATCAATTTGAAGAACGCTTTCAACATGAAAACAAGGACTACATCCAACAATTCAAAACATGCCACCCTCAGAGATAATAGAAGTACAAAAGGAAAATGTTGAAATCCCACAATATCATCTTCAAAGCTATAAAGAAATGTAACACAATAAGAACAAATACATGAAGTGGAAAATCAGGGGAAAAGTCAGAATATTTAAAAGACCAGGATGTTCCCACCAAGTACCATGAGTTTCCTTCAAACACAGGGAAGGCATCATGGTAGTGCACACCAGGTGACAGCAGCCAGGAAGTAAGGGCTGGACCATCAGTTCAGATTTCTGAAAACTCGCATAAGCACACAAGAGACATCAGGGGGACTGGAGAGATGGCTCAGTGGTTAAGAGCACTGACTGCTCTTCCAGAGGTCCTGAGTTCAATTCCCAGCAACCACATGGCGGCTCACAACCATCTGTAATGGGATCTGATTCCCTCTTCTGGTGTGTCTGAAGAGAGAGCAATGGTGTAGTCATATACATAAAATAAATCATTTTTTAAAGTATGGTTTTTAAAAGAGAGGGAGGGATGGACGGGAGGAGGAAGGGAGAAGAGGGAGAGAGAGAAAGAAAGAAAAAAGAGAGAGAGAGAGAGATATCAGGGCCTACAACATAGCTCAATGGGGAAAAATGCAAGCTGCCATGCCTAACTGCATAAATTCAATCCCCAGACCCATGGTGGAAGGAAAGGAGATCACTGCAGGTAATATAGAGCTGTAAACTCAATTATTTTATGATAGCACAGTTTAGTAGAAAAGAGGTCAGGCATTTATCTAACTTATTTATGTCTTAACTGTGCAGCAGGGACACACCAGGCTCATGACGTTATGATTAAATACAATGGTATGTCTAACATGCTGAACAGTTTCTATATGAATGATCATGAACTCTTATCTAGAGTATATGTAACTGCAAACCCCACCCCAGCCCGCTGCCAAGACTCTCCATGGGTTTCTCCTGGCCAGTCACCAGCATGTAAGGATGACGGGCAGTAAGTGCAGCGCAAACACTGGTCCACTCACCTGAACCTCCAGCCCCAGCCCCTTCCTTAGATGGTGAACCGTCCTTGCGACCACATATACTGGGTCCCTCTTGTCTTTCACTTTAGTTGTATAAAAGCTCCCCAAACCATTTCTCTTCAGACTCTAATTCCTCTAACTAAAGGATACTGTTATCCTAGACTGTCTGTTATTCCCTAGGACACCCACCCCTAAATTAATTTATTCATTACCAAGTTAATCTTTTACTTTCCTATCCTCTGGCCTTTGCTCTGACCATATCTGTGTTCCTTTGCCCATGCTTAGAGGGCTTATTCACCTTTTTCTATCCAAACTCATCTATCCTATGTTCACCAGGCCTTTCCAACTGTACCCTGCTGATCTGACAAATAACCTCATGCCACCTCTGACACTTCTTGTTTTCACTGTGTACCATTTAGCTGCTTTCCCGCTACCCAATTCTCCTTAACCACCTCTACTTCACTTGGATGTAGTAAAAGCTTGAATGTCCAATTTGACTAAAAGTTCCTAGAGAACCATCTACATAACCTTATGAATGTATATATTCCCAACTGAGTCCCAAAAGATGTTGGGCCAACCTCCACTCCCAGGTATCGGTGGTACTCACCACTTTACTTTGCACGTCTGTATACTCCACTCCACAATATACTTATCATCTGAACAACTATATATGCAGTCATTGTCTTGATGCCACTGTATGCAATTGACTCTGTTTTCATGTCCACCACTCTACAGATTGAAAAATAAAAAACAAAGAAAGTCTTATATAATAGCATGAATTCTGAAATTAAGGAACACTTACCTTAAAACCTTAGTCCTTAAACCAAGGCCTTAACTACATCTTACCTATTTAGGTTCCCAACATCAAACATGAGGTGAACCAGCAAGATCTTAAAATGTTAATTTTCCCTGTTTCTCTGTGTAGGAAAAACCTACTTCTACATCCTCAAAGGGTGGCACACTAAACGTCATTTGTCGGGACAGAAGTGTCAGCATAAGACCTGAGCCATACTAGAAAGAACTAGTGGACCTACACCATAGAGTCCAAACACTGACTTCTTTATGAGACAAGGACTGGTCTAGAATTTGTAAGGTAAACAGGGATATCCTAGAACTTGCAGTGATCCTCCTGCCTCTGTGTCCCAAACACTTAAATCATAGATATATACCAATGTCCAGCTGAAATCACCTTTTAAGGTGTTTAGCTGAAAATAGCACCACCTGGCAACCAGGATGGTGCTGGCCTCTAATCACAGCACTGGATGTGCTGAGGTAGTTTTGAAACCAGCCTAAGCTACACAGCAATGTGCTATCTCAAAGGGGGAAGAGGGAGCTTTTCTCAATAAAGAAGTCAGTATCTCTTTAGGTAAATCCATGTGACACAGACAACATATGTGTGAACACTGCTTTTATCTTTGTTGCTTTCCAACAAAAGAGGTAGAGTCCACACAAGGGACCGCCCTCCACTTGGAGAGAAATCATACATTCTTATTATATGTCAAAACTTTGCATCTTTATAATCTATAAAATAGACAATTCTGGTGCTAGGTGTGTATAGTCATGCTTGGAAAGTTACATGCGTGTTATGTGCACATGCATGTGAGAGTGCTAGCCAGAGGACAATCTCAGATGGCATTCTCCCGAAACTGTTTTGTTTTTTTGTTTTTCTTTTTTAAATTTTGAGACAGGGTCTTTCCCTAGCCTGGAGCGTGCCAAGTAGGCTAGGCTGGCTGCTCATCCAGCTCCAGAGAGCTGTCTGTCTCTGCCTTCCCAGTGCTAAGATTAAAAGCATATTCCACCAATGCCCAGCATTTTTAAATTTCATGTGGATCCTGAAGACTAAATCCAAGTCCTTCTGTTGCAAGTCATCTTACCAACTAAGTTATCTCCCAAGTCAATGTAGACAATTTCAAAAGGCAGTTTAAAGACAGATCAATTTTTTAAGTGCTATGTTTTTAATTTATGTGCATGCATGTATGCCTATCTGTCTGCATGTGCATGTAGAAGCCCAAAGAAGAAAACCAGACATTTTTCATCCACTGAATGCTGGAGATTGTCTTGTTGCGATTGACATGAGCTTGTCAGGTGGCAATAATGGTACTGAAGCAAGGTGCTACTCTTTCCACCAGTGACAATGACAAATGAGGGAGACTTCTGAAATCATTCTTAATTCTAAAATCTTGACTTCTTAAGTACACTCATAAATTCAAGAGACTACTTGGATGGTGGGGCAGGAAGTGTCCATTCTTTTGCAACAGAAAAACTGGAAACTTCCAAATGATCAATAACAGTTATGTACTGAAGGGATTATCCAATTTAATGCAAACTTCGGACAATCACTAGAAAGATTGCAGCTAGTTTTAGATAAGATAAAAACTATATCAATAAAACCAAAAATCAGAAAACTATTAATGACCAGATAAAAGCCATCTTTTTCTTTTAGCCTATGTATTAAGCATAGAGAAACCACAAACTAATAAATAGAAATCTCTCTTGGTGAGATTCATATGTAAAACCTTTTTCCATTTTCAATTTTATGTCATTCCAAATTTTCTATGGTAGATGTTGGTTAGAATGGAAACCCTTCTGCCTTTTTCTTTCACACAGTAAGCACTCCTCTATATACAGACATCCATCCAGTGAACAGAAGCACACTGTAACAGACCTAACCTGAAAGCAAGTATATCAGGGAAGTGACTCTTCTAGAGCCTGACCCACACTTCACAGCTTGAGATACTGGGCTGCAACTCTGCAACACAGTTCTGCCTGGCTGCTGGATCCACTGCCCAAGTGTTTCAAGAAGACATGGCTGGAAGGACAGACAGGGCCTTATTTCTCCCATCCTCTTGTATGCACCATCCCAACAGTTGGCTTCTGCACCTGTGGTAGGACAAACTGAAGCCAACAGGCAATCTTCCTAACCTGGAGGAACCAATGTCATCTTTCCCTCCGAAGATATCAGGAAGCAGTATACTCTCCTGAAATGTGAGCCCGAAGCCCAGAGCCCCTGGTCCTCAAAGTGTTAGCAAAGTCAACTCCTATGGTCTTGGCTTCAGGAACAACTCCAAGTGCCTCTCTTGTTCCCTCTAAGAGGTCAATGGACTAAAGCCGCTATCTGTGCTGACTTGCAAGATACCTTCTGACACCTTTTGACTAGAGTACAGAACTCTCTGTACTCTAACTCTTAAGGAGGAATTACCTACTACAGCTTTTAACAAATATCATGTAGTTGTTTTAATGGAATGGGAAACTGTTGCTACATAGAGCTCATCAATATCTTGAAGTATTTTTAATAATCTCTAAAAATTAGTTTTTGTCACATCTTTTATATAAATACATAAATATACTTACTACTAATTTACTGTGCAACTCTCCTTTTACTGTACTATACAATAAAATGCTACCAACTGCTGTGCCAAGTGCCAACAAGTCAACCTGGTCATTCGTTCCTATAACTTCTGATTTCCGTTTTTTCCTTTGATGACTTTCCTGTAAAAAAAAAAAAAAAAAAAAAAAAAAGGAGGATTTTAACTTAGCATTTCAAATATACACCAAAACATCACTAATAGATAAACACCAGTGCCTATGTACTTTTTAAGTTTCCTGGCCCACTTGGGCGGCAAACGGTATCACTTCACATGCTCTCAGCACTCTCAACATACCCAATAGCCTCAAAGTTCCTTCTACTTCTTAAACACCAACAATTATTCCTAGCAGGTCTGAGGAAAACCTCTCTCCAAGGAACGAGATCCACACCAAGGCCGTGAACCCCCACATCCAGGCCCAAGCAGCTACTTCTTCCATTTCCCTCAAGCCTACTAGCTTCACTTTCAAGAAAACACCAACATTTTTATATTCACAAACATTAACTTCAATCTGAGTCAACCAATAGTTTTGAGTAGCGGCATGACCTGGTGAGTGGCTGGATAACAGTTAATCTGGTATTTTCCTGCAAGGTCGCTGCTTCTACTGACTTTGAAGATCCGCTATCCTTCTAGTGGGGAAATGCCATCATACGTATTTCAAATTTGATACGACACAGCTCATATCTGGCCATCAAAAATAACTAGTGAGCAGGCTGTGGAATACCAACCATCTAAGCCCAACATTCAGGAGATAGAGGCAGGAGAATCAGTTCAAAGCCACTCTTGCCTACATGAGAGCCTGTCTCAGCACTTGAGAAACAAAAATTAATGATCTCAACTTAAGAGTACCATTACATCAGAGTTTGTGATGCTGAAAATTCTATTTTATTAATTTCCTTCATAAATTTTATAAGTATGTATGAGCCCACTTACATGTATGTGCATCATGTGTGCCTAATAACCACAGAGGCCAGAAGAGGACATAGATCCCCAGGGAAGTAGAGGTCCAGTTGGTTGTGAGCTGCCGTGTATGTGCTGGGAATATTACTCAAATACTCTACAAGACAAGAGCTCTTAATGGCTGAGCTCCAACCCCCTTCCATTAATGTCTTAGACCTTTCCAACTTTTGTAAATATTTAAATTTTAGTATAAGGAATCTCTAGAAGTCCATTACTCTGGCATGAAGAAGACTAATACTCTAAGAAAGGAACTTCTCTTAACAAGGCAGGGTCTTGGCTCTACAGCAAAGAAACCCAAAACAAACACAAATCCACTCAATTCAAGAATCACTGATGAAAGCAACAACATTGCGTATGCGGGGAAGAATACCAAGGGACAGAAGCAGCTATGGCACAGCATGGCTGTAATCCAGCACCCGGGAGATTCCTAACCAAGGCTAGTAGTTCCAGGCTAGCCTAAGCTTCATAAGCTCCTCTCAAAATAATTAAGGCGGGCAGATGGGCGGGCAGGCAGACAGGTGATAGCAAGACAGATGATAAATAGACAAATCAATTGATCAGGGATATCTTTTTTATGATGGATAGGTGATAGATAAATCAATTGATCAAGGATTTTTTATGATAGGTGATAGATTTTTATTATTTTATGTACACTGGTGTTTTGTCTGTATGTCTGTGTGAGGGTACTGGATCCTGAAGTTATAGACAGCTGTGAGCTGCCATGTGGGTGCTGAGAATTGAACCTGGGTCCCTTGGAAGAGCAGATAGTGCTTTTAACCACTGAGCCATCTCTCCAGTCCCTCACAGATTTCTAAAGCATATTCCTTTTCCCCAGACTCCTAAAGCATATTTTCCTTTTCTCCCTCCCTATTTCTTCTTTGTTGTCTTCAAAGGATATATTTGAAGAATTTTATTTATAGAACATTGATAAATTAAAAAAAAAAAAATCAACAAATGTAACTTTTCACTTAAAGAAACATTTTTGCAAGTCCTTAGAAATGTAACTATATTAATAAATTCAACAGAAACTACAAGAAAAAACAAAATATAGTCTGGAAGTCTCAGCTTGAAACACTAAAGCTTCTTAATTAGGGATATGCTAAGCCCTGTATCAGTCTCATGGTTTTTAAAGTGACTTTAAATGGCCCCAAAGCACATTGGAGATTGGGGGGCACTAACCTAAAGTTAGTTTCAGATTTTCGATTTTCAGTAAAGTGAAAGCAAATATTGTAAAATCCCAAACTTCACAATTCTCAAACCCCTCACAATCACTACTGCCTTACCTACATTTCTCCTTCCTGCGTGGGCATAGCCCTAGTCTCCTTACAGAAGAGCTTGAAGGCAGCCCAGGCTATCTAAAACTCTATTTGAAAAGAGCTGGGCCAAAAAAAAAAAAAAAACAAAAAGCCGGGCGGTGGTGGCGCACGCCTTTAATCCCAGCATTTGGGAGGCAGAGGCAGGTGGATTTCTGAGTTCGAGGCCAGCCTGGTCTACAGAGTGAGTTCCAGGACAGCCTGAGCTACACAGAGAAACCCTGTCTCGAAAAACCAAAAAAAAAAAAAAAAAAAAAAAAAAAAGAGCTGGGCATAGTGGCATATGTCTTTAATTCAAACACTTAGGAAGCAGAGGCAGAAGAATCTCTGTGACTTCAAAGGCCAATATCACCTATATAGCAAGTTCCAGGACAGGACAGGAGAGCCAGAGCTACATAGTAAAAGCCTATCTCAAAAAACAGAATAAAAAATTTTCTTAAAAAATTTATTTCGTGTATGTGAGTACACTGTGGCTGTCTTCAGACACACCAGAAGAGGGCACCGGATCCCATCACAGATGGTTGTGAGCCACCATGTGGTTGCTGGGAATCAAACTCGGGACCTCTGGAAGAGCAGTTAGTGCTTTAAACCGCTGAGCCTTCTCTCCAACCCAAATTAGAAAAAAAAAAAAAAAAAAAAAACTTTTTTAAAAAGAAAAAAATCAGACCTCTTTAATTGAGCATGGTGGTTCATACACATACCTGTAATCCCTATACTGGAGCTGAGGCAAGAGAGCAGCTGTAAGCACGGCCAGCCTGAGATACACAGTTAAGTCCTAACTCTCAAGGGGAGAGGAGATCAAAGAAAACCTTTCCTAAAATATATTCACTTTGTTTGGACAGTGGTTGCACACACCTTTAATTTCAGCACTCAGGAGGCAGAGGCAAGTGGATCTCTGAGTTTAAAGCCAGAGTGTTCTACAGAGCAAGTTCTAGAACAACCAGGGCTACACAGAGAAACAGTCTCCAAAAAAAATTTAAAAATTCATGTTTACATTATCTAAATCAAATTATATACACACTAAAGTTTCTCAAAGTATAAAACAAAAAGTAATCTAAATATGTGTTACTACAGATTCGTTTTTAAGGGAAAAAAAGTTAAACAGTATTATCAAATCCTTATTTGTCCCTATTTCTATTTCTGGAAGTAATGGCAACCTCTTTAATGGTCCTCACTCTGGCATATGTGTTTCATAAGAGTGAAAAAGTATACATCTCACCAAATTACAAATATATCAAAACAAATGACTTCATGTTTTTGTACAACTTTAAGGATCATTCACTGGTCTAAAGCTAATACTCTATTTAAAACAATCTCAACCCAGTATACTGGGGGCAGGAAAGAATAGAAAAGAAGATCATGGACTCTAGGCTTGCCCGGGCTACTGAGTTCCACACCAGTCTGAGTAAATGTAATCCCATCTCAGAAACAAGTATGGAGTTTGGGCCAGGGCTCAGAGTTAGAGCATTTATGTAGCAAGTTCAATCCACAGCACGCACACGCACACAGCACACGCTACACGCACACACAACGCATACACATACACAGAGTAAATGCAACTGTACATATCTACCCATGTTCAACATGGGAAGATGAGCAGGTCCACCACATAACACGGCAACCAAATTAGTAGTTTACATGACCAAAGTGCACTTTAGTAAAAGACAATGCTTAAAAAATAGTTGTGTGTATGTCTGTATATAAGTACCCACAGAGGCAGGGTATTAGATTAGATCCTTGGTACACTTAGCGGTAAGCATTTGTGAACCACCCAAATGTGGGCGCTGAGATCCAAACTCAGGTCCTCTGACTGAGCCGTTAAGTGCTCACTCCTAACTCGTAGTTAGTGTTACCTCCAAATCTAGTGTTACAAGTACAATTCCATACAAATAGTCCTGAATCGGGTCAGCACTACTGATTCCAGCTCCATTCTAATACCATGCTCTCTAAACTTGACACACACTCTTCCTCCAGAAGCCTCTTGCTTCTCTTACAAAGTCAGACTGTGTGAGACCAGTAAATCCCGAACTGTCCATTTCTGTTAGTCCCAGCTGTTCCCCCTAAAGAACTCAGCATTATATCACATGAATACTGGCTCCTTAAGGAATGAGAAAGGCTGTTGGTTCGAGGATCTGTAATTGGAAAATCTAGCATGAAGGCACTAGGAGTAATAGTCTTTACTAACTCTGTATTAGTTTATTAAAAGACTGATTTCTTAGAGTAAAGAGATTTCCAACATGAGCTAAGCAATAAAGACCATAAGTCCATCTGATCAAGAGCTTCAGGAAGCTGAAGCAGCCACACACGTATGACTTCAAAAAGCAACAAGTTATGGACAGGCTGAGGACAAGGGTTTAAAAAGCATAACCAGACAACCACAGGTCTGACTGAACCTGCCAACAATTAAGCAATGACTTTTCAGACAGACTGCAGAGTAAGAGTTTGGATATACATGGAGGCCCATACACACTCAAGGATACAAATAAAACATCTAAGTTTCACAAAACATCGGGGCATGAAGACACACACACAGCAGAGGCAGGAGTCTCTGAGGCCCATGTGATCTACAAAGTGAGTTTCAGGATGGCCAGGGCTGTAGCATAGAGAATCCTGTCTCAAAAAGTTTCACAGGAAAACTTATCCTCACCATGTCTTTACCTTTCCATTCTATCTCACTTAACACTTTAGAGCCCACTAAATCTAGTTCATGACTAATGCATCAAGCAGGTCTTAAAAACGGACCTTAGACACTGAAAATTATGTTCAATTTTTAGTAAATAGTTTTTAACTCCACTTTTGACCTGTTTTAATGGTATTTACTCTAGCAAATATATTTCATAGATAAGAGTGAAAAAGTATACATCTCACCAAATTACAAATATCAAAACAAATGTTCTTCTACCAATAGAATCTAATCTGTAACCTGTCCCTTCCTTTGAAATCTAAGTACTTGACCTCCAGGCTGTCAGGAGTACAGCTGAACTGTGCTGTATCTCTAGAGTAGGGACTGGGAGAGCTTAAGTTTTTCCTAGAAATCTCACCAGTGCTGCAGTCCAGCTCTAATGCCATCTAACACCTGAAATGCCCTGTCCTTCAGTCAGACTCTAAGCTGTGTGTGTTCATGTTTCCACAAAGCATGTGGAAATGGACTGTGGTCCCAACATCAGACAGGGCTGGACTTCCAGGTTCTACTACCAGAGGATGAAGAAAGCGAAGTTTGAGAGAAGGGTGGTGGGGGGCAAACAGGATGGGTTTCTATATGGCTTCAATGTGTGGCTCTATCCTGCTACTAATATAACAGCTTCAGTACAAACATAAACCAGAGAAATGCTAAATGATCACAGCAAAAACTTCAAGGCCTTATGTTAACTCTAGAAACAGGAAAAGACAATCTAGCCTTTTAAACTTTTATGAAATGCCACTACAACCTATTATTCAAGAAACGAAGTATGAATCTACCTTTCTCTACTAGTAGAGTATCATCAGACATTGTCCTTGTAGCAAACTGGCAATTACTAAACAGGACACTCATATATACTTCTTTACATTAAAGAATACAGACTACATGAGGTCATGAGTCCAGACAGAACAGTCACTGGTTCATACAATAACCACTTACTATGGATCAAGTCTCACTATAACAAGTCATTATATATCATTACCTCATTTAATCCTGGAAATAGGATAGTATGTCTACTTCCACACTGGAGAGTAAATCCCATGCCAGACCGTACCAGTAATCCTGGGAACGTGGACTTTATATTAACCTCCTTTTTATGTTTCATACTTTAAACACTCAAAGATGTAAAATAAAATAGGTTTGGTATGATGTTCATCTTGGTACTTAAAATAGCAGGGCACACAATCCAGTGAGCCCAAAGTAGAAGTTGAGCCACTCACTGCCACAAGCTTTGATCCACATGCTACCCGAACCTATAAGCCCAGCCCCACCACAAAGCAGACCAGTTAATTCCAGTTAAACTGCTTCTCTAATTGTTCAAGTAAAACTGATGCTTCAGTAAGTCACATCCCCAGGATGGGAACTGAGAAGCTCTGCAGCCATCCAGGCTCTCAGCTCCATGAGAAAGTGCAAGGGGACTAGTGACTAGTGTAAGGGGACTAGGCTGGATCCTAGTGCCACTGCTTTATTAGTGATCAAGGCTTTGGTTACACCATTTAGCTTCCTGAGCCCTGACTTGCTTTTCTGCTCTGATTCTGTGGTGCTATTAATTAAACCCAGGGCTCTTTTGATGTGCTAGGCAAATATTCTATCCTTTGAGCTACATCCCACCCTAAGTCTGTTTATTTTAAAAGCACTAATTCCCAGACATTTAGTAGTTACATAGCAAAAATGGCAACATATAGATAAAAGGAAAGTGAAATTATCAACGCCTGGGCAGCAGGGCTTGCTGGGGACTGAACCCAGGACTCTGGGTAGCTAATCCCATGTTCTTCTGCACTGCACATCCAACACACCACTTGGCTTCAGAACCAGGACTCAAGGCAGATGTTTTGTCATACAAAGTTGCTTTAATTTGAGGAGCTTTGTTGAAAAGTTAAAGTTGGGCTCCTTTAAAAATACTTTTATCCCTACTTTATCACAGTGGATGGATATATATAAAAATCCAAAGCATGATTTTTGAAATTTCTGTTTTGTTCTGGGGCCCAGAAGATTGGAAATGGACAGGAAAGCAAAGTGAATGAAGTTTCAGCTTATCTAATACTATCTGTTGTGTACAGCCAAGAACTTGAAAGACATGAGTCGCAAGTCTAGTTCTTTTCAGTCTTTATTGAAATTGCTTACTTTTACATTCCTTGCAGGGCTAACTACACAAATACAAGATACTAATACCAATAATAATTAGCACTGCACTTAAGACACCATATACTATTCTAAGTAATTCTACATTACTAAATAATACACCGCCTTTCACAACTACTCTACGAAGTAGGTGTATTTATTCTCATGTTACAAATAGGGAACAAAACCCACGATTATTACAGAGGCTGGACTCCTACCTTACAGCCTGGCTCCAAGCACTTAACCTAACTGCTCTGTATTTCTGAGTGTTAGTACTCTCAACACTTTTACAGGACTGTTAAATTAGAAAGAAAACTGTATAAAGCAAAAAAGTGCAGCAGCTTTAATGCTAACAATTTTATAACTTTTTCACAAATCTATGTTTGATTTATAGGGCCTCATACCTGCTCTTTGTCACCAAGAGAAACTGAAAATGTAGCTTAATATTCAGCAAGTAGCTAAACATAGTCACCCAGAGTATAGCAAGTTAGATAAAAGCTAAATTTATGCGTAAGTGATGGGAAAGGAGTAAGGGATCCCAAACACAAACTTTGTAACTCTTACACCAGTGACAGCAAAACTTTTAGTCACAAACTTTAAGATAGCTTTTACACCAGTTCCAGACCAGGTTCTTTTTGCCTACCTACTGACTAACTGCAGGAACCACGTGCGTGCTAAGATGTAACCCAGTGAGTGAGTCAACGGAGAACAGCATTTACCTGACAGCGAAAAGGATTCCCTAACTAAGCAGTCTCCCAACTACGGGAAAAATCACCAGGACGTACACCATACGCCCTAAACCAAGCAAGCGACTACAATTTCACTTTACCTCTGCTGAGAATGAAAGGAGCCTAGAAAGTAAAGAGTTTGTGGGACGACGAATCCCACAACCTAGAGGCAGAAGAGAACACGTGTTGAACACGCATCCGAGTAAAGGGGCTCCCGGAAGGAAGAAAACAAGACGTGCGCATTCCAAGTGCCCAAAGCAAAAACCAATACCCAGGTTTGGGATGCGGAAGCATGAGACGGTCCTAAAGATTGCACAGAGCAGCTCTGATGGGGACACGCTGAGGAGCCAGGCCTGGAAGTCTGAGGCCGCCCCCGGGGGGCAAAGGCTTCGGTGAACATGGCGGCCCAGCGGTACCCGGGAGCAGACCTCATGGAGACCGCGGGATCCGGCCGCACCCTCTCACAGCCCCCCTCGGGTCAGGCCGCACTCAGCCGCGGCGCTGGGCCAGGGCGCGCTGCCGTCCCGCTCCGCGCCTCCTCGCTGGGCCGCCCCGGGCCACGCGCGACCTGGTGCCACGCGCCGCCCAGCCCGGGATGCAGCAGCCCGGCCAGGAGGGCGCCCTCCCCATCGCCGTCCCGCTCACCCTACCTTGGCCTGCAGCCGTGCGGGCGCCCAGGCCAGGCAGGTGCAGGTACCGCTTAGGTGAGCGGAAGGCACGTATTCCTGGTGCAGCCGGTTGTTGGCGGTCTCCCACACCCGCAAGTGACCGTCGCTAGAGGCTAAAGCGAAGTAGGCTTGACTGTCCGGCGAGAAGGCGCAGGGGACCCCCGCCGGGGCCAAGGGGTCGCAGCTACCGCCGCCACCGGCCGCCATTGCTGCTCTGGTTCCGCGGCAGCCACGTGTTCGCCCGGGCGCAGGCGCACCGGCGTGGGGCGGGGCCTGGAGGGAGGAAGTGGGGCGGAGGGAGTGCTGCGAGCCCAGGGAGTGGCTGATCGTGACGCAGGCAGCGTTGGGCCGGGCCCACCCTGTGGACGGTGGCTCAGTGGGGCCCATCTTAACTTGCTCTGAGAAGGAAGAGCGTGGGGAAGTGATTTGCATACTATAGAACAAGGCCCTTCTTATAAAAGTACGTCCTGTGAAACAACTAAACGAAATGTTTAAAAGAAATGTTTACCTACATCTCCAAGATTGTAATAACTGTTTCCATGTTTCTTTAGTTTCTTCGAGGACGTAATCATGTACGTACAATAATTAATCATAGTACTATCAAAGTTATAGTTGAGGAAGAAACTAGATGCCTCTTTTGTCTGTGTTAACACAGAGATACTATTGGAAGTGAGAAGAGGTCAATTTGAATGTAAATAAAGTATCCAGGCGTGGTGCCTAATGCCTTTGATTCTAGCAATTTGGAAGGCAGAGACAGGTGGATCTATGAGTTCCAGTTCACCCAGGTCGACAGAATTCCAGGACAGCCAGGACTACATAGAGAAACCCTGTCTTGAAAAACCAAACATATATTCCCATATGGATGTAGTGGCACATGCTTTTTAATCCCAGCGTTCCAGAGGCTGACGCAGGCATGGTCTACAGACTGAGTTCTAGAACATCGAGGGCTGCATAAGGAAACTGTCTTAAGAAGATAAATAGATACATAAATAGATAGATAGATAGATAGATAGATAGATAGATAGATAGATAGATAGATAGATAGGTAGAAATTTCATTTTTATTGGTTATGTTGTTTTTCGAGACAGGGTTTCTCTGTATAGCCCTGGCTGTCCTAGAACTCACTCTGTAGACCAGGCTGGCCTGGAATCCACCTGCCTCAGCCTTCCAAGTGCTGGGGTTAAAGGCGTGCACCACCACTGCCCGGCTGGTTATTTTGTTTATTTACATTTCAAATGTTAATCCCTTCCTGGTTTCCTTTCCAAGGACCCCTATCCCACCCCCTCCCCCCTGACTCTACAAGGGAGCTCCCCCCACCCACATGCCCACTCCTTAGCATTCCCCTATGCTGGAGCATCAAGCCTTCACAGGAACAAAGGCCTCCCCTCCCTTTGATGCAAGACAAGGCCACCATCCTCTGCTACATATGCAGCTGGAGCTATGGGTCGCTCTATGTGTACTCTTTGGTTGGTGGTTTAGTCCCTGAGAGCTCTGGGAGGTCTGTTTGGTTGATATTCTTGTTCTTCCTATGGGGTTTCAGTCTTTCTTCTAACTCCTCCATTGGGGTCCCCCTGGTCAGTTCAATGGTTGGCTAAAAACATCCGAATCTGCATCAGTAAGGCTCTGGCAAAGCATCTCAGGAGACATCCATATCAGGCTCCTGTCAGCAAGCACTTGTTGGCTTCAGCAATAGTGTCTGGGTTTGGTGACTTCATATGGGATGGATCCCCAGGTGGGGCATTCACTGGATGGCCTATCCTTCAGTCTCTGCTCCACTCTTTGTCCCTGTATTTCCTTTAGACAGGAGCAATTCTGGGTTAAAATTTTGAGAAGGGTGGGTGGCCCCATCCCTTAACCGGGTCCGTGCATAACCTATGGATATAGTCTCTACAGGTTCTCTCTCCCCTTTGTTGGGTATTTCAGCTAATGTCATCCCCGTTGGGTCCTGGGAACCTCTTGCTTTTCTAGCATCTGGGACTTTCTGTTGGCTACCCTCATTTCCCCATTCCCCCATTGCTACACACCTCTGTTCAATTTCCTGAACCTCTGCACATCTCCTGTCTCCTCCCACACCTGATCCTGCCCCCTTTTTATCCTCTTCTCCTCCTCTCTTCCTCCCAAGTCCTGCCCACCCTCTACCTCCCGTGATTATTTTGTTCCCCCTTCTAAGTAAGCCTGAGGCATCCACACTTTGGTCTTCATTCTTCTTGACATTCATATGGTCTATAGGTTGTATCATGGGTATTCCGAGCTATTTTCTTAATATCCACTTATCAGTGAGTACATACCATGTGTGTTCTTTTGTGACTGGGTTACCTCACTCAGGATGATATTTTCTGATTCCATCCATTTGCCTGTGAATTTCATGAACTCATTGTTTTTAATAGCTGAGTTGTGTATATGTACCACAATTTCTGTATCCATTTCTCTGTTGAGGGTTGTATCCCTCAAACAATGAACTCATTGTTTTTAATAGCTGAGTTGTGTATATGTACCACAATTTCTGTATCCATTTCTCTGACATCTGGGTTGTTTCCAGCTTCTGGCTATTATAAATAAGGCTGCTCTGAACATAGTGGAGCATGTGTCCTTGTTATATGTTGGAGCATCTTCTAGGTATATGCCCAGGAGTGGTATAACTGGGTCCCCAGGTAATGCTATGTCCAATTTTCTGAGGAACCGCCAGACTGATTTCCAGAGTGGTTGTACCAGCTTGCAATCCCACCAACAATGGAAGAAATTTTTTCTTTAAAAACAAAAGTATTGGTTACTTTCTTCCCTCCAGGGGAGCTTTCGCCCTTCTCTGGGAAGCCACAGGGAAGGTCCCAAGAGTCTCCGTACAATGTAAGCGTCCGTCATCACTATGATGCCTGTCCTCTATAACCTCACATGCTCCCTGCCTTCCCTCTGATTTCTTGCCTTCTGTTTGGAATGTTCCCCATTTTCTCCACTTTCTGGCATCAAAGTTCCTTGGGGCTTTATTTCTTTTTCTATAAAACTCAGTCACTATTCGTGGGCGGTGGTCACAGATGTATGCTTCCAAACTTCGTCTTTCCCCTGAACTTAAATTTCATTTCCGTGTTCAGTATCTCCACATGGATATAGTGGTGAGTTGAATAGTGTCGCCAAAAAGTACGTCTCTGAGTTCTAATACTGTTAACTGTAGGTGTGGCCTTATCTGGAAATTAGACTTTGCATATTTAATCTGGTTAAGAATCTCAAAATTGCCAGGCAGTCGTGGCACACGCCTTTAATCCCAGCACTTGGGAGGCAGAGGCAGGCGGATTTCTGAGTTCGAGGCCAGCCTGGTCTACAGAGTGAGTTCCAGGACAGCCAGGACTACACAGAGAAACCCTGTCTCTAAATGTAAAAAAAAAAAAAAAAAAAAAATCTCAAAATTATTTTATCCTGAAGTAGGTCCTAAACCCACTGACTGAAGAGGATGTCAGACCCCCTGGAACTGGAGTTACAAATGGTTGTCAGTCACGGTGTGGGCGTTGGGAACTGAATTTGGGTCCTTTATAAGAGCAGCCAGGGCTCTTAACTGGAGAAAGCTATCTCTCTGGACCTCTTTCCTTCCCCGTTTTCTTTATGATTATATTAATTTGGATACTGTCTATCTGCCTTTTAGTTAGTTTGGCTAAGGGTCTGCATCTGAATGTAGCGGGATACAAATAGACCCATGATTATCACTCTGCACAAAACTCAAGTCCAAGTGGATCAAAGACCTCAATATAAAAGCAGATACACTAAATCTAATAGAGGAAAACATGGGGTACTGCTTTGAATACATTGGCACAGGAGGCAATTTCCTGAACAGAAGACTGATAGCTCAGGTACTAAGATCAACAATTAATAAATGGGACCTCAAACCCTGTCTCGAAAAAACAAAATAAATAAATGAATAAATAAATAAATAAATGGGACCTCATGAAACCAAAAAGCTTCTGTAAGGCAAAGGACACTGTCAATAGGTCAAAATGACAGCCTAGAGAATGGGAAAGGATCTTGACCAGTCCTACATCCAACAGAAGACTAATGTCCAAAAGATACAAAGAACTTAAGAATTAGACACCACCAAACCAAGTAATCCAATTTTTTAAATGGGGTACAGAGCTAAACAGAGAAGTCTCAACAGGAATGTCAAATGGCTGAGAAGCACTTAAAGAAATGTTGAACATCTTTAGTCATCCGGGAAAGGCAAATCAAAATGACTCTGAGATTCCTTCTTACACCCATTTGTAGGCGTAGGTTTTCTTTCAAAACCTATTTTATTTAGGGGTTTTAAATACTTCAACCTCCCTTCTACCCTACCAGACAGAGGTGGGGGAAAAGAAGGTTAATAGGAAAAGGTTGTTGAGGACCCCCTTTGGAGGTGATTCCACTCTTTGTTAGAGCATTTCTCTCTGCAAAGTGAAGACCAATGAAGACCAGCAAACAGTTGCACAGCATAGCAATGTAAGAGTGTCCTGTCACTGTCTGTGGGTTCCATTTTTATTCTTTTTAAACATCACACGCCCTCTCAAGTACCTGTTTTCAGAAAAATATCACATGCCCTCTCACAAGACAACTTCCAGAAAAACATCATGTAACACAACTGAGTTGTTAAAGAAACCAGAAATTTCTACTTCACCTGTCAGAATGGCTAAGATCAAAAACTCAAGTGACAGCACACGCTGGCGAGGATGTAGAGCAAAAGGAGCACTTTTCCATTGCTAGTGGGAGTGAAAACTTGTACAATCCAAATCTGGCAGTTTCTCAGAAAACTGGGAATAGTTTTACCTTAAGACCCAGCTATACCACCCCTGGGCATAGATCCAAAAGATGCTCCAACATCCCACAAAGACATTTGTTCCACTGTGTTCATAGCAGCTGTATTCATAATAGTCAGAAACTGGAAACAGCCTAGATGTCCCTCAACAGAAGAATAGATCAAGAAAATGTGGTACCTTTACACAGTGAAATACTATTTTTATTTATTTATTTATTTATTATTTATTTATTTGGTTTTTTGAGACAGGGTTTCTCTGTGTAGCCCTGGCTGTTCTGGAACTCACTCTGTAGACCAGGCTGGCCTCAAACTCAGAAATCCGCCTGCCTCTGCCTCCCAAGTGCTGGGATTAAAGGCGTGCGCCACCACTACCCGGCTCACCTTGGTTTTCATGTAGGTCCCATAACAACTGGAGCTGGGACTCTTTCTAACTCTGTTGCCTGCCTTTGGATCCCTTTCCCCTAACTGGGCTGCCTTATCTGGCCTCAGTGGAAAAAGATGTGCTTAGTCTTGCAGCTAAATGATGTGCCATGGTAGGTTGGTACCCTAGGGGGGCTTCCCCTTCTCTGAGGAGAATGGGAGGAGATACTTAGGAAGGGGTATGTGATGGCGGGACTAGGAGGAGAGGAGGGAGAGAGCTGAGATCTGGATGTAAAGTGAAAAAATAAATAAAGTAAAAATAAAATGTGTACAGAGTGAGTTCCAGGACAGCCAGAGATACACAGAGAAATCCTGTCTGGAGAAACCAAAAAATAAAAATAAAATGTAAGAAAACAAAAAATTAAATAAAAAAAAAATAAAGAAAGAAATGCCACAAATGATGAGCATTATGGTGAGATCAGACTGAAAAAAATGCATCTCTGACCAATTCATGAGGAGATTCCTAGAAAGAACAGGGAAAAAATTACTATGAGATCTGTTTTATCAGAACGTGAAAGCTAGAGGGTAATCAAACTAGGTCAAAGCACTAAGGGAAAAGAGAACTCAAGGTCAGAAAGCACGGCTATCAGGAGAGTAGAAGAGGGATGCTCTCTGCTGTGTGAGGTGTCAAAGACTTTACTTCCTAAATTCTCGTGGGAATTCAGTGAAGGACGGTGTTCTCTAGCAGAGACAGTGTGGATTAGGAAGAACAAAGATGAGTTAGAAGAAGCATGAAGAACTGACAAGGAGAGGCCAGAGCAGTCTGAAGTTAAGAGAAACCCCGTAGGTCGGGGGCTAGCTGATGAACACAAGAAGATCCAACATCCCTGAGGAATGGAAGCAGGTGAGAAGGATGGGATAGCAATGTGAATGCAGATGTGAATAGAGCATCATACAGCTGGAAGCAGGTCCGCTGAGTCAGCGACAAACTTTGTAATTACCCATTGATTGTAACAAAAACAGTTAAAACGTGCAGAAAAAAACAAACAACTATAGAATAGATGATAAGATCGTTGAATCTTATGACATCAGTATTTAAGCCAGTGGTTCGTGACCTTTTCCGAATGCTGCAGCCCATTAATACAGCTCCTCATGTTGTGATGACCCCCAGTCATAAAATTATTTTCATTGCTACTTCATAACTGTAATTTTACTATTGCTATGAATCATACTGTAAATATGTTTTCCAGGGGTCTTGGGGGATCCCTGTGAAAGGGTAGCTCAACCTCCAAACTGGTTGTTACTGGTAGGATGAGCATCACCGATTTAAACTATTCTGTGGCTGATACATTGGGACATTGGGAACACTGGGACTGAACCTACAGCCTCATGCAAGGCAAACATGGTAGACACTAACGACATCCTCATCCTTCTTTGTAGTTTTTCCTTTTTCGAGGGATAAGTCTCACTAATTTGCCCTGCTTGCCCTTGAATTCATTCTGTAAATTAGGCAGGCCTTGAACATAGTGATCTTCCAGCCTCAGCCTCCTGAATAAATGGGGTTATAGACCTGCATCACCAGGCCTGGGTTCATTTAAAATGTTCAAGAGTTATTTTAGGCCGGGCAGTGGTGACGCACGCCTTTAATCCCAGCACTTAGGAGGCAGAGGTGGGTGGAGTTCTGAATTTGAGGCCAGCCTGGTCTACAGAGTGAGTTCCACGACAGCCAGGGCTACACAGAGAAACCCTGTCTCAAAAAAACAAAAACAAAAAACAAAAACAAACAAAACAAAAAAAAAAAAAAAAAAAAAAAAAAAAAAAAGAAAGAAGAAAGAAAGAAAGAAAGAAAGAAAAGAAAGAAAGAAGAAAAAGAAAAGAAAAGAAAAAGAAAGTTATTTTAGAGCTAGGAAGAATGCTTGCCTTGAAACTTTGAGGAATTTAGTTCAGCACCATGTGTAAAAGCTAGGTATGATGGCAGGTTTATAATTTCAGTACTGGGAAGGCAGAGATTGAAGTGGGGGTTCTGGGGCTCAATATTCTATCCTAATTAGTGAACCTTGAGTCAATGGCAGACACTACCTCAAATGAGGTGGAAAGTATTCCTGAGTAATATATCAGAGGTTGTTCTCTGGCTTCCACACGGATACACATGTGCATCCTGAATACATATTCAAACACACTTCAAAAGGCTATTTTTTTTTCAAATCTCTTTTATTTTTTAAAAAGTGTGTGCGTGAATGCCAGTGTCCTTGGAGACCAAAAGCTCCACTGGAGCTGGAGTTACAGGAGGTTGTGATGCCTGATGTGGGTGCTGGGAAACTGAACTCAGAGCAGCATGGTCTTTGTTTTTTTGAGACAGAACCTCTCTATGCAGGCCTAGTGGTCCTGGAGTTCCCTATGTAGATCAGGATGACCTCGCTCTAACAGAGATCCTCCTGTCTTTGCCTCCCAAGTTCTGGTATTAAAGGCATGTCCACCATGCTCTGCCAATTATTCTCATAGCTGGGGTCTAAAAAAATAAACTTATGCTATCTGGCTCAATGAAACACAAAATCCAGCAGCAAATAGTACTCATGACCACAGTTATTTAAACATTGACTATCAGTGTAGCCAGAACTGTGGTAAGATAGTTCTGGGAAACACAGGTAGGAAATGTGTGGATAGTTGAGGTTAAGAGCAGAAAATGGAGGGAAATAGCTAAAAATCCCAGCTGCATAATGAGATGTCAATAATAAATGATGCATATAGCTGAAAAATCCACAACTACTACTAAAATTAGAGTAATTTTGGAAAACTTAAATGTAAACTGGAGTTTATTATTTAAGAAAACTTCCCAGAATTCCATTTTTGAAAAAAAATTCAAAATAAGTATTGAGATAAAAAGCTGCATGGCACCTTTAAAAGACGCATCCAGCTCTAAGTCCAGCTGTGGTGATCTTGTGCTCTGGGGATGTCTCTGTGAATGAGGTCATGCAGGGTAGTTTCTCTGGCACATGACATTCTCTCCACAAATGACATCCTATCGGAATCTTTCTGCCCTTTGACTTTCCGAAGCTCGCTGCTCTCCACATTCTCCCTACAGCACAGATAGAGGTGAAAGCCACTTTTCTTCCTTGTCGGGATATAATAGATTATAGAAATTTGAAAAATGGCGCAGGGTTGGGGTGGGAGCAGTGGCAATGACAGTTCCTGTAGTTTGTGCCCTTAGTCTTAGTCGTTAGGAGGCAGAGGCAGTCAGATCTCTGAGTTCTAGGCCAGCCTGGTCTACAGAATGAGTTCCAGGACAGTCAGGACTACACAGAGAAACTTTGTCTCAAAAAAACAAAAACAAAATTACAGAAAGGAGATATTGTCTAAAAAGTGACATTTACGTAGATGTGTCCATTTAAGGAATGTGAGAACATAAATGTCAGGACCCTCTTTTCTGATCTCTGAGTAGAGGAACTGATGTAGCTCAGTAGTTAAGTGACTTTGTGAGCTCTTTCTCCCTGTCTCTGAGCACTGATCTGTTTTCATATTTTAAGTGGCATCACAAGCAAATGAATTTTGCCAGTAAGGGAAAAAGTTACCATGGCTTTGTTTTCCAGCTTTCCTTTATCCATTCCTTCAGGGCTCATGCTAGGACTTCAGGGATACAATCGGAGATAAGAGAGATCTATTCTCTGAGCCCAAAAGCATAATGAAGCCTAGGAGATGGTCACTGTAGCCAAACAATGCCGCCCTTTAGTAATGGAAAACAGAAAGTCTCCTAGGAGGGTGTGCTGGGAGATCTGCCTGTGTCTGCTTCCCTGGGATCAGAATTACATATGTAAATATGTGCCACCATGCCCGGATTTAAAAGAAATATTGGAGGGAGGGAAATACATGCCACAAAAATATGTATGGGTACCAGAGGAGAACTCATGAAAGTCTTTTTCCACCAGGATCCTATGATAGAAATCTAGTCATCAATCTCTGTGGCATGTACCTTTATCTATTGAGCTATCTTGCTGCACACACACACACCACACACACACACACACACACACACACACACCGTTACGGCCGGGTCTGCTGCTCGGTCCGCCAGTCAGGGTCTAGCAAGAGAGAGAGTGGGGAGGGGTAAGAGACGCGAAGAATGGAGACAAGACAGAGTCTGATCAAGTCTCATTTATTGAAAGGAAATCCCGGGTATTTATACCCTTTATCATGTGCCTTTCCCATGTGGACAAGCACAGCTGAAGGCACTACGTCATGTGCCTTGTAGTGTGGAGACCACGTGGATACCACGTGCACCTAGCTAGCAGCGTGGAGACCACGTGCGCCTTGCAGCTGGGGGCACTAAGCAGCAAAACAAGATATGTGAGGAAAACAAGATGTTTATCAAAGTGTGCTCAGCTGTTTCGGGCTGTTGAAAACAAGTCTCTTGTCAGGGTATATGGCTAGAGATGGCTGTAAGATGACGGCCGCTTTCGGCTCCCAACACCCCCCTTTAAACATGAGTTCTGGAAATCAAACTCAGACCCCAGTTCTTACTCACGGAGCTATCACCCTACCCTTCCTTAGTCTTTAGAAAGGTGTATGGTACAATCAACAAGGGCTACTGAATTTGGTCGACCTAGTTAGAAAGCTGACCATCCCATTCTCAGCTACTTTGTCAGGAGATTTGCTGACGTCGTTTAATCTCCTTCATATAGGAGGTCATAAATATTTCTAACTCAGTTAGATTTCTAACTGAGTTGCAAATTCTCAGTATATGTGCATGGTTTTGCCTGATTCTCAATAAACTTGTAGGCAGGCTAATGATATTTAACTTTGGGTGCAAAAGGTAACTTCAGTGTTTTTTTGTTTTTTTTTTTTTTTGTTTTTGGTTTTTTGAGTCAGGGTTTCTCTGTGTAGCCCTTGGCTGTCCTGGAACTCACTCTGTAGAACAGGCTGGACCTACGACTCAGAAATCTGCCTGCCTCTGCCTCCCCAAGTGCTGATTAAAGGCATGCGCACCACCGCCTGGCCGAGGTAACTTCAGTTTTAAGAAGCTTTATTTAGGTTTCTTTGGGAGGCAGGGTGGCTAAAACAGTTGTGTTATTTTTTAAAGTTCTGTTAAACAGCACACAATGATAGTGTCACTTTTCTTTTTCTGTCTATTTGGAGTTTAGCTTGGTCTCCGCTATTCTGTAATCACTGTGTATCAGGTTGTTTTGCCTCCTAAGAGCTAGAATGTGCCACATACTTTTGGTTTCCAAAACTGTAGAAAGGGGCACCTGGATTTGAACCAGGGACCTCTTGATCTGCAGTCAAATGCTCTACCACTGAGCTATACCCCCAGTGGCTACTCTTGCTTTACTCTGCCTTTGTGGACACTCTAGAACACGGCTGAGGCTAAACAGACAGTTCCCGGCCATTCGAAAAGGATCTACCAGTTACTAAGCAAGGTGTGCGGGTCAGCAAGCAGTGTGTCCTATGACACCTGACCAACGAATCGAATCCCTGGGGTAGATTATTTTTGACTCTTGGGGATGATATGTGACGTTCTGATCCATCACCACTAGCGACTTAAACCTGGTAGAAGACTTTCCAGGTTCCACAGAGCTCTACCTTTAGTCTTTCCTGGTTCTCCTGACCTGGGCGGCTAGCGGAGGTCAGTGAGCAGTAAGTAAATTCTGTGCTCTTGCCACTAGTGGAAAGCCAGGATTTTAACCCCAAGGCCAACGGGCCCTAAGCTCCGGCAACTGCAACTGCTGCGTGACGCACTCTGCCGGTCGACACCGGTGCGCCCGCAGCCTACACTACTCCGAAACCAGGAAAAGGGGGCGTGGTTACGTCACACTGTGCGACAGCACCTGGTCGGGACCGAAAGCTCTCTAGAGACGCTGTGGTTCTTCCTTCTGAGGTTGAGGCGCCTCCAGAGGCCGCCGAAGCTTGGAGATTCATCCTGTTTGACATTAGGTCAGTGAAGAAGCTCAGTTCCGGGGTTGCCGGTCCTTGCCTGGAGACTCCTGAGTTGGAGAGCGCGTGCGCGAGTCGTTCCCGTCTCTTGATCCCGGTGTCCAGATTGTCCGGACCGGTTGTCACTTAGTATGTGGAAACCCTGGGCTTTGGACTTCGCGGGAGGAGTTACGCCCTTGAGATCGGAAGGACTAGAGCAGGGAGCAGGGCCACTGAGACCCTACAGGATGTGACTCCAAGGATCGAGTGCTGTACTCGGTGGCTCAAGTGGCTACCGAGCTCGGAGAGCTTCGCGCTTCTTCTTGTTCCCTTTCCAGAGAAGGACTCTTTCGGTCGGGGTAGCTTCAGGCAGGAAAGAGAGAATCACAATTAAAGAAATCACTTCGGCTTTGCATCGTCAGACACTTTAATAGTAACTGGGGAGCAATTGCATTCAGGGAGATCGAGGGCAAACTTCTTGGCTAGATCCTGACACGCTCTCCAGTGAGTTTTCTGCGGAGGCCACCTTTGGAGGACTATGTATTATTAATGGAAGAGGGCCCACCGTAACGTATCCAAAAGTACTGCCATGGGAATTAGGTGTGTGTGGGTTCCAGGAAGGGCAAGGATAAGCGCACTACCACAGTCTGATGAATGTTCTCAGCACCAAACGTTGGAGATGAACGTTTGTCAACATGTTGAATTTTTAAATATGTTCGGATTCTGATAATTTTAGAAGGAAACAGAATTTACTTTTGGTGTTTTGTAACGGCCCGTTCTGCCCACGTTCGGGGGCTACTTTGTAACGGCCCGGTCTGCTGCTCTGGTCCGCCAGTCAGGGTCTAGCAAGAGAGAGAGTGGGGAGGGGCAAGAGACACGAAGAATGGAGACAAGACAGAGTCTGATCAATACAAGTCTCGTTTATTGAAAGGAAATCCTGGGTATTTACACCCTTTACCACATGCCTTTCCCTCGAGGACAAGCACAGCTGAAGGCACTACGTCATGTGCCTTGTAGTGTGGAGACCACGTGGATACCACGTGCACCTAGCTAGCAGCGTGGAGACCACGTGCGCCTTGCAGCTGGGGGCACTAAGCAGCAAAACAAGATATGTGAGGAAAACAAGATGTTTATCAGAGTGTGCTCAGCTGTTGTAGGCTGTTGATAACAAGTCTCTTGTCAGGATATATGATCTTAGATGGCTGCAAAGATGATAGTCGCTTTCTGCTCAAAGTTGGCTCCCAACAGTGTTTGCCACTCCCTCGTCTTAAATGAAGATTATGCCAGTTTACTATCATAATAGTGTGGGCTTGCTAAACAGAGACGTACTTGTTTGTTCCCCACAGTTCTGAAGTGTTGGGTATTCACCATAGGATGTTGAACTGTTTGGGGGGTAAATTTTGTAGTACCGTTGTAATAACAGCATAGTTTTGTTTTTTAATATTGGGGAGTGGGCCTGAGTGGGAGCCCGCAAAGAGTGTGGAGGTCAGAGGGTAACTCTCCCAGAGTCAGTTCTCTTCTGCCACCTGGGATCCCGGAATTAAATTCAGGTTACCAGGCTTGCCCACAGTGTCTACTGGCTAAGCCATCTCGAAGACCTGTGGCAGTGTTTTAATAATGATACTTAGAAGGTATGTTACTGGAAATACATTATCACATACATATTTATATTGGGATTAGGGATGTAACTTAGTAGTAGAGGCCTTGCTAGAATGCATCAGAAGTCCTGCATCCTTTTCTCAGGGAGATGCACACAAATGGCTGTTCACCCAGCTAGGACACCAACAGATGAAAGAAATGATTCCATCCAAATCCAGTTTGTTTGGCTATTGGGGTTAAAGCCAATGTGATTATTGGGGTTAAATACTGATGTGTGGATATGCCAAGGAGCCTAGAAAAGCCCCATCCAACCATGGATGACTGCTTCCTAAAGCCACATATATCACTGGAGTCTAAACCCCAGTAAATTTACCTATTGTAAGCTGTGCCCCTCCCCAACCCATGTGAAACTGCAGTGGGGAGACAAGGAAGTTGGTTGGTTTTGATGAGTGATCAGGAATTGGTGGGTAGCTGAAACACATTCCCATGCCCCAATTTAAGGAGGGAAGATGACTAGGCCATCCATGGGATATTTTAGGGTCCCAGTTGGGCAATCACAACTGCTCTAATTTCAGAGCACTACAGAGGTTGTATCTACCTAAAGGATGGAGTTCCATTATACTCCTACCCCAGCCCCACAAAACACAGCACAAAGTCATGTAGATGTATTACCACTGTGTCTGGCTGCTTTGGCTTTTAGACAGTAGCAGGGCATAGTGGTGCATGCCTTAAGCACATAGCAGGTAGAGGCAGGAAATTCACTGTGATTTTGGGCTAGCCTAGTCTACATAGCAAGGTTCCAAACTCTCTAATATTATAGTTCTAAATTAAAAGTTAAAGTTAATAGTTTCTTTCTTTTTTTGGATAGGGTTTCTCTGTGTAGCCCTGACTGTCCTTGAATTTGCTGTGTAGACCAGGCTGGCCATGAATTCAGAAATCTACATGCCTCTGCCTCCTGGGATTAAAGGCATGTGCCATCACAGTCCAACAAAAGTTTGTTTATATATATTTTATGTATATAAATGTTTTGTATGTATGTCTGCACATCAGAAGAGGAAATCAAATCCCAATACAGATAATTGTAAGCCACCGTGTTGATGTAAATTGAACTCAGGACCTCGAAGATCAGAGCAGCCAGTGCTCTTAATCACTGAGCCATCTCTCCAGCCCTTGTCTTCTCTCCCCTCCTCTCTTCTCCCCTCCCCTTCCTTCCCTTTCCTTCTTTCCCTCCCCTCCCCTCCCTTCCCTTCCCTTCTTTCCCTCCCTTCCTTCTTTCCAGTACATAGCTCTTACCTAAACAGAATTTTCTTTGTTGTGTCAGCATGCAGTGGTACATACTTACTTGTAACCCAGCATGTGGAAGTGGGGGCAGGAAGATGAGTTGAGTTTCTTGGCTACATAGCAAGCTTAAGGCTAGCCTGGGGAACATTGAGAACCCTGTCTCAAAATGGGGGTGGGGAAGGAGTCAATTTCTTGGTAAAGTTCCTGTTTCTCTTACATTAAAATTTTTTCATTATTTCAAGCAAAAGGTGGCTAATAACTTGATAACTGATCTTCCACTTTCTCATAGATTTCCTTGCCATATTAATCTTAATAAAATACCCTTTCTATAGCCTTAGGGACAATGCCCTAACTGCTTACCAGGCCAAGTGCAAAGCCTCAGGCTGGCTCTTAAGTCTGTCTCCCCTCCTAAGGTAGCGTTGCTTACTCTTCTTGTGCTGTGTTAAAAATCAACCTAGATTTCTTGAGGTCTCCACTCTTGTCTTCAAGCTAGGCTGCTCTGCTGCCTCTGAACCCTTATGGGCCTTATCTGTAATTTCTAGTTGGTTCTGTAGTGCTGCTGGGTTTGCTTTTTGCTTTTTAAATTTTTACTTTGTCAAGCAAAATATAAATTCTTGGGCAGGGCCAGAGTCTAGTCCACTTTCCATTTCTGTTTTTGACTCTCCAACAGCAGTGTAAGGCAAGAGTGGATGTGCAGCTTGTAGTTAGGCGACATCACTCCATAGTTCCATCAGAGGATATGAATGACATCAGCCAGGGGACATGGTTTTGGAGGAAGCAGACTCAGGCTCTGGTAGAATAAGCTCATTTTTTTTTATCCCAAACTGGTAAGATTGGAGTAGATAAAGGAGGACATGAGGCAGGTAGATCTCCAGAGCTTGCTGGCCAGCCAACCTAGTAGAATTGGTGAACTCCAGGTTCATTGAAACCCTGTCTGGAAAAATAGGTAGAAAGCAGAAGAGGAAGACATCCAGTACCAACTCCTGACCTTTACCACACGTGTATACTCTCCATGAATGTAGACAGACACACAAGAGAGCCTCAACTTCATCCATAATTTTAAATGCAAATTATGCAGTGGTAGACAGGCATGGAAACACTTATAATCTCAGCACTGTGGAGAATCATAAGTTCTGGGTTAACCTGAGTTACTTAATGAGTTCTAAGATAGCCTGGGCTGCACAATAAGAGCCTATCTCAAGAAAAGAAAAAAAAGAACAATGACAAACTTCACATTTTAGATTGACACATAAAATGTTGGATAACTGTTGGAAATGGAGAACCAGGCACGTACATATTTTTAATACAAAACTTTATATACCCTCTGAGCTTAATTTGTACCTGATGGCCATTACACATTAGGCAAAAGAATGTTCCCCGAAGTATTTGTGTGAAAATACATCTAGAAGTGGATAAATGTTTATTATTTACCTAAATAAATCGTGGAATGCAATAGTTAAAAACACAGTGTTTGCATATTGCTGAGATGACAATGTCAATGAGAAAGTAAAAGATGATGTAATTTAGTCGTACTTTGGATTAAAAACACAAAATTACTTGCAGATTTGTATAAATAAAGCTGTCACAGGAAGGGCAAATGCCTAATACTATGTCTGCCTCAAAAAGGAAAATTTGGGGTTAGAGATTATGAAGAGATTTTTGTAACCATAGATATTTGACTTTTTTCTGGAGACATTTAATACCTTTGCAAAATAGATTCTTGGCAGTTTATAAACTAATGCTGTTGAATATAAATTATTTTTTGCTGAAGTTGGATCACAAGGACAAATTCTGTGTTTTGAGATATGAAAGACCGTCATGATAGGGTTAAGAAGAATACCATCACTAGCATAATTCATGGAGCTTAAGTCAAATTCAAAAATGGCTAGACCATGTGAATTTTATTCATAGTGATATTTCAAAAGCAAAGGAAGACATAGAGTCCTTTTTTTTTTTTTTTTTTTTGTTTTTTTGTTTTTCGAGACAGGGTTTCTCTGTGTAGCCCGGGCTGTCCTGGAGCTCACTCTGTAGACCAGGCTGACCTCGAATCAGAAATCCGCCTGCCTCTACCTCCCAAGTGCTGGGATTAAAGGCGTGCGCCACCACCGCCCGGCTAGAGTCTCTAACATTTGATACACTAAGTTATTTTAAATAGTTTCTGTGTTCCTGAGTATGAAAGAAAAAAGGATTAAGGCTAGCAAGATGGTTCAGCACGTAAAGGTACTTGCCACCAAGTCTTACATTCAGTCCCAAAGGCCACACAGTAAGAGAACTTTTAAGTTGTCTTCTGACCTCCATAAACATGCAGTGGCACATATACTTCCCTCAATAAATACTTTTTTTTAGACAGAGTTTCACTATGTAGCTTTGTGTGTCCTGGAACTTACTATGTAGACCAGGCTGACCTCAAAGTCATAGAGATCTGCAGGCTTTGATTGTTTAAAACCTACTTTTGCCAGGCAGTGGTGGCACACCTTTAATTCCAGCACTCGGGAGGCAGAGGCAGGCAGATTTCTGAGTTCGAGGCCAGCTGGTCTATGGAGTGAGTTCCAGGACAGCCAGGGCTATACAGGAAAACCCTGTCTCAAAAAACCAAAAAAAAAAAAAAAAAAAAAAAAAAAAAAAAAAAAAGGAAAAAAGAAAACCTACTTTTAATAAGGGTACTTAAATGCTTTGACCTCCCTTCTAACCCCCACCATCAGTGGTAGTGGAAAGGAAAGGTTAATAGGGCAAAGGAGGATGTGGACCTGTGTAGAAATAGTTCTTTGGAGAGAATCCAATCTACTTGTCAGGATGTTAGCAGTTCGTATCACACAAACCGCCAATGTAGCTCTACCCACTAGCAAACACCACTCACAAATGGCAACAGCTTTTAGATCCAGAAGAAACCACGAGGCTCTGCCAATTGGCTCAAGTCCTTGGAAGTGGCAAGAAGCCACCGGAACACCACCAGAAATTCTTTGGTACATTTCTCTATGAATTCACAACAAATAATGACGGTGAAAACCAGCAACAACAAAGCCCAACAATGACCAACAAAGAATGATAAGGCATACCAATACCAGTACAGCATATCTACTTTCTGTTGGGTTATATTTATACCCTTTCCAAACATCTCGTGTTCTCTCAAGCATCCGTCGCTCTAGCAACATCACATGTCCTTTTTCCAGGTGCTTCCAGAAAAATACCACGTGTCTGTTCTCAGCAAAAACATTCTCTCATGTGTCTGTTTCAGCAAAAACCTCCTAAGACAGTTTCCAGAAAACATCACATAACACAACGGAGTCTTCAAAGAAACCAGAATTTTACACTTCAGAGATCTACCTGCCTCTGCCTCTCAAGTGCTTTAATTAAAGTCATGTGCCACCATGCCCAACAATAAAATTTTTAAATTAGAAAAAAGAAAAGCAACCAAAGATCTGCCTTCTTTTGTATAGGCAGCAGTCTCCACTATATTTGCCCTTTTCTCAGGGGTACAAAGAATACTTTAATATGTTTGGAGTCGGGCTGAGAGATACTAAGTCAGGTGTCAGAAGCATCCATGAATGTTGAATAATGGCAAGAAGTAAAGGCTGAGCACTGTGAACCTCACTATTTGCAGGATAAGTAAATAATTTGTGCAGGTGGAGCTCTGAGTTTGAGGCTAGCCTGGTCTACACAATGAGTTCCCAGCCAGCCAGGGCTAGCTACATTAGTGAGATCTGTCTCCAAAACAATACAACAAAATGTAAACATCATTGAAATGTGATTTTTTTTCCTTTTCATTCTGTTTGAGGCAGAACCTTTCCTTGCCCTGGCTAGCCTAGATATCAGTCTTTCTGCCTCCACCTCCTGAGTGCTGGGATAGTAAGCATAAGCCACCACACCCAGAAATCGTGTGAATTTTTATTGCCAAAGCTCAGCTGAAGCAGTTATGTGTAAACTTTAGCAGTAGGAATTCATAGGACGTTGGATATATTCTATTCTTTTTGTTTTATAGCACTTTTTAAAATTGGCAATATTGCTAATGTTGTGATTTTTAAATTATCTCTTTTGTCCTGCATGGTTTTAATTTTATTCTTTGTGAATTTCTTGTCATGCACTCCAATCCCATTCATTCCCCATCCCTTCCTATCCACCCTCCCAAAAGAAATACCCTCCCAAAATAAAGTGAAATTAGAATTAAAAAAAAAAAATCTTGTAATGGAAGCTGTGGTACATCACAGTGTGTCCCACAGTATACTCTTTTTGTCCACACATTGTAGTGAGTCACTGGTCTGTTTTCAGACCTCTGGCTTCTGTTATTGCTATACTATCAATACTGGATCCTCACTGGGACTTCTGTTGTTGTCATGGAGATCTTGTAGTTTTGGATCTGCAGCCCTTTCACGTGCTCCAGCAGTTCAGAGATGGGGTAGATGGTGGGCCAACTCAAAGCTCTCGATCTGCCTGGGTGGTAGGTAGCTGAGTTGGTCAGCCCAATAGCTCTCCCTCAGGAACACCACCAGGGCCAGCCCTACTGTGCTGCCCAGACAAGGTACAGGGCTCACTCTCCTGAGTACTGCAGCTAGTGAGGGATGGAGCCAGCTTTCGAGCCTACCTCGGGTCAGGAGGGGTGAGAGAAACTCCCTCCAATTCTTAAAGACAGGATCTCGCTCTGTAGCCAGGGTGGTCTGGAACTTCAGTTCACTGTTAGTCTAGGCTGTAACTTTCCTTGCCTCAGCCTTCTGATGGAAATTATTATTTTGGTTATATGTCAGGCTAAAATGATCATTTTGTGTTAGGCATTGGTGGTACACACCTTTTATCCCAGCACTTGGGAGGCAGAGGCAAGTGGATCTGTGAGTTTGAGCCCAACTTGATCTACAGAGCAAGTTCCAGGACAGCCAGGGCTACTGAGAGAAATCATTTTGAAAGACAAAACAAAACAAAATAATCATTTTGTAACTTGGTAAGGTGTACATTTCATTTCATTGAAATGCTATAAAATGACCACATGTCCCAAATGCCATCATATTGCTGTTTAAATCATCTTTTACCAAAAAAATAATAAAGAGGTATTTTCTGATAAGTGGAAAATTGAAGTGTAATGTTAACAGTAAAGTTAAGTAATGGTCTGTTTTGTCACTTAAAGATTATAAAAGAATTCATGACCTGATGGTATCTCCACTAACTTGCCTTTTTAATCCTTTCTTTAACTATTATATCTAGATTTAGGTAATAGCATTTAAATCTGGATGAGAAATGTAGTTAAGAGACTATACATTCACTTTTTGATCAAAATATAAAATCCACTTTTCACATTTCTGAAAGCATCACACAGGGTACTAAACTTTTGGATGTGACTTGTGTCTGTGAACTACTCTCTCATGTGAACAGGTAAATGAGCTCAGAGAATGGCTGGTTTGTCTTACAGAACCGAGACATGGAATTCTGCTTTCAAAAGTCAGAGCAAATGTCAAAAAAAAATTTTTTTTTTTTTGGTTTTTTTTGAGACAGGGTTTCTCTGTATAGCCCTGGCTGTCCTGGAACTCACTCTGTAGACCAGGCTGGCCTCGAACTCAGAAATCCACCTGCCTCTGCCTCCCAAGTGCTGGGATTAAAGGGCGTGTGCCACCACCGCCCACACGTTAACACAAATTTACAGTTACATTCTCAAAAGGAAATTGGAGTTGGAAAGACGAGGAGAGCCATGGTGAGCTTCACTTTTATTTTATGCTTATGTTTTGATAATAAATACTGTAGATTCTTAAGTATGTTGACCAAATTAATGGACATTAGTACAATTCAGGGATTTTTAATTTTTATTTTTTTTGTACAGAAAATGAAATGTAGTGTTTTTCTATTCTGCTGAGTCAGTTGAAAATGCAGCTCCTAAAATGTTTGCTGGAGTTCTTCCAAGAAACAAGTTTAAGTACGCATATGTACACATTATGCAGGCCGTGAAATGGGTTTCAGAACATTGATTTATGAAGCAGGCTTATCCTTTGGTTATAAACCTGTCTGTAGAGTTACTGTGTGATAACTGACAAATGTTTTTGTTACTAGCTAGCCAAATAGCCCCAAAACAAATACTCAAAAAAAAAAAAAAAAAAGTTCTGAGAAAAAGCTTACAGGAAAGGGACAGTGTTTAACATTCCAACACTTTTTGTGAACAAACTACAAAACATTTGTACAGTGTAGTGTACGTTTTCTATTACAGAAGAGTCACATTCTGATATTCCACATGACCATGCCCTTATATTGCGAGACTTGTTCACTGGTGAAGCGGTCACACATGTCTACTGTTTTCAGAATATATAATTAAATGTTTTCTTTTAATTCAGTGTTATGACCTTAATTGTTTTCTTTTTTAACTAGCTCTTCTTGTCTTCTAGTTTAACCTTTTAAGCTGGTTGAGGAAGTTCAGACCACAACTGAACTGGTACCTGAGATAACAGCACTGAAGTTGAAGACAAAGAAGTATCAAATTAGAACTGGATATTGTCGGTCACTACTTCAGAAAGTAGTTTTACCTTATTTTGTATGTTTAGTTATTACTATGATTTGTATGACTTTTACATATGTTTGAAAAATAACAGAAGCTAAAGACCATTGTACAACTGGTTATACTGTCCCATTTGACACTTTCTTGCATTTGGTTTGCCATTCTGTAGCTGGACTCCAGCTTGCTTTAGTTGAGCCATGTCATTCTTCGCTCTCTGCAAACCATTCCATAGATTTGTTTTTCTTCACAAATTAGTTTCATTTTCTTTGTTTGATTGATGGTCATTGGCTACTGAAATAAAACATGCTTTTAAGGTAAATTGTATGTCTTTAAGATAAAACTTTAAAATACTTTTTGACTTTTCTCTTTTTTTAATCTTTGTTTTTTCTTTGTTGAGACAGAGTCTCGATTTGGGAGTGGTGATCCTGCTTTTAATCCTAGCATTGGGAGGAGGAAGCAGAATGATCCAGCTACATGAGGCCCTATCTCAAAAACCAAAACCAAAACAACAACAAAAAGATTGAGATAGGATCTTACTGTGTAGCCCAGGCTAGTCTTGAACTCTTGATATTCCTGCCTCAGCCTCCTGAGTGCTGGACTTATGGGCATTCGTCACTGCCTGAACTTAGTGCATATTTTAATGCTTATGTGAAACTTAGAAATAATAAGGAGCCAGACTTAGTGGAGCACACCTTTAATCCCAGCACTCTGATTTCAAGGCCAGCCTGGTCTACAAGGGGAGTTCCAGAATAGCCAGGGCTCTACGGAAAAATCCTGTCTCAAAAAACTAAATAAGTAAATAAGTAAGTAAATAAATGAATTAGATAGATAATGGATGGATGGATGGATAGATAGATAGATAGATAGATAGATAGATAGATAGATAGAGGAAGGCTCAGGGAGATGGCTCAGTGTGTAAAACTACTAACTAGCTCTGCAAGTCTGAGTTTGATACCCAGAACTCATGTATTTTTTGTTTTTAAAAAGCTGGATACAGCTGGGTGGTGGTGGCGGCGGCGGCAGCGCACACCTTTAATCCCAGCACTTGGGAGGCAGAGGCAGGCGGATTTCTGAGTTCGAGGCCAGCCTGGTCTATAGAGTGAGTTCCAGGACAGCCAGAGCTACACAGAGAAACCCTGTCTCGGAAAAAAAGAAAAAAAAAAAGAAAGAAAAAGTAAAACCTAAAAAAAAAAAAAAAAAGCTGGATGCAGTGGTAGGCATCTGCAATCCCATCACTCCTTTGGCAATAAGTGGAAACAGAAGAATCATCTAGAAGCTTGCAGGCTGGCCAACTAGCCTGGACTGCTTGGTGCAGCAACATTGCCTCAGCAAGGTCGAAGGCAAGAACTGACTCCTGAAAGTTGTTCTCTAACCTCCAATATTAACCACACATGAACATGCGCACGCGTACACAGACACAGACAACACACACAACACACACACACACACACCATAAACAAACAGAAAACAGGGCTGTAGTAAATAGTAGGGGAGAATTTATGAGAATAATATAATTTTTTAAATTATAATAAAGATGTAACTTTGTTGTTGCTTTTGGCTCTGGGTATTGAAGCCAGGACCTTGAACCTGGCACTGTGTAAAGCACACTATTACTAGGGTTTGCCCTCAAGACAAAATAACTCTTTTTGTTGGTTGGTTTTTATTTTTCTGAGGTTTAAAGATGAGGTCTAATGTAACCCAGGCTGGCTTTGAACTCCTGGTCTTCCTGCTTTCCCCTCTACAGAGTGCTGGGATCATAGACATAAGCCACCTTGACCAGTTTGTTATTTTGAGACATTCTTGTTCCCTGTGTATTTTAGACAGGCCTCAACTAGTGATACTCCTGCCTTGGCTTCTGGAGTGTCAGGATACAGGCGTGTTCTACCATGCATTGCTTCAAGGTGTAACAATTCTTAAATCTTTTTAGTCCACTCAAATCTTGATTTGATATGCTTTGAGACAGGGTCTCATTCTGTAACTTAGGCTGGCCTGGAACTTACTAATATAGTCCAAGGTGACTTGGAACTAATAGCAATCCTCCTGCTCCAGTATCCTGAGCACTGGAATAACAGATGTGAATTGCCATAGACAGAATCTTTGTACCATGTTTAAAGGCCACCAGGAGTAATGATATACATCAAATGATGGGAGAAATGTACTTTAGGAATGTGAATTAGGAATAGGAATTATTCATAGATACCAGTTGTTTTGTATTTCCTAATAACATATATTATTTAAAGAACTTTATTCATATTTTTCAAACAACTCATCTTCAAGGCTATATTTTTATATAGTTATACAGTTTTTTGTTGTTTAAATGTAGATGTTTCTCTGTTGGCTAGCTTTCACAATGCTGGAGGGTGGTACTACAGCAAGCTGCTGAGGAAGAAAACTATTCATCAATGGTCTTACACCTCAGTGAATGTTGCATGCTATAATAATACCGGATTTGAAAGCAGGATCTGCCGCTGGTGAAATAGTGGCATGATTGCTATGGGTGTCATCACCCACCTCCATTCCACAGGAGGGAGTTCGTCCCTAGTACTGTCAACCTGCTCAAAAGTCTTGGAGTGCCGGGATGCAGGCATGTTCTACCATACCTGGTTCCAAGGTGTAACAGCTCTTTAATCTCTTTTCTTAACACTTGAATCTTGGTTTGAGACAGGATCTCATTTTCCAGGATGTCCTGGAACTCATGGCAATTCTTAGCACTAGAATTACAGGTGTGAGTTACCATAGGACCTTTTTACCCAGGTTAAAAGAACATCAGAATTAATATAACTGGTACCTATGAATAACCCCTATTCCTTTTTTTTTTTTTTTTTTTTTTTTTTTTTTTTTTTTTTTGGTTTTTCGAGACAGGGTTTCTCTGTATAGCCCTGGCTGTCCTGGAGCTCACTCTGCAGACCAGGCTGGCCTGTAATCCATCTGCCTCAGCCTTCCAAGTGCTGGGATTAAAGGCGTGCACCACCACCGCCCAGCATAACCCCTATTCCTAATTCATGTTCCCAAAGTATATTTCTCCCATCATTTGATGTATGTCATTAAGTCTGACATTCTTTTAATCTGGTTAAAAAGATTCTGTCTATGGTAGTTCACATATGTTATTCCAGAGCTCAGAATGTTGAAGCAGGAGGACTGCCATGAGTTCCAGGCCAGCTTGAGGTATATAGAACATTCTAGCCCAATGCTGGGGAGGTCACTGGCTTTAGGAGAACATACTACTGTTGTTTTGCTATAACAAACTGCTTTCTAAACATTTGACCCCTAGGTTAGTGCTGCTGTCAACCTTGGTCAGAGAAGCCTTTTGCAGTGGGCAGTGGTTAATGCAGAATCATAATTGGTCAAAGTGCTGAGAACACATGATGGTTGGATGCTCAGCCCTAAATGAGACATCTGTATATTACACACATTCACAATTCAGAAAGGCTGGTGGACAGAATGTGAGAGGCAAAGTGCTGTGAAATGCTTCTGCAAATGGCATGGGCATTGTGCTCATGAACTCACAGTAGCTGGGTTTCCCTACACAAGATCAAAACCATCAATATTCTAGCATAGATGGGAGAGGAGAGTCATTTTTCCCCAGGAGAACAGTCACTAGTAAGGTGCCCTTGCTCCAGTAAACAATAGCCCCAAGCTCAGAACATGTAAGCAGCCCTAATTAAACTTGGTGGGTTACCAAAAACAAAACAAAGGACAATAAAAAAAAAACCAACTAAGTATGATGGAAAGGATTAAGGACATTTAATCATTTCATTCCAGCACTCAAGAAGCAGGGCAGTTGCATCTCTGTGAGTTCAAGCCAACCTGGTCTACATAGCAAACTTTGGGATAGCCAAGGCTACACAGTGAGATCCTGTCAATAATAATAATGATAATAATAATTTAAAGATGTGGAATAAGGAGGGGGATATATTGTAAAGGAGTGTTCTATAAGGAGAAGGAGAGGTATAAAAGTGGGGAATGGGGAGTTGAAAGTGGTCAAAATACACTTAGGAGGAAGAGGCATTAAGATCAGAAAGAGATTGGAATCCTCAATCAGGCTAAGCAGGACCTTAGAGGCCTTCTAAGGAGCTTGTCTTTGTCTTTTTTTTATTTTAAGACAAGATCTCGGATAAACTCAGTATGTAGCTGAGGTTGACCCTGAACTTCTGACTCCTCTACCTCCTAAATGCTGGGATTATGGGTGTGAATCACTATTCCTTTATTATGTAATACTGGTGATCAATCCTGTGCTTGGTGAATACTAACCAAGTACTTTACAAACTGAGCTATATCTCCAACCCAAATTTGTCTATCTTAAAAAAACAAAAGCAAAAAACCCTGAGGTGTCATTGAAGGATTTAACTAAGGGTAATATTATATTTGTGTTTGGATAAGTCATTCTGGGTGCATTAAGTACTGACTGAGAAGGAGAGCTATTCTGGTGTTATATTTCTGTCTATACTATAACTAGAGTTTTGACACCCATTAATTGTCAGATCCTAAGTGATGAAAAGGATGGATTTAAGGCAGAGGAAAATTTTGCCCTTTAACCTATTTCATTTCAAACTAAGTGTACTTAGTTTCTGCTTAGCATATTGTGTTCTGTGGATAATGAACAATACCTTTATCATTGTGCCCATCTTAATTTTGAGTTGAACAATAAACGAATTAGCATTTATTATTAAGTAGTTCATCGAGATATAGTCTAAGGCCTTTCTCGTTATGTTTACAATCCAGGTATGGGCCAGATGCCCTCCCCTATATCTGACAGCATTTCACTCCCTATATAGCTCAGACTAACCTTGAACTCATGATCTTCATGCCTCACCATCCCAAAGTATTAGGATTAAAATCATACATAGGACAGTTGCTAACTAATGTTAACTTACTTCCTCCTTTCTTTCCTTTTCATTTTGTAAGATAGGGTCTCACGTAGCTCAGGCTGGCTTCAAATTTGTTATCTATCCAGAGATAACCCTGAACTCCTGGTCCTCCTTCACATTCCAGATGCTGAGATTATGGGTGTGTGCCACATGCCTGGCTTCCTGTTAGTTTTTTGTGTCTATGTCTGACCCTCTTGTATCACTCTCAGATCTTGAGGGATCTGGTTTAGAACTGTCTTCCAGTTGCTTTCTAGAGGACTTGCTCTACCTCTACCTTTCCTATCCAGTAAATGATCAGTAAGTTTGCTGGTGGCTTTAAGTGTACAATGGATCATGTATTGTTTTATCTATTGGCTTAGTTATAGTAGAACATATGATATGACTAAGAGTGTAAAGGGAACAGGTGCAAAAATTACTCTGTAGAAAGAACTAGATTAGTTAGAGATTCAGTGTAAGACAATATATATTGGGGGACACAGGTGAGGAGACAGAGTTTCTCTGTATAACCATGACTGTCCTGAAACTAACTCTGTAGACCAGGCTGCCCTCCAACTCACAGAGATCCACCAGCCTGTGCCTCTGAGTGTTAGGATTAAAGGCATGTACCACCACTACCTTGTGATAATCTATATTTTCAAATTCTTATTTGCTATTCCACTCTCTCCCTTATGTTTGCTAATCTCTACTCATTTAATCTGGAAATCTCTCTCTCTCTCTCTCTCTCTCTCTCTCTCTCTCTTTTTTTTTTTTTTTTTTTTTTTTTTTTTTTTTTTTTTTTTTTGGCTTTTCGAGACAGGGTTTCTCTGTATAGCCCGGGCTGTCCTGAACTCACTCTGTAGACCAGGCTGGCCTCGAACTCAGAAATCCGCCTACCTCTGCCTCCCAAGTGCTGGGATTAAAGGTGTGCGCCACCACTGCCCGGCCGATCTGGAAATCTCTTACCAACTTTCTCTTATACAGAGAGAATTCTGTAGCCTATTCATTTGTTTGTTGAAGACAGGGTTCTCTATAGCTTTGGCTGGCTTAGAACCTATATTAATCCTCTGTCCTCAGCCTCCAGAGTTCTGAGTTTATAATTCTGCAATCTTTTGTGCTCCTAAATGTTGATCATATAGCATATTCCTGATCACATTATTGATCCATATGCCCTGCTCTGTTTATCTTTTGGTGCTGGGGTTTGAACCCAGTGTTCAGTGCCTGCCAAACATATGCTCTTCCACTGAGTGCTATCTTTAGCCCTGTATATATCTGTGTTAAGTATAGGCATAATGTTATTGTGCACTGTGTAAAGATTATCCTTGTATTATTCAACTGTTTTTCTCTGTGCTCCCATATCTGGTTGCAATCTAGACATGACATTGTAATGCTTATTCTAAGAACTTCCTGTCTCAATGTTGTGTAAACGCAATCCCCATTTATTCTTTAATCTGTCAATAAAGCTGATCAGCCAATAGTTGGGCAGAGGAGATGGACTTCTGATCCCAGCCAAGGGAGGGGAGAGAGAAGGGTGAGGGGAAGGGGAGAGGGAAATGGGAGGGGAGGAGGGATTTATTAAGAGGAGAAAGTCTAGGAGAAGCCATGGAAAGACACCTGGAGCAGAGAAAGCCAGATGAATACTAAACTGCAAGTATCTTGGGGATTTGGGCTGGGAGGTAGACAGATTATTTTAGAGGATTAGAATAGATTAGTAACTGCTTAGCTATTATGTATCAAAAGCTTGATTAAATACATCTTAAAGTCTTTGTCTCATTCATTTAGGAGCAAACTGGAATAAAGAAAAAAACTAACACTTTTAAAGTTACATTAACAGTTAAGTGCAAAGATTTTAAACATAGGTGATTGTGATCAGAACAGTGAATGACAATATAACACAAAATGTAGTTCAAAAAAAAGGAATTACTTTTAAGAATAATTATTTAGTTATAAGTTATCTAACATATAGAATATTCTGAGAAAAAAAAAAAAAAAGCCGGGCGGTGGTGGCGCACACCTTTAATCCAGCACTTGGGAGGCAGAGGCAGGTGGATTTCTGAGTTCGAGGCCAGCCTGGTCTACAGAGTGAGTTCCAGGACAGCCAAGGCTATACAGAGAAACCCTGTCTCGGAAAAAAAAACAAACAAAAAAAAAAACAAAACAAAACAAAAAAAAACAACAAAAAACAAAAAAAAAAAACTAGAATATTCTGTGCCTGTCAGTGCCAAAGGTAAGGCTTGTATTTCCCCCCCTTATCTTTATTTTAAAACCTCAGGTTTGCAGATAGTATTTGTTCATGAGGCTGAAAGCAGCATAAAGAGTAACAGTAGTAGTTTCCTATAGAAATGTGTTACAGGTTTGAAGGTATAACCCGAAGGGAAGATTTTAAGTGTAGCATATATAAGGCCATAGGTTCAAACACCCACCACCAAAGCAAGTGGGGTCTGGAGAAATAGCTCACTGGTTACAAACACGTGGCCACTCTTCCTGAGGACTTGGGTTCACTTCCCAGCACCCACGCGATGCATGGTGGCTCACAACCACATGCAACTCCAGTTCTAAGGGATCCTATGCTCCCTTCCAGCTTCCATGGGCACTGAACTCACATGGAAGCAGACATACATGTAGACAGAACACTCATTGTTTGCTGTTGTTTTAGCTGGTAATGGTGTGACTTTTCTGAGTTTGTTTTTCTCCAGTAAAATGAATATTAGCTATTTTAAAATGTTTTAGGGGATTGGGTTTTTTTTAGATGTGATTAGTATGAAAGACTCGAATGACATTGATAGTCATAATACCTCTAACTTCTTAAGGAATATTTATCACCTCAGAGTTGTATGACAGTGTTTCCCTCTATCTTGTCAACCTGACATTTTGTTTTTAAAATGTTACAGGCATTTTTGTGTTAAAATTGCTTTCTGGTTCATGTTACTTGGAAACAAACAACAACAAAAGCAAACAAACCACTTTAGCCATGATATTGTACATTTTTAATCCCAGAGGCAGGTAGATCTCTGAGAATTTGAGGCCAATCTGGTCTATGTAGTGAGTTTGGGCCACCCAGTATTACACAATGTGACCATGTATTTTAAAAAAAAAAAAAAGAAAGAAGGGAAAGGAAGTTAGGATAGATTGCAGAAAGATAATTGTTTTCTTTTGTTTGAAAGGTAGAACACTGATTACTAGCTACATAAATTGTAGAATAAGGGCCTGGAGCCAAGACCAGCTCCTTGTGTGTCTTTCTTGTAGGATGTTGGAATGAGTTTTTGATGACTATAGACCATCAGGTGACATCTCTCCAGTGTATCCTCCCCCCCCACCCCCCGCCTTTTAAAAAAGTAAATGGATGAGTAGCTCAAAGTAGCTTTCAGCTGGGGCTCCTCAACTCTACCTGAGTGCTTGGGATTCCAAGGCATGGCCTCCATATCTAGCAATATTTTTCTTTATATTGTTTGCCCTCAACACTAACAAAGGCTTTCAGAGTTAACCTTAAGATATCACAAGAAAACTGTTGGATAAAAAATTTATTTCTTCCTCTAAACAATGGTAGCACACGTCTGCTTAATCCCAGCTCTCGAGAGACAGAGACAGGTGGATCTCAGTGAGTTCCAGGACTAGCCAGCATGTTAACAAGTGTGATATCCTATCTTTCACGTTACTATACAACAAACAAACAAACAAACAAACAAAACACAAAATTTGTTGCTTCCTAAATGGACCTATAAATCCTACATTGGGAATTTGATCAATAAGCAGGTAAAAGTACAGTCCCTTCTACAGTTCTACATCTGTGCCTTGCTTTTGTTTCTAATACCTCAAAGGCTTGCTTTCGTTTTTTTAATTATATTTATTCTCTTTTCCTTTCTTGCTCTCTTGCTCTCTTTCCCTTCTTTCCTCTCTCTCTCTCTCTTTATCTCTCTCTCTCTCTCATTCTGTGTGTGTGTGTGTATGTGCTTCATGTACAATAATGTTCTTGAGAACAACATGAGGGACACTGTTCTTGCCTGCCATCAAGAACTGAGCTCAGAACATCAGGCTTGGCGGCTAGGCTTAGCAGTAAGCCTTTACCCACTGACACATGCCTTGCCTTCAGCTTTTTCAGTATAGTGACTAGCGAAGCACCTTACTTCCTGCAAGCACTTCAGTCCCCCAGTGGGATTTGAAGACCTAGAATCTCCATGATATCTACATACTCCAATGATATCTACAGGGCCTGCTCAAAATAAAACAATGATTTCTCTTCTGTTTTCTGTAGATACAGATTCAAATTATTAAAATTTGCTCCCAACAGAGTCAGGACAATTTCTGAGTTCGAGGCCAGCCTGGTTTGCAGACTGAGTTCCAAAAGCATTCCAGAAGGTACTTAGCTCTTGGTATTTACATCTGTCCTTTAGCAGTCTTCTTAAAGGCTTCTACCATATCTTATTTTCACTGCTAAAAGCAGGGTTTCATCAAAAGCAGTAGAGTATAATAGGTAAGAATTCAGCTGGGCGGTGGTGGCGCACGCCTTTAATCCCAGCACTTGGGAGGCAGAGGCAGGCGGATTTCTGAGTTGGAGATAACAATACTGAACCTTCAGTAGTAGTGAATATTAAGTGTATTATGAATATAAGGAGCTTTCTGTATTGCCTGGGACAGTAAACATTATCCAATAAACACACCACCCATTCTGAGGATCAAAGAATGTAAAAGTAAAAACCTGGGAGATATAAGAAGGATGACAAATGACATTTTATAGTTGAGCTAATAATTAGTCCTATTTATTGTCAAATATGTGTCTGACAAAAAGAGTGTGCTTGGAGATGTTGAAAAGCGAGAAACTATCCTGCCAATGAAGTTTGTCAGGCAAACACTGTGTCCATTCACAGGAACAGGAACTCTGCTCTGCTGTCAAGGGATTAGAGCAGTGGTTTCCAACCTTTGTTGGTCGTGACCCCAAACAACCATCAGAAAACACAAATATTTACATTATGATTTATAACAATAGCAAAATTATAGTTATGAAGTAGTAACAAAAATAATTTTATGGTTGGGGTCACCACACCATGAGGAACCATAGTAAAATGTCACAGCATTGGGGAAGGGTAGGAAGCACTGGACTGGAGCTCAGTTCCCTTTAGTAAAGCTTCAGCAGTCATTGTCCTTCTCATAGGAAGATGGCAAAAATAAACCAGAAAAAATCTGACTGATGTGGGTCTGGTGGTTTTTTTCCATGATAGAAGAGACTACAAGAAATCTGTTTTTCTTCCTTTTTCTTTCTGTTTTGTTTTTGTTTGCTTTGTTTGAGACAAGGTTTCTCTGTGTAGCCCTGGCTGTCCTGGAACTTACTCTGCAGACCAGGCTGGCCTTGAACTCAGAAATTGTCCTGCCTCTGCCTCCCAAGTTCTGGGATTAAAGGCGTGTGCCACCAATACCTAGTGAAATCTATTTTTCAAATGAGGAAATCTGTAAGAAGAAAATAGGATCTTATTGCAGAGTATTCTAGTGCTGTTTCAAATCTAAAAAAGAAATGAAAGGGAGATACTACATATAAAAATAATTTGAGAATTATGGTATTTTTGTATTTATAGTTATTTTCTAGTTAATATATCATTGTTCTAAGTAATCATTTAAAGCTCAACAATGATATATGCAAATAAATTACACATATCACAATAAAGTTCTCAAAGACTAAATGACATAGGAAAATGATTTATAGTAAATAATAAAAAGCTAGCCTGGCTAAAATATGGCCTAATTTTGTTAGAAATAGAAAAGTACATAGAAGAAACCAATAGTTGGGTGGTGATTATAAGTAAATTTATTTTCTTAAAACATTTTTAAATAAAATAAACATGTCATAGAAACCCTTCAAGCCTTAATAGTTGGACCTCACAGCATAGTGAGCTTCAGTTTAAGATATGTAAGATCCTTTATAGTGTATAAGCTACCACACAAAAAGGGGATAGACAGGATAAAAAGTGGTAACTTGTAGGGGGAAAACTTTCTTTTTTTTTTTTTTTTTTTTTTTTTTGGTTTTTCGAGACAGGGTTTCTCTGTGTAGCTCGGGCTGTCCTGGAACTCACTCTGTAGACCAGGCTGGCCTCGAACTCAGAAATCCGCCTGCCTCTGTCTCCCAAGTGCTAGGATTAAAGGCGTGCGCCACCACCGCCCAGCTGGGGGAAAACTTTCAATACAAATTTAACTCAGTTATGTAAACTATGCATCCTGGCCTGTAAGGTCTGAGTAGATAAATAAAGAATATGCATTAGTCTAATTCTACTTTACCATTAAATCATACCTTGAGAATAGGTATTAGCTTGAGAAGGACCACCTATCATGTCCATTGATAATGAATTATGTAATTCCTGAGAATGTTTTTCCATTAGCTCTACTGTGTCACTGGATGAGGATGACGATGAAGACAGTCCCAGTCTCACGTATCTTCCTTTTTTGCCACACAGTGAGCAATCCACTGGTGTGGCGCTAGGTCCCCGGGGCAGATGAACTTCATCTTTGTTGTAGTTCCTAACAGCTCCACTGTGATGTGCAGACCGCTCTCGTTGCCAGATATAATGGGTTGGTGCAATGGCCATAACCTATAGTGAAAAGGTTACTTTGTGAATTTAATAATATTTTAAAATTGAGTAAAGTACAGAAATTATACCTCAGGAGCAGCCTTTTCTAAACCTGAAGTTAAAATAACAGCTAAGTTACCTAAAAAAGAAAAAAAAAAAAAAAAAAAAGACAGTTGTAGTGCATATCTTTAATTCCAGCAGAGACAGGTGAATCTCTGAGTTCAAGGCTGGCCTGGTCTACAGAATTGAGCTCCAGGGATACACAGAGAAACCCTGTCTCAAGAAGAAAAAAAAACCAACAACAAACAAACAAAAACCAACCCCATCCCAGAACAATGAAAGCACTTGTTACCAATGTTAAATTAGCAACATCAAGTCACCCACAGCAGCATTTCTGTAAAGTGATTGCTCGGATCATTAATATTAATATTGACAAAGTATCTAAATCAGTTCAAGCAGATAATATAAATGAAGCAACATTTTCAGTTGCTGTTTATTTAGTCAATCAGTTTGGCTTTTTGAGACGGTCTTTCTATGCAGACCTGGCTGTCTTCAAACATTTGCCTCAGAGATTTGCCAGTTTCTGCCTCCTGACTGCTGGCATTAAAGGAGTGTGCCAGGGTATTTATTTTTAAAATTTCGAATATATATATATATATATTTTTGGTTTTTTGAGACAGGGTTTCTCTGTGTAGCCCTGGCTGTCCTGGAACTCACTCTGTAGACCAGGCTGGCCTCGAACTCAGAAATCTGCCTGCCTCTGCCTCCCAAGTGCTGGGATTAAAGGCATGTGCCACCACCGCCCGGCTGCAGTCGGTGCTCTTAACTGTTGAGCCATCTCTCCAGCCTCAAGAAAGAACTCTTAATATGAAAGTAAAACTGTATTAGATTATTCAGCAAATGGTGGTGTTATGCCTTTGCAAAGCAAGTGCTGTACCAGTGAGCAATATCAGTCTCCATGCAAGTTTATTAAATGTATATAAACACATATAAATAATATATAAGAAATCTATAAGATAATACATATATGAAATATTTACACACATATATGTGTACACACACATGAAGATGGTGTGGGGAGGAGAGAATTCATAGAGCCCAGGATGGGTCTGCACTCACTGTATGGCTAAGGATGACCTTCAATTTCTCATCTTGTCCACCCACTAAGTGCTTACAGGATTAATCCTTACCACTAAGGATTACAAGTGTTTACCACCATGCCCTTTTTATGTGGTGCTAGGGATCAAACCCACGGCATTGGCATGCTAGGCAGGCATTCTACCAATTGAGCTTCACACTTCCAGCTTGTAAGTATAGTTTAAGATTGAATTTGTTTATAAGTCAGTTATATCCATTAAGTTTTCAATTAAACCTATTTAATGAAGTTTCATACATAAAATTAGAATGTTAACTGTGAAAGCATTGGAATGCTTTAAGTGAGGCTTAATGGGCTGTCCTAGAAGGAATACGGAAGACTTTGCTGCTGTGATTGATGTGAACTGTGCAGACGTGGCTCAAGAGGTTTCAGTGGAGAAGAATTTCAGTATGTGGCTAGAGACTGTTTTGTGGTATTTTGGTAAAGAACATGGCTGCCTTTTGCCCTTGTCTGAAGAGTCTGCCTGAGTCTAAGGTGAAGAGACAAAAGAAGTCTGAGAAACAACCATCATAGACTTTGTTCTTTCATGAAGAGCATTTTAAACAAGCATGGCAAGCTGAGAAAGAGAAAATATAAAATATATGGCTCAAACATTAAAGGGGCACCAGGAAGTGAAATGGAGCTGAATCCTGTGTTCAAGGATGTTAAATTGAATTAAGGGAGTAGTGACCTTGGGGCAAGATCCCACCCAGCTAACTTTAGATCCAGATATCTTTGTGAGGATAAACAATGCATATTGAGTCATAATATGGTCTTAGTTCCTTTCCTATTGCTGTAATAAAACATTATGAACAAAGCAACCCAATGAAAGTGTTCGATTTGGGGCTCATAGTTGCAGAGGAACAGAGTCCAAGACCATCATGGCCACAGACAGACAAGAAAGGTGCTAGAGTCGGGCAGTGGTGGTGCACGCCTTTAATCCCAGCACTTGGGAGGCAGAGGCAGGAGGATTTCTGAGTTCGAGGCCAGCCTGGTCTACAGAGTGAGTTCCAGGACAGCCAGGGCTACACAGAGAAACCCTGTCTCGAAAAACCAAAAAAAAAAAAAAAAAAAAAAAAAAGTGCTAGAGCAGGGACTAGGAATTCACACTTTGATCCACTAGCACAAGGCAGTAAGGGCTAACTGGGAATTGCATTGGGTTTAGAAACTTCTTTTTTTTTTTTTTTTTTTTTGTTTGTTTGTTTTTTTGTTTTTTTCGAGACAGGGTTTCTCTGTATAGTCCTGGCTGTCCTGTAACTCACTTGGTAGACCAGGCTGGCCTCGAACTCAGAAATCCGCCTGCCTCTGCCTCCCAAGTGCTGGGATTAAAGGCGTGCGCCACCCGCCGGCGGGTTTAGAAACTTCAATGACATACCAGTAACACACCTCTTCCAACAACCACACCTCCTAATTCTTCCCAAATATTTTCACTAACTGGAGACTAATGTTCAAACTTATTAGCCTATGGAGGGCCATACTAATTCAAATATTATGAATTTGAACACCACAAATACATATTACAATTATAAGCACATTGGTAGCTACTATCCCAGTTTAACTTAATTTTAAAATATAAGACTAAAGATTATTTTGACTGACACTATGCTAGTACCAGGATTTCAGTAACAAATGTATAGGATGCTTAATTTCTAACAACATATCTTACTTCTTAGCCTCCAAGTGTTCAAACTTACATGAGTTCAAGCCAGACAAAATTCCAACATTCAGAGGTAAAGATAGACACAAAATCCAACCCCCAACCAAGAGGATCCTTGCAGTTGATGCTTACATCAATGTTAACTGAAAGAGGGGGTCATTTTTCTCCAGTTGAGTGTCACTGCATGTGTCAGCCACACTTAGGGCTGCCATAGAGAATGACCAGTCAAAGATCCCCATGCCAACAAAAAGATAAAGAAAAGAAAAATAGAAAAAGAAAGGGCCAGGAGTTGTGGTTCACGCCTTTGATCCCAGCATGAAGGAGGCAAAGGCAGATCGTTCTCTGAGTTCGAGGCCAGCCTGGTCTACCAAAAGAGAGTTTCAGGACAGCCAGGGCTACACAGAGAAATCCTGTCTTGAAAAACAAAAAACAAAAAGATCGCTATGCCTTCCATTGAGAATGGCAAGAGCAAAGATTCTACGGTGTGAATATACCTGGCTTGGTTGAGAGCAGTGAGGAGGCTAGTGGAGCTGAAAGGAAGACTGTATGTAGTAGGTTAGAAAAGAACACACTGGATAAGCAAGGTCAGAGATATGGATCAAGTGATAAAGGAGGTACAGACCATGGTAAGGTCAATGTTGCCTTATACCCTATAAAAAGTGGGAAGCTACTTAGAACTTTTGAAGAAAAGTCTTGAAAAAGATTTCCTTGGTGTGGGGACTGGAGAGATGGCTCCGTGTTTAAAAGCACTTAACTGGTTTTCCAGGAGCCCCGAGTTTCATTCCCAGCACCCACCTGATGGCTCAAAATAGTCTACAACTCTAGTGCCAGGAATTCTGATGCCCTCTTCTGGGGTCTGTGGGGACCAGGTTTGCATGTGGTGTAGATATACATGTAGGTAAAACACCTGTACAAATACAATTAAAAAAACCTTACTGTACAGAAATTTAACAAATGATTACTTTCACAGTTATATAAAGCACAGCCTATGGGTGTGCGGGGTTGAGGGGGGAAGATTATGAAACTCATTGTTGCTTTTGGGTTTGTTTTTGTTTGTTTGTTTGTTTGTTTGTTGCTTTTGTTTTAAGGTACTAGGATTGAACCCAAGGCTTTGTGCATGCTTGGCAACAGTTTACTACTAAGGTACACTCTACGTTCGGGAGAGACTGTTTGCAAAGTTATGACAACAATTAAGGCAACCAGTGATAGAGGTAGAAATGCTAGAAACAGTAGGATGCTGGAGTTTATAAATTTAAATTTTTATGCGTAAGGGTGTTTTGGCTGCACCACTTGTATGTCTAGTGTCTGGTGCCCACATAGGTCAGAAGTGGACATTAGATCCCCAGAAACTGGAGTTACAGACAGTTGTAAGAAGCCATGAAATTGAACTAGGAGCCTCTGGAAGAGCAGCCCTGCTTTTAACCATTTAACCATCTCTCCAGCCCCCTGAATAGTTTTGAAGGCAAAGATATAAGGGGGAAGAAAAAAGCCAAAAATACAGTTTTGTGACATGAGAAATTGGAAGGATGGAGCTGCTTTTTATTAACATATAGAAGACTGTAAAAAAGCAAGTTTGTGTGTAGGAATCAGGAATAGATTTTTACACATGTCAAGTTTGAGGGTTGAATCAGACAATGGACTAAACAAGCAATCTGATATGCAGATCTGGACTTAGGAGATACTTTTAGATATCTATGTTAAAGTCTTCTGAAAATATTTTTATGTGTATGAGCACATGCACATGTCTGTAGGGACCATTCCTAGGAGTTAGGATTCCTAGCAGTTGGAGTCACAGGTGGTTGTGAGCTGCCAGATACCAGTGCCAGGAACCGAACTTTGGTCTTCTGGATGACTAGGAAGCGGTTTTTAAACTGCTGAGCCATCTCTCTAGTCCCTCATAGTTAAAGTATGGAGAATGAACAAGATCATTACTAAGTTAATTCCAGTCAAGGCAAGAAAAGGTCTCAGGACTGAGCTCTTGGACACCTTAATAAGGCTGGTGAAATGAAAGGAAGTTGACAAAAGAAATGGGAAAACCCTTATATTGGGGTTTGATACAATCCCAATATTCGGAAAAGCACAGAAAGGCAGTGTAGCAGAGAAATTACTTATGTAGCTTGACTGGCTGCATATGTAATGCAAATGCTGCTAAGTTGAGGACTAGAAACTAAAAGCTAACCTATGCTTTGGCAACATAAAACTATCAGGAGGCTTTGACAAAGTTCTGTTGAACAATAGAGAAAAGGCTTTATATAATAGTTCTAAAGAGAATGGAAGAGAACGGAAGCAGAGTAGCATGTACGTAGACAAAATTAGAGTGTTTAAATATGGCCCTCTGTCACTCTTGAGGTTGGCAAATTTCTATGTAATTGCCATTTTTTTTCTTCTTAAGACAGGGTCTCACTTATATAGTCCAGGCTGACCCTGAACTTGAGATCCCCCTGCCTCTGTCTCCTGAGTATTGAGATTACAGGAATGGACCACAACATTGACCCAAGTAGAGACATAAAAAAGGCATACAAGAAATAGACACCTAGCCGGGCAGTGGTGGTGCATGCCTTTGATCCCAGCACTTGGGAGGCAGAGGCAGGTGGATTTCTGAGTTTGAGGCCAGCCTGGTCTACAGAGTGAGTTCCAGGACAGCCAGAGCTACACAGAGAAACCCTGTCTCGAAAAACAAAACAAATCAAAACAAACAAACAAACAAACAAAAAAGAAATAGAGACCTAAGTTACAGGGTTCTTTCACTATCATGTGACTGGATTAAGTTCAGTTTTAATGACAGTACATTAATTTTAGAGTCCTTGTATATGCAACCTTTCATCTTTCCCCATTAACTTTGTATAGTCTTGGCCTGCTATGTAGTCTTTCTTTTACTTTCTATCTTCTGTTATTTCTGAATCCTTGCATTTCCTCCAAGAGTCAATAATTCAAATTTAAATATGCAAAATTGTTGTATCTTCTCTCATTTACAAATATAATTAACAAGGTTAATTCTGGGGAAAATTCTGTGACATGCAGCTAAAGTCTTTATTCAAGTTTGAAATGAATCCTTCAGTTTTGGCTCCTTTGCCCTATGGTTATTTAACTGGGTGGAATTTAATTACAGATTTATCTAGTTTACATTTTTCAAAGTTCTGAAACAGTAATATAAGAGTTGACAATAATTATTGCTTCCACTTAATTTTACTCTATAATTTTTGTTGTTTAAAATACTAATAAAAACATTTGGTTAAAATAACTTACTCGCACTTGGGAGGCAGAGGCAGGCGGATTTCTGAGTTCGAGGCCAGCCTGGTCTACAGAGTGAGTTCCAGGACAGCCAGGGCTACACAGAGAAACCCTGTCTTGAAAATCCAAAAAAAAAAAAAAAGATAGTTTTACTTATAAGTAAGTTATTTTATTTTATTTTATTTTATTTTTTTTTTTTATTTTTTTTTTGGTTTTTTCAAGACAGGGTTTCTCTGTGTAGCCCTGGCTGTCCTGGAACTCACTCTGTAGACCAGGCTGGCCTCGAACTCAGAAATCCTCCTGCCTCTGCCTCCCAAGTGCTGGGATTAAAGGTGTGCGCCACCACCGCCCGGCAAAACTATTTTAATAAGCTCTGACATTAAGAAAACAATGTGCTGGGAATGAAGGTACATACCTTTAGTCTCATCTTTTGGAAGACAAAGACAGTATGATCTCTGTGAGCTAGCCTAGTCTACATAAACAGTTCCAGGACAGCCAGGGCTATAGAGGCCCTGTCTCAAATGAAATTTAAGAAAATTAAATTTAAAAAAGAAAAAATGTATTTTAAAATTTTTATCTGCATTTATTTTATGCTGAATTTATTCCCATGCCATAAGTTTTTGTCACTTCAGTTTCTTCTGGACATCTTTTTCTTCTGTGCACCTCCTCTTCTGGATTTGGGACAGTGTGTTCTTTGTCAGTGATGATCATCTCATCAAGGCAGGGAGCTCACATATCCAGCCATAAGCTCTGTGAGCTTGTCCACACATCTTATGTGCTTCCTTCACTGAAGAATCTACATCTAAACCTTTAAGTTCAGCATTACTCTCTGTACTTTTAAGCATGTGTAGCAAAAATTCAGCACTCATTTTTGACCACCAATCCTTTGTCCAGCCCTACTGTTTAGCCTGGGCACACCTATCAACTCCACCATTTATTCTGCTGGAATACTGCTTCTTTAAAGTGACATCTTTCAGATACTTGGTCGATTTTTGGATATACATATGCTTAACGGCCTGGGCAGTTTAATGGATGTTCTTAAAGTGAGGAAGATATGAACCTGATTTGCATGATTTTGTAGGGTTTTCTAGGTCAAGAGAGTAGCAGACCATCTTCAGAAGTCCCTGGCCGCTTACAGAAAGAGGAAATGCAAGGGTTACTGGGAGAATTCATGAGACCTCCACTTCTTGCAAAACAATATATTCTTTGAGAAAAGAGGTATGGATTTTAAATGTATTTAATTTATATAATCATGCTGTTGGTGTCAATGTTGGAAACTTAAAAATTCATATACTTTAGTGGAAATTATTATTCAACTCTAGTTTTATAATAATTAGATGCTTTAGTATGTCCACAAACCTTTTGCTAGGATACTGGTGATCTTTTAGATGAGGCAGGGGGTGGGGGGCGGGGGACAGGACGGGACTACAATAAGAATAATATAGAAGTAGTCTGCTCTGAAAAATGGATACTACAATTTTTAATAAATGTGATAAAATTCAAACAGAAACAGAGTATACAAGTTGCACTCATAATAATGACTGAGGCTAATGATCTCCTACATGTGCACAGAGAAAGACAGATCAATAAAAACTAAGTAGGGAGGCCATAGTGGCATGATATACTTTTTTTTTTTTTTTTTTTTTTGGTTTTTTCGAGACAGGGTTTCTCTGTGTAGTCCGGGCTGTCCTGGAACTCGCTCGGTAGACCAGGCTGGCCTCGAACTCAGAAATCCGCCTGCCTCTGCCTCCCAAGTGCTGGGATTAAAGGCGTGCGCCACCACCGCCGGGCGGCATGATATACTTTTATCCTAAAACTGAAGGCGACAAAATAGGACTGTGAGTTCCTAGGCAGGCTGGGCTACTTGCAGGAATCTATCCCCAAATAAGGAAGAAAGAAACAAAACAAAACCAAAGATAAATAAATAAATAAATAAATAAGCCAGGAAAATGAGATAAACAAAGATAAATTATAAAAGTGATTTTAAATACTTACCTCTTCACAGCATCGCCGGCTTACAATAGCCCTATAGTCAATTCTGTCCCAGAGCTGGTCCCTTAACTTTAAGAAATTAGGGAACAATTTTCTCCAGTTTTTCCCTAAAGCCCATGGAAAAATTTCATACTTGGCTTCTTCTTCATCTTCTTCAACTGTATTAGCCAGATATCTAACAAAGTGGATCAACAACCCAAAAAAGAAATGGGTAAGGGCAAGAACAATAGATAATAAACATAGGAATATGAAAGACTTATTAATACATAAAGGATACTCATATCTAAAATACATAACAAAAGCAGTGATACAATGACCTATATACCTTGTTGCACCTTCTAGGTGTTTCTGTAGTCCTATAAATGTTGAACTTTGTTCTGGGATGCAAATAAGTTACCTTGAAACAATCTCTTTTGAGGTTTTTCTGGCTTCATAGATGAATCTGTAAACAATGTTCAATCTGGACTTAATTAGCTCCTTCCTAAGGCAAGACTTTGCTTTTTACTCTGGCTGAAGAAAACTGTTTATAGTTTCTAGATGAATGACTGTAAGGCACTCTCTTTTTAAAATCTTCTTTTGGGCTATCTTCAAACAGCTCTCTCATACACATTTGGAAGTCAGTATTTTGCCAAATACTTGAAGGGGACCAAATATAAAAGAAGCAGGAAAAACACAAACCATGATAAGGAGAATAATCTATCAAAACCAACCCAAAACTGATACATAGGAGGACATCAAAACATTTATAACTATTTTTAATATAATTAATTTATTCTTATTTTATGTTTCTTGTGTGTTTTGCCTACATGTGTGTCTGTTTGAGGGTATCAGATCTTCTGGAACTGGAATTTTAGATGTGAGCTGTCATGTGGGTGGTGCTGGAAACTGAACCCAGATCCTCTGGAAGAGCAGCCAGTGCTCTTAACCCCTGAGCCATCTCTCCACCCTCTTACTATAATTATCCTATATGCTCAAAAAAGTAGATAAATTGAGACTGTACTTGTAGTTGAATAAGGATGAATAAGAAACAAGAAATCACATGAAAATTATATGATGGCACATCATAGCTGAATTGCTCAAAAGCATTGAAAAAACCTTTAAATGCATTCAGAAAAGAAAGACACACTAAACTAGTATGTTGGCACACATCTCTAATCCCAGGGCTTGAGGAGTCCATACAGAAGACTCATGAGTTCAAAGCTATCCTCAACTATATAGTAAGTTTGAGTCCAGCCTGGGCCACATGAGACCCTGTTCTATAAAACAAAAATGAGGCAAGATATTAATACAGGAAAAAAGTTAATAATGGGAGAGATTCCCAATCAGAAGCAGTTCAGGCTCCATGGGTCACTTTTACAACAAAAACATTCCAAACACACAAGAAAGAAAGACATCATCATGAGCAGAGCAGACCCACAATTTAAACAGACTACAAAGACACCTGTGTATGGGCTGGAGTGATGCTCCACAGTGAAGAGTGACTACTGCTCTTTCAGAGGACCTGACTTCAGTTCCCAGTAGCCATATCCGCCATCTCATAATACCTCAAACTCCAGCCCAGAGGATCTCACACCCTCTTCTGACATTTCCAGGCACCTGCCTGTAAATGGTGCACATAAACTCATACATATACATATTCACATATTCACATACTCAAACAAATAAAAGTAACTAATAGTTTGTAAAAAATAATAAATATATTTGAAAAAAATTAAAAATAGTATATATAAAATGCATAACAAATATAATGAAGATCAAATTAGTAATGGAAGATAAATTTAAAGAAATATCCAAAATGTAGCTCGGAGAAACAAATGTAAAAATGTGTAACATCATGGCGGTTGCCACTCACTGAGTACTATCAACTATCCTGTGAATCTAACTGCCTCTTTTGTATCCTCCAGGCAAAAGGCCAGAAACAGTCATCATTGCCTGTGCCATATCCTCAGTAGTACGGAGCTTATATATGGCTCCAAATTTCCTATTGAAGATATACAAGCAACAAGCTACCCTGCAGCAGTGACACCAAACAATACTATAGTTCCTTAACTCAGGCCATGACTGCAAGATCTTTCGTATATGCTACCACTGTACCACTAACCTGGGAGCTCTTTATTCTCCCCACCCCAGAATCCTATGTCTACTCAGAAGGAAAGTGAGCATTTGGGGCAGAGGGCAAGGACTCGACCTTCACTCCTTAAAACCACCTAGTAATACCTTTCCTTCATGTCCTTGATGCCCAGGGAGCAGATATTGTACAAAGATTGTTAGACAAGGTCTCACTATGATGTCTTGGATACCTGGAACCTGCTGTGTAGACCAGGCTAGCCTTAAACTCACAGAGCCTGCCACTGTCTCCAGAGGCTGGGATTAAAGCATGTGCCTGTGCATGTGGTGGGTGTGTGGAGGTGGGTTAAGCCAGGATCTTTCTACAAAGCTCAAGTTAGCATGGAATTCCCTATGTAGTCCAAGCTGGCCTTGATCCAGGATCATTCTACCTCAGCCTGCCGCATACTGAGAGTGTTACAGGAGTGAGCTATCATGCCCATTTATTTATGAGTGTAGATTCCTAGACAGAAACACCTACACACATTAATATCTGTCAGTGTTTGCACAAAATATCTCCAAATTGTTAAACAGATTTGGAAAGCAGAATGCAGCATATAGCAGCATATTTAATAGATTTCAATGGAAGTTAACAGAGGAGATGGGGACATTTTGAAGGATAGTAGCTAGAATTTTCTAAGTGTTCTTTTTTTTTTTTTTTTTTTTTTTTGGTTTTTCGAGACAGGGTTTCTCTGTGTAGCCCGGGCTGTCCTGGAACTCAACTCTGTAGACCAGGCTGGCCTCGAACTCAGAAATCCGCCTGCCTCTGCCTCCCAAGTGCTGGGATTAAAGGCGTGCGCCACCACCGCCCGGCACTAAGTGTTCTTTATTGAAAGATATCTTCAAGGAAGCTCATCTAATCCCAAGTAGGTTCTAACACCATTTTAAAAGTTAGCTAGAATTCCAGCTAAAGATCTCAAGCAAGTGCTCTACCACCCATTTAATTCCATTCCTCTGTTTACCTTTTCTTTTAAATAAATGTCTTTCTAAGTTGCTTTGGCTGGATTTGAACTCATTCAGTAACCAGGTAAAGAAGAACAAAGCATGTAACTAATAACTGTAGAAGAGGATGTGGAAGGATGAAACAGTATTGCTGGCATGGTGGCACATGCCTGTAACCTCAGCATTTGGAAGGCAAAGGCAGCAAGGAGGAGCAGGTCAAGATCATCCTTGGCTACACAGGGAGTTTGGGGATGGCTTAGGCTACAATTACCTTGTCTCAAAAGATTTAAAAAAAAAAAAAGAAATTCAGGGTGTTACAAGAATACTAAAGGAAACATCACATGACTATATAGAAAGAAATTGTGAGTTTAGAACTGTGGCTAATTAGAGATGCTTAATGAAGAGAGATACTGAGTTAGTCTACAGAAAATATGATTAGACACAGGATGGAAATTATAATTCAGGTTACCTGACATATAATATAATACAGTATGCAATGCAGTCTTAAAAGATAATTACACAGTAAAAGCTAAATAGCATGTTAATGGCTATAACCACAAAACAAGTGAAACAAATCCAATTTCAGGCTTCTACGTGGATTTTCACTAAAGCCATTTTGATTTGTCTTTAATTCTCAAATGGAAAAAAACTACAGAATAGTATGATAGTGAATATGGTATAATACTGAAACATATAAATGGCAAATTAACAGTATTAAGGCTGAGTTTGGCTCTTGGGGATATAATACATGCATTTGCATCTCTGCTGTTTTTCTTGCCTGTAGGCGGCTGAAGAGACGGCGCCAGTTTCCAACATGGCCGGCGCAGCATCCTATATAAGCCTACTGCACATGTGTCAGCCTCAAGCCCCTCCCGAGAGGGCTTATGCTAATGAGGCTCGAGCCCTAACCAATCACGGGGCTTATGCTAATGAGGTATTGGCCCCTAACCAATCCTGAGAGAACAGGCTGCCTGGCCTGCCCCCTTGGAAGGGTATATAAGCAGTGCATTTCTGCTGCTTGGGGTTCCCCTTCGTTAATGAAGATTGCCTGGAATAAAAGAGCTGTCAGAGAAGAATCCAGGCGTGTCGTGTCTTACTTGCCGGCTAAGAAGGACGACACTTGCCCATACTGTCCTCACATCATGATCCTCCCACCTCAGCTTCCTAAGTGTTGGGAGTATAGGTGTATACCACAATACCTGGTCTCCTTACAAATTTCCCTGACCTTCAAAGTTCTTTATTGTCTATAAAGTCAAGTGTTTCCTTGTCTATAAAACAGAAATAAGAAATGCATTTCATAAAAAGCTTAAATGTGCTAGGCAGTGGTGGTGCACGACTTTAAGCACTCTGGAGGCAGAGATGGGTGGATCTTTGTGGCTTTGAGGCCAGCCTGGTCTACAGGAGTTCTAGGACAGCCAGAGCTACACACAGAGAAATCCTGTCTTAAAGAAACAAAAAACAAAACCCAAGAAAACTCAATGTATAAATATATAAGATGTGGTGATTTACATATAACATTCAGTATTAGCTATTACTATTAAATTCTTCCATTTTACTAATCATCGCCAAATGTTAAATTCGGCTCATTTTTCCTATGTTCTGGAAAATGTCTCTCTAATTAATCATAGATCAAGCTCTTCTAGTCTGATTTCTTTACCAACTCTGATTCTGAATTAAATAAATGTGGAGTTAAAACTTACTCCTCAATGCTGACAGCTATTGTGATACTCCAATGTCTTTTTATTTATTCATTTTTATGTGTTTGAGTGTCATGCCTGCATGTGTATCTGTGAACCATGTGTGTGCCTAGTGCCCACAGAGGCCAGAAGAGAGCATCAGATTCCCTGAATCTGATGGTTGTGCTGGGAATTGAACCCCAGTCCTCAAGAAGAGCAGCCATCTTAAAGGCTGAACCTTTCCAGCCACCAATACTATAATGCTTTTACATAGTTCCCTAATTTAACACTTGAAATTATGTACATATATTCTAGCTGCATTGTTGTACCCAAGTATAGGATAGGAAAAAGCATATTCTTTGTCCTTCTTGCTAGTAACTGACCCAAGACTTCATGCATATAAGGGAAGCACTCTACTTCCCTGCACACCACAACTTCCAACGTGTATTTTTTAATGATTTATTTACTTATGTTATACATATGAGTACACCACCCAATGGTACTCTCTTCAGACACACCAGAAGAGGGCACCAGACCCCATTACAGATGGTTGTGAGCCACCATGTGGTTGATGGGAATTGAACTCAGGACCTCTGGAAGAGCAGTCAATGCTCTTAACCACTGAGCCATCTCTCCAGCCTCCAAAATACATTCTTAAATTTAAGCTCCCCCCACTTTTTTTTTTTTTTTTTTAAAGCAGTGCTGAATGAAGCCAGGCGGTGGTGGTGCAAATCTTTAATCCTAGCACTCAGCAGGCAGAGACAGGTAGATCTCTGAATTCAAGGCCAGCCTGGTCTAAAGAATGGGTTCCAGGACAGCCAGGTCTATACAAAGAAATCCTGTGACCCCAGAGCTTAGTGTATACTACGCAAGAATTCCACCACTGAGTTTTATCTCCAGTCCTAAAATTATATTTTTCCTAACTAAATAATGACCTATAAATTAGAAAGACACGTCATTAAAACAATTTAACAGATAGCAAATCTATCACTAATTAATGTGATATCAACAGAAAATCTGGAAAATAAACAACATTCAGTGTTTGATGACACCATCAGTAAACACAAAAGTATTAAATATGCATAACTACTATCTTTTAGATATAGACCTACAAAGAATATATGCAAAACATTTCCACAAAGGCTCACATTATAAAAGTATGATGATGGTTTTATTACATACTAACTGGCAATTTAAAAGAGAATAGTCTGGTTTTTTAAAAAATATAACTTGCTGGATGTGGTGGCACACACCATTAATCAGCACTCAGGAAGCAGAGGTATGTGGATTTCTGTGAGTTCAATGCCAGCCTGGACTACAGAGTGAGTTCCAGGAACAAAACAAAACAGTCCCAATGTGTGTGTGTGTGTGTGCATCTGTGTGTATGTGTATGTATGTGTGTGCATCTGTGTCTGTGTTGTGTGTAAAATGTAAAAGACACAATGTAACCTGAAGTGGGAACAACAAATCTCTGGCATGTAATGAAAGGCCAATGAAAAGAACATAAAACTATCCAATTAAAGTGAAAAATATATAATTTTCATATACAAGAAGGCCTATTAACAATAACCATAAAAGTATAATATTTCTGTTTTAAATTACAAATCACATATATTAAAATAACCAATAAAATTTATTTAGTAGAAAGCATACTTACAGAGCAATAAAGAAATTTATCCTGGTATGCTCATTTATAGTAAATTTAGCTCTCTTGAAATAAACAAAGGTCATAGCCAAAAGATACTACAAGGAAAAGTTAGAAATTAGTATTAATGGTTTGCTTTCACTAATAAAACTGCTATAAAATAGTTGACTTTAAATCTTAAGGCATTATTTATCTGTATACAATCACCTGAGTACTTATTTTTTGGCCCCTGTAGTTAATCCACTTGAATAGTGCAAGAAACCGTTACCAATATTTTATTATATTTAGCTAGGAGGCTTTCTAAATTTTATTATAGCTGGTGAATTTAAAACTATAACTCCAATTTTTTTATCTTAAATTTCAAACTTATAAAGAAGTTGAAATAATTCAGTGAGTAGCCAAACATCTTTCACCTAGATTCACAATAGATTGTTTTAAAACTGTATAGCAAGGCCTAATTTTCATTGAGAAAACACATTTTAAATGTCTTATTACAAAGATATACAATTAACTTATTAGAACATATACCAAGATCTAATGGTTCAAATTTGAAACAAGTTATAATATGAATATGGTTTTTCTCTCTCATACTTGTTCACTATCTTATAAGGGCATTGCACAACAAGATGATTCCAGGGGATCCCTTCATTTCTTTTTTGTTGTTGTTGTTGTTTTGAGACAGGGTTTCTCTGTGTAGCCCTGGCTGTCCTGGAACTCACTCTGTAGACCAGGCTAGCCTCGAACTCAGAAATCCACCTGCCTCTGCCTCCCAAGTGCTGGGATCAAAGGCGTGCGCCACCACTGCCCGGGGATCCCTTCATTTCTGAGTAAAGGATTTTTGAAATAATAGAGTCGAGTATTCTGAGTTTGTTACTTTTCAAACACTGCCCCCTGCTGTACACCAACATTAAAGCACTTAAACTGTACTGTTTACCACAACTCTAAAGAAACTTGAGTATTTGGTTATATGATTACTGTTTATTTGAAAAGTAATACTTTGGTTGTTTTAAAAGGTTACACTGTTGGAGATATAGTTTTACACCTATCTATATATCTTTATTTATTTATGTGTGTTATATGTCAGGTGGGAGATCAGAAAACAATGGAAATCTGTTCCATTCTCTCCTCCCACCATGTGAGTCTTGGGATCAACTCAGTCATCAGCCTTGGTGTCAGGCACCTTTACCAGCTGATGCAGTTGTATGTATCCCACCAACATCAAATTATCAAATGTTTTATGATACAATGTTAGTTAGCATGCTTCAGATTTACCTCAAAATAATTCACATTCCAGAGAAGAAACAAGAATAGTCACATTGATTATTTTTTTTAAGAGCTACATGGAAGATCTTTGGTTTTATTATATGTTGTGTGTGCTTTTAATTTTTCTAAATTAGTTTCCAGAGGCTGAAGAAATGCCTCAGTCATTAACTAACAGCACTGTCTATTCTGCCAGAGGACATGGAGTTTGATTCTCAGCACCCACATGGCGTGCGCCACCACCGCCTGGCTTGTCTAGTGTTTCTCAAAAAATGTGACAATGCTGATCTATGGCTGTTATCTAGCAGTGAGAAAGCCAACATGGAATAAGAGATTACACTATTATAAATTATAGCAACAGCAACTTAATGCCTATTGAAATAGTAATAAAATTGCTTAAAAAGACAATTGGAATTTTTGTATGATTTACTTATAAAATACTCAAACTTACAGGAGACTGCCTTAATGGAGTGAGTTTCAGGAACTCCATACTAACTAGAGATAGTAATTCTAATCACTCAGCAAAGTGTTTGTCTGTTATCCTAGCTCTTAGGAGGCTGAGATAAGGTGAGGCTGGAGTGAAACTGTATCCTTGTACTTCCCCCAAAGTATGGAATCTCTATTGATTCTTGTTTCCAGATAGATTGGTAAAAAAATTAAGTGTAAGAATTCTGCTTTGGGGAACAGTGAGATGGCTCAGTGGCACATGCTGAAAAGCCTGATGATCTGAGTTCAATTCCTAGGGTCCCACATGATGCAAGGAGAGAACCAACTCTGCCTATAAATTGTCTTCTGACCTTCATATACTGGCTATAGCATACATGCTGTGACAGATACACACACACACACAAACACACACACACACACACACACACACACACACAACAAAAGACTTTTGCTGTGAAGGAAGAACGTAGGCTAGCTATTTTTCCAACTGTAGTGAAGGAGAAAATTCTTATTGTATCTATAAAAATTTTAATGGTCTAGTAACATAACAATGATGGTTTATGATTATACTATTTCCAGTTTACCTTGTCTGCAATTTTACAGCAGCAGTCCATCCACAAGAAATCTTGAATTAAATCGTCATCTATAAAAAAGATAACTTTGACTTATCGTCTTAAAAAATGTTTCCCTTTGAAGAAATAATTTCTAAATTGGGACATTTTAAAATAATGTTTAAAAATTAAACAAATATGGTTGCTACAGTGTAATTGTCAGTTTTTTTTAGTATATTTATCATTGCAAGGACTATGCATTTCTCATCTGATTCACTTTATTATGTATATACTCAGCTTTAAAGGAGAATAATTTATTTTGTTTCCTAAGTATCCAACAAGATGTTAGGTACTCCAGCTTTTGTTCTTTTGCAGTATTAATTTTAAGAGGCAGAAATGCAATCTGGTGCAAGATAATTCATCTTTGAAGAAAAAAATAACTTAATACTGTTCTAAGGGTATTATTTTTTCTATTACTTTCTCCTTTCAAGGTCCAGGATTTTTGGGGGGAGGGAAAATCCTTTCCTCCTATTTCCTCTCTAGTCTACTTATTATTCAAACAAAATATAAACATGTATATAAATAACCTCAACTTTTACCTAGACTTACAATTAGCATTTAATTTTAAGAAAATTGATTAGGATAGAAAGATCAACAAAATCAAGAATAATGTCTACCCCAGAGTGGTGGTGCCAGCCTTTAATCCCAGCACTTGGGAAGCAGAGGCAGGCAGACCTCTGTGAGTTCAAGGCTGGTCTGGAGTAAGCCTATATGCTATACAGTGAGACCCTGTCTCAAACAAAAACAAAAAGAAAACACAACAAAGACCAACATAACAAAACAAAAACAATTCTTGTTTTGATTTGAAAGCATTAAAATAGATAATCTCAAAATATGTTGAAAATTATCAGAATATAAGAAAATCCCCTTCATTTTATTAACAAGGCAAAAATTTCTTTATATTCATTTTGCATGTTATAAATTATATCATTCTAATTAATATTTGGAAATTCTAGGAATAATTTGATTTTCTGAGAATTAGTTTTGTTAATTCTGTTTCTATTTCACAAGTTAGTTAAAATGGTAGAATCAGGTGTTTTCTCAGGACAGCAAAGAGTATTCAAAAGTTTGTGGATAAGGGCTGGAGACGGCCAACAAAAAGGAATATGGCTTGCCTGGGATCCCAGTATTTGGCAGGTCAAGGCAGGGGCATTAGAAATTCAATGTCATTCTTGGCTATATAAAGAGTTTAAGGCTAGCCTGGCACAGGTGAGACTCTTTTTAAAACAAAGTGGGGAGTAAAGGAAAGTTTGTAGGTAAAAATTTTGTTTTATTCGGATGGGGAAATCTTTTTAACTTGTTTATATTCCTTATATATTTTATGTCATCTTTTAAATTTGATATTCTTTATATCTTACCAAGTTTGCTTACACGCACATAACCTTCTTCTATAAACAAGGAGGTGTGTGGGGTTTGTGGTGTAGTTTGCTTTCTCATCAGGAAACATCAACACTATCCCTTATTCTAATGTCTACCTTGCTGCCATGCCTGCAAAAAAGGCTCCTTTCTTGTCTGGTATAAATACTACAAAGAAGTCTCTATTTGTCTGTTAATAAATATATAAGCAAAGAAGTCTTATATAATGAAAATTCAATTTCAAGTTCATTGTATGAACATGTTGATAAAGGTTCTTAGTTTTTAGCAATATTCCAAAAAATAAGACTGAAACTTTCTAGATTGATCGATATTCCTATTTTGCTTTGTTTTAGCTATAAAAACACCTTCTGGCATAGTCAAATTGGGTTGGTATCTCATCTGAATCTCTATACTCTTTTAGGTCAAACCAAACTTGTTTCCTGAATTGCTCAAAATACACACTTGACATTTAGATTTAAATAGCCTAAACAGTTAGGTCAATTTGAATATTTTCATTATAAAATGACAAAAGAGGGCTAGCAAGATGGCTTGGTGGACAAAAGCACTTACCACCAGGTTTGACAACCTGTGTCCAATCCCTGGGATGTACATGATGGAAGGAGAGAACCTACTCACAGCAAGTTGTCCTCTGACCTCCGCAACATGCTGCATGTGTGCACTCCCCCACCCCACACAAATAAATACACTGTAAAAAACTGACAAAATAGATTTACATTCTGATATTTAAGAATGCTAGACTAATAAAATGTTTTACACCTACCAAATAATTTAAAGAAAGCAGTCATTTCCTGACGCTGTATAATTAGACAAGGCCCTCTGGGCCGCTTAGATTTGTTATTATGTGCATTATTTTCAGATGCTTGCCAACTATCTTTAAGAATAGGACGCTTCAGACTAATAGGTTTTCTAGTTTGATGTGACCTATTGAACCTGATTTTACATGAACGGTGACAGTAGGTGGTGTCTCACAACACATCTGATTATGCCGCATTTTAGCTTCTCGAGATTCCTATAAAAATAAAAATACAAAATTATTGATCACATTCATGCATTTCTATATAAAAACTAACTGGATACTACCAGATGCAGTCATATAAAATGTTGATTTTGCTATTAAAATGTTAGTTGTAACACTGAATCATATTAGAAATTGTTCTTCCAGTGCTCAGAAATGCTATGCTTCCTCTGGGTAAATGGTATACTCTCTCTTGTTCCATTTTGCTTTGGTTATTCTAGAACTCAAAAATCAAATTTTAAACTTTTTTATTCTTTTTTTGTTGGTCTTCCTTTTTTCCTGGTAAGTTTTTCTTGGTCACAAAGTTTCCATATTCAATAAGCACTTATTAGAATTTTCTGAAAAGTTTTAGCAAATAAACGGCACATGTGCTTTGTAGAGTTTCTACAAATTGATGTTAGGGGGGTGGTGTTGGTGAGACAGGGCCTCAATATGTAGTACTTGGCTGACCTGGAACTAATCAGGTTAGACTAGGTTGGCCTCAAACTCATAAGAGATCTGCATGCTTCTGCCTTCTGAATCTGGGTTAAAGCTATGTAGCACCATGCCCAGCTCTAAATTAACCTAAGTTTTAAAGCTGTTACCATCCTATCTAAATGACTGACTATAAGCATATATTAATATACAGTGCTATGTAAGACTGAAATGAAATTTACCTGTCATTATTCAACAATATGAGTGATTATTACTATTTGGAATTTGGTGGTGACAAGTGAATATTATTACAATTAATATTACTTTTTGGTCAAATTGTTTCTATAATAATAAGGAATTGAGGGATGAACAAAGTTAGGAACAACTCCAAGATTCTAATGAGAGCCTCTTAATCTATGACTCATAGTGACCCAGGCAGCCACACTGCCCTTGGCATTCAAAGAGTTATGTACAGATTTTCTCTCCTGACTCTTTAAAAACTTCCCTGCTGGAGGTGAGGCTATACCTAATATAAAAACTAGCTGGATACTATCAGTACTGTCAAATCTGAGAGTCACATGCATAATTTTAGATTTTTTTTTTGTTTTGTTTTGTTTTGGTTTTTTGAGACAGGGTTTCTCTGTGTAGCCCAGGCTGTCCTGGAACTCACTCTGTAGACCAGGCTGGCCTGGAACTCAGAAATCCGCCTGCCTCTGCCTCCCAAGTGCTGGGATCAAAGGCGTGCGCCACCACCGCCCAGCTATTTGTATTTATTTTTATCTTATGTGCATTGGTATTTTGCTTGCAAATGTCTGTATGAGAATGTCAGATGCGCTGGAACTGGAGTGGCAGGCAGTTGTGAGCACAACGTGGCTGCTGGGAATTGAACCTGGATCCCCTGGAAAAGCAGCCAGTGCTCTTCACCGCTGAACTATCTCTCCAGCCTCCCACAGTTTTATATTTTTAAAGCTGTACTAAAAAAAAAAAACCTATGAGGGCTGGAACTATAGCTACTTGTTTAGCACACCCAAGAGTTGGGCTCAATCCTCAGTGCTAGAAAAAAGCAAGTTAATTTTGATATATCTAATGCAATAGATCTAATATATAATTTTAATATCTAATCAATATAAATATTAATGAAATATTTCCTAAATCATTTAAGTCTGGCATATTTTAATACTTTATACATATTTCAGTTTTGATTCTATTACTAAATAGTTTGAAATATAGTCCTATAAAAATGAAGTAGTGCTGGCAGTGATGGCCTTTGACCCAGAACTTGGGAAGCAGAAGCGGATCTCTCTGTGAGTTCATGGCCAGCCTGGTCTACAAAACTGAGCTCCAGGACAGCCAGGGCTGCTATACAGAAAAACTCTGTCTTGAAAAAAAAAAAACAACAACAATAACACAAAAATTATATAATATTTTACACTCCTTTCATTTTATATTTAAATTAAGTAAAAATTGAACTTTTCTGTTGTACCCAGACAAATTTGAATGTTTAATGGTCACATATAGCTAGCGGCTACAGTATTAACCAGTGTAGGGTTAGATTATAAAGAATTAGGCAGAGGGCCTAGAAAGATGGCTCAACAGTTAAGAGTACTTGCCAGTCTTCCACAGAACCAAGTTTGATTCTCAACACGGGCACAGCGGTTCATAAGCATCCAACTCCAGTTCCAGGAGATTCAATGCCTTCTCCTGGCCTTGGAAGGCAGCAGGAATGCAAGTGGTGTTGTGTGTGTGTGTGGTTGTGTGTAGAAAGGGAAGGAGGGAGGGAGGGAGGGAGATGGGAGATGGGGAGAGAGAGAGAGAGGAGAGAGAGAGGAGAGAGAGATGAGAGAGAGGAGAGAGAGAATGAACTAAGCATAGAGGAATGCTAGCCACAGCACCTATAGCCACAGCTGTATCTTTAGTCTAAGATCAGCCTAGACAACATATAGAGACTCTATCTCAAAACCAAACAAACAAAACCAACAACCAAAATAGACAAAGAAATTGTAATTAGTTCCACAATTATTCTTGTCTTTTGATTCCTTCATCTATCTTTTTTTCTGGGGGAAAAAAAACAACAACAAAAAAACCCAAACAGTCATTAAGCTTCTCAAATGGAGAAGGGCAGGGGTAGGTTCAGAGGTAGGGCATATCAGAATACAGAATAATGTGATACGTTTTCCAGGAGCTAAGTTTTACTCAATGGTAAGTGACTTTCTTTTTTTTTTTTTTTTTGGTTTTTCGAGACAGGGTTTCTCTGTGTAGCCCAGGCTGTCCTGGAACTCACACTGTAGACCAGGCTGGCCTCGAACTCAGAAATCCGCCTACCTCTGCTTCCCAAGTGCTGGGATTAAAGGCGTGCGCCACTACCGCCCGGCGTAAGTGACTTTCAAACAATGAGTTTATATTGAAACTATAGGAAAATGAGAAAATGCAAACTTCCTGTGTCAGATTATTTCATCTAAGACTTGAGAAAATGAAAAGGGTCCGGGCGGTGGTGGCGCACGCCTTTGATCCCAGCACTTGGGAGGCAGAGGCAGGCGGATTTCTGAGTTCGAGGCCAGCCTGGTCTACAGAGTGAGTTCCAGGACAGCCAAGGCTATACAGAGAAACCCTGTCTCGAATAAAAACAAAACAAAACAAAACAAAAAAAACAGAAAAGGGAATGTCCCAAATAGAGATTCACTGAAGTTAATAAAGACTGAATCAAAGTTGTGCAGTTAAGAGCTTACGAAGAAAAACTATAGCCCGTGTCAAATTCTACTTTGCGGTATCTTTTTAATTTAGCTCTTTGTTTAGATGCATCAAAGAGTAAGAGTTCTGCTGGAGAAAGGGGAAAGGAAAAAAAAGAACAAATTAAAAGACATTTCTCAAGAGAAAGAGTGAAAGGGGAAATAAGAGACGCTATGTAATTTCTCCAAACAAGACACATTCTCTCCTAAAGGGAAGCTGCTTAAGACTCACGAAGAAAACAACACAAGGCTCCGAAAAAACAAAACAACTCACAAGATTCAGCATCCCCCTCTCCAAGGTTCTAAAGCAGTAAGGCTGCTGGGGAGAGCAGTCTGCACGGGCAGCGTTCTCAGGCATCACCCATGCTGGCTTTTCAGTGAAGCAGCTTGAGTCATACAGCCTCCTGTCAGTAAGCCCTCACCTCGGGCTTCACCAAACAGGACTTGGGTGGAATCCCTACTTGGTTGTCATTGATTCCCTGTCTAGGGTGAGCAGATATTGGTTTGCACCTAAAGGAAAAGTCACACAGCGTAAGGTAAAGCTCCTTCAATTCACGTGCATGCCTTTCTACCCATGATTTGAAAAAATCATAGCAAAATTCATAAAGGCGATGATTGTGAGGGTTGGACTTCTTTGGTTTGGAAATACGCCTGAATTTTGTAATCATTGGAAGAAAGTTCTCTCTGCGTTGGCGACAGGGTCATAAAATAGAAATAGGTTTTCTATATGAAAGTCTAACAGCCAGTCCCTGGCGACTGGGGACAAACAGGCACGAGAACTTTCGTACTTTTTGGAGAGGACTGGCTGAGGGTTGTCGCGACGAGACACGGCAACTCAGAACTCAATGCCCCGGTGCGACTCGGGGTGGGGGCGTGGGACACGGGACAAAGCAGCCGGATTCAAATCCCCTCAGCCCCGTGAGGCAGAGCCTCAGTCCCCACCGTGCACCCCGCGCCACCTGCCGGGGCCGCAATGCGGGTCTCCTCAGCCTGGCATGAGTCCCTCCTGTCGTCCCGCGCCGCCAGCTCCCGTCCCCTCCGGGATGCACGCCCGCGTCCCGGCCCTTTGGAGCTGAGGCGCTCGAGGCCGCAAGACCGCCGGGATGTGGCGCTGAGGGCTGCGGGGCTGAGACGTCCCCATCTCTCACGCAGGACTGTGGGAGCGAGCGGAGGGCACAGGCGCCGCCGACACTCGGGACTCGCCATCAGGCCCCGCACTCAGTGCGGGTGAAGGTACCTGCGCAGGCCGGCGAAAGAGCGAGCGGCCCGCAGCATCCGCCACAGCGATCTACCTCAGGCAGTTGCGCGCCAGTCGCTCGCCGCAGGCCGCAACACCCACCTAAAGCCTTAAGCTGCGGGCCGGGAGCGCGTGGCCGCCGGAGCCAATCAGAGCCCGGGAACAGCCGGGGGCGGGGCCGGCACTGTCGCCCCGCCCCGCCCCTCGCTGACCTGGGCTCCTCTGCCTTCTGCCGTTATTCCGCTCTAGCTCTCTGGACATCTTTGACGCGATCGCGCTTTTCCGCGAAACGCTGTTCTGTGCGGAGTGGTTGAGGACCCTCTACAGGACGAGGAGATGGGGTTGCCCTGCAGCTCGCCGTTTTCTCTCCCTGTCTCTCTGCACGTGCCTCTGAGAGTGCTTCTGAGAGAACGCTGTTTCCCCGAGAACAGCATGTGCACAAGTGTGGAAGAGGAGGAGGAAGAGCCCGCCCACGCTAGCCCAAAAGTTGTGAATAAAGTGGCCTTTAGCGAGGAGAGGGCAACGTTCTCCCGTCTACAGCTCCAGATGCTCCTTTTGTTATCCCCTGCCTTCCTGAGACGCCTGGGATATAGCAGTTGCTTAATCAATGCTTACCAGTCCCATCTTCTAAGGCAGAATCTGCTTTTCTGCTTTTTTTTCTGTTGACACACCGCATCCGGTTTTTTGGTTTTTCGAGGACAGGGTTTCTGTATAGCCCTGGCTGTCCTGGAACTCACTCTGTAGACCAGGCTAGCCTCGAACTCAGAAATCCGCTTGCCTCTGCCTCCCAAGTGCTGGGATCAAAGGCGTGCGCCACCACTGCTGGTCGCATCCGTTTTTTCCATGCTGTTTAGTCTTTCGTGTCTTATTGAGTGCATACTCCAGAAAAGGACCATATTTAAATCATTCTGGTGGTTGATGCTGCTTCTATGGTTTTATGTTACTGTAATTATTAGCATTTAAGATTCAGCCTTGACTCGCGGTACTTTCCAGCAGTTAGTTCCTCGGTAGGCAACTCAGATTATCAAGTGCATCTTACAGTTACACTAAAAGTCACTTTTACAAGGGGCACGTTGAGAACTAATTTTTCTTGGGGGAGGAAGGCTTTTGAGTTTTTTGTTTGTTTGTTTTTTTTTGTTTTATCCATGGCCCGTAAGTGAATAAATGTGTCAAGAAACTCTTTGGGTGGCTGCTCCATGCTTCATTCTTCTGGCTTTTCCTGAGGATCCTTCCCTGCTGTCTTCCTGTCTCTCCCACCCTCCCCCCCCCCCCCCTCCCCTACCCGCGTGTCAGGGATTCTTGTGATCGTTAATTTCCAGCCATTAGTATAAAAATGTGATTTTCCAGCACACGAACAACACTATGTTGTAAAAATAGTTGAGGACAGATACAGAAATAATTAGAATACAAGACACAATGATATTTCTCCTTGAGAGGTAAAGTACACACAAACACAACTGTAAAACAGGATTTTGGTAGTCAGGGCTGGCCTCCACTCAATCCATACATAGCAGACGATAACTGAAGTAACTTCACCTCTCAAGTGTGCCACCATGACTGACCAGTGTTCCTTAAATAATCATAGTTAAATCTATATTTTATTGTATTTTTGTATTAAGGTCAATTTGATAAAGGTATGAGAAAGTAGCACTGCTAAAATTTTGGCCCTAAAAGGTTTCAACCAGCGAGGCTCTTCAGGAATGTTTTCACTCTGTACCTTTTTGTTTTAAAACCAGTTTTGTGTACAATGTGAATGCACTAAAGAATTTGAGTTCTGGTTTGAAGTTAGCATTACTTTCTTTTTTTTTTTTTTTTTAACTGACAGTATAATTGTAAACAGCTGATGTGACTCTTAGTATGTCTTAGTATAAATACAAATGTGTCATCCTGGGACAAATCTCATATTGTGGGTTAACTAGTAGTGGACAGACATACCGAAAGTATTCTGTTTCTTTCTTGTCTTTCTCACATCTGAGACTTTGATATGACTCAATATTCAGGCAAATCTCTGGAGGCTGGACAGGTGACAGTGGGTGAGAAGGGACTAAAGTAGGAGAGTAAACGCCATTCTACTTTTAGTCTCCATTCTAAGTTAATTTGCCCTTAGAGAGACATGGCCCCTACCCTTGAGGTTTGGAGAAAAATCATGAAATGCCCTGGCAGTTACAAAATAGACACAGTAGCTGCAGCTAGCTGATAACAACAGAGTGGGCTAAGAAAAAGTTAAGTCTTTCCCAGGTCAAGATCTTCCTTTTTGATGTAGGCTCCCTCCTTGTGGTTTAACCAGGTGCTATAAACCAATTAGCTTAAAGACCAAAATTCTTTTACCCTCTCGTGTAATGCCAAGACTTGGAAACCCCCACCCCTTCCATGTTTTTCCCTTTATAAATCCTCTTCCCTTAGACCTCAGGGCCACTCTCCTGTTCTATTGCATTAGGAAGGTTTGTGGTTCAAGGTCGAGCTTGAATAAAGACTCTCATGTGCTTGCTTGGAGTTGTGGTTCCTGTGGTCTCTGGGGTGTTTTCATGATCTGGGCACAACAGGTACTCTTCCAGAGGATCCAGGTTCGATACCCAGCACTCACATGGCAGTTCACAACTCTTGGTAATTCCAGTCCCAAGGAATCCAACATCATCTTCTTGACCCTGTGGGTACCAGGCACACAGGTGGTACACATACATGAAAGTAAATTATCTCTCTTTGGTTTTTTGAGACAGGATTTTTCTGTGTAGCTTTAGTTGTCCTGAACTGTAAACCAGGCTGGCCTTGAACTCTGAATTCAGAGATCTGCCTGCCTCTGCCTCCTAAGTAGGGAGACTAATGGTGTGAGCCACCACCTCCCTGCTCTTTTCCCTCTTCTACCTTCCCTGTTCTTCAATCCCTGAACCATGCTTTTGGTATTTGCTTCTGAGAACTTCGAGACCTGTCCATTTCTTGCACTGTCTGAAATAGAAGCAACTTGTTCTCATTATACTTAAATAATGCATCCATAATCACAATTTTTCAGACTAAACATTATACTTGTTTTCCTTTTTAAAAAATATGTATATGACTACTGTCTTCACACATACCAAAAGAAGTAATCAGATCTCATTACAGATGGTTGTATCATGTGTGATGTGTTTATAAAAAGATAAAGAGATGGGGATATGTTCTATGGGTGTGTGTAAGGTATGGGGGAAGGGGATGTCTCAGTGGGCCCATTGCCGAGGTATCTCTTCCCCTGAGGGACCAGCCACACAACAGTATAGTATAGAATACAGTTTATTCAGGGCATGGGGAGGTGAGTTAAGAGGGTATAGAAGCAGAAAGAGGCAGAGGAGGGGGAGGGGAGAGAAAGAGAAGTAGAGGCTGGCCATGAGAACGTGGAGAGAGGGGGAAGGGAAGGGGGAAAGGGCAAGGTGACAGAGGGGGAGCAAGAAGGCAAGAGAGGACAGCTAGAGAGCAAGAGGCAAGAGAAAGCGAGAGAGTGAGAGAGAAGAGAGAGAGAAAGAGAGAGAGAGAGGGAGAGAGAGAGGAGAGAGAGAGGAGGGTGTAGGGGAGAGAAAACTGTCTGATCCAGCTTGTTCTCAGGCAGCCACCATGTTCCTGCTGCTCCTCGGCTCTGACCAGGGCTTTAGCTAGCTAGATGCGCGGGCCCTGGCACCCACGAGACACTAGCATGGAGGGATGGCTGTGCCAGTCCTCCACGCTGCATCCACAAAGCTCAGATGAACCCCAGACAATATCTGCCATCCTGGCAGTACCAGGTAGAAATGAGACTTTTTTTTTTTTATTTTATTTATTTATTTATTTATTGAAAATTTTTTTTACATTTCAGATATTCTCTCCTTACCCCATTTCCCCCCCTCCCTCCCAGGAACCCACTATCCTTCCCCCATCCTCCTGCCTCCACGTTGGTGTACCCCCACCCACCCTCCCCTGTACCTCACCTCCCCACCCTCGAATATCCCCCCCACGACATCCAGCCTTCATGGGACCAAGGATCTCTTCTCCCACTTATATATAGCTCCCTTGCATATATAGCTGGAGCCTTGTGTCCCTCCCTAAGCACTCCCAGGCTGGTGGTTTAGACCCTGGGGGCTCTGGTTGGTTGGGATTGTTGCTTTCCTCATGGTGTCGCGAATCCTCTCAACTCCTTCAGCCCTCACTCTATCTTCTCCATTGGGAACCCCATGACCACACAACTATGGTCATTTAATCTTTGACAAAGGAGCTAAAACCATCCAGTAGAACAAGGACAGCATTTTCAACAAATGGTGCTGGTTCAACTGGAGGACAGCATGCAGAAGAATGCAAATCGATCCTTTCCTATCTCCTTACAAAGCTCATCTCCTTGTACAAAGCTCAAGTCCAAGTGGATAAAGGACCTTCACATAAAAACCAGACACACTGAAACTAATAGAAGAGAAAGTGGGGAAGACCCTCGAATATCTAGGCACAGGGGAAAGTTCCTGAACAGAACACCAATGGCCTATGCTCTAAGATCAAGAATTGACAAATGGGACTTCATAAAATTGCAAAGTTTCTGTAAGGCAAAGGACACTGTCAATAGGACAAAACAGCAACCAACAGATTGGGAAATGAGACTCTTAAAGCTTGATTATCTAAAGGATTTATATATTTAGAAATGCTTAATCAACAAGATGCCCACACAATCAGAGTTGTTACCCAGTATCTTACCTTTTGATAGAAGTTGCTACCCAGGATATTGTTCAACCCATCCATGGTTCTCCATGGCTGATAGCTCCTTCTTCTCTCCTCTTTTTCTCCCATCCTTCCTTCTTTTCTTTTTTTTTTTTTTTTTTTTTTTTTGTTTTTCGAGACAGGGTTTCTCTGTGTAGCTCAGGCTGTCCTGGAACTCACTCTGTAGACCAGGCTGGCCTGGAACTCAGAAATCCGCCTGTCTCTGCCTCCCAAGTGCTGGGATTAAAGGCGTGCGCCACCACCGCCCGGCTATCCCTTCCTTTCTTTCTCTCCCAGCTCCACTTCCTCTTCTACTGCCTAATCACCTAGCTCCACTGCAAATACAATGTAGCAGGATAAGTATCCTGCTAGAGGGGGCAAGCAGCCCCCTTTATAGTGGGCCAGGCCTACCTGGCTGTTGCCAGGTAACTGTGGGGGTGGGGAGCATACGTGACTGTTGCCAGGTAACTGTGGGGGTGGAATTTAGATAGAATGCTAACATTGTGGGTTCTGGGGATTGAACTCAGGACCTCTGGAAGAGTAGTCAATGCTATTAACCAGAGACATCCTCCAGCCTCTACTTTTTTGTTTTCTTAAATATGTCTGAAACATTTCCACTTAAAAAAAATTAAACCTAGCTTATAATTCGCTCTCTTCACCATTTAAGTTTCCTACTGATGTCAATGCTTCAAGGCCCAGCTTAAATCAATGAGTTTGACTTGTTTGCTATATACAGGAATTGAACAGGGCCACAGGAGTGTTGTCTTTTGAAGCCTAGCATGGTGCTTTATCCAGCTTGTCTCACCCTCAGATCTCACATCCTGTCTGCAGAGCTGTGACAGAGGTGGAAAAAGACTGCTAAATCCTTACAGCATTTTCAGCAGTCCTCATTTAGGTAATCAGGTTTTTAAATAAAGCTACTTTTGTATTCATATACAATTTTACATGAAGAAAATCTTATATATCTTAAAAATATGCACAAAGAACATATATAACTGTGTAGACTGAAACAATTAAAAGGCTGTAAATAGGCATTACCCATCAAACATTTCAATTCCAAAGATTTGTATGTGTGTGCCTGAGTGAGTGTAAGTGCAACACCTCTGTGCAGGTGCCATGCAGGTGCCATTAGAGGTCAGAAGAGGGCATGAGAGCTGGGAAACTGGAGTAACTGGTGTGGTTGTGAGGTGCTTGTTATGGGTTCTGGGAACCAAACTTGAGTCCTCCTTGAGCATTAAGTGTTCTTTACCCACGGAGCCAACTCTCCAGCCCCACATTCCAAATTTATATCCAAGGAGCAGATCACCAATACTGTTTAATTCTGCATGCTCCTCTTCCTTTGCCCATTGTAGTTTCTATAGGGGAGGTGACTTTTTGCCCATCCCCTTTTTATTCTTTCTTTCCTTCCTTTGTCACCCTTAAGTGCCAAGGATAGCAACTACATTCATGGATACCCATCTCTCCTCCCTACCCCCGTTACTGGGAGACACAAGCTGTGCAAAATCCTTTTTTGTGCAATTTTTTATTGAAACCAAGTATTCAGCCTGGTCATTTAACACAAAAATAAAATAAAATCTGCTTTTCTGTACAGTTTCTTTCACATTACCATTTTGTTCCTTACCAAAAATATTTTTTGCTGGCCTTTCTCCACATTTTCTTGAACCCATGACACAATCCTTATTTTGCCAATGAGGCAATAATCTCTTCTGCTTTCAAGTCTTGTTTAAAATGCTCATAGTGACTGGATGAATGTGTAAAAATACATCATTATGTAAGTACACCCATTTCTCAAAACCATGTTTAGTGGCTCACTACAAGGTTGATTGTAAGATACGGAAGAAGGCAGACTGCAGAAATCAAGACAACAAAGTATCTGGGGATATTTGACTGAATTGTAAATCTCCCACTGTGCATAGCTATGAGCTAGCTGCAGAATCCTTACTTAACTGAGCACTTGTACCAGTACACAAACCTGCCCCTTTAAGACTGTGATCATGTACACCCCACAGCTAGAAGCCATCAGGCCACACCCCCTCTTTCAGGGGGAGCTATGTAGTGGCTAACAACTTATGGTATAAACATTACTTGGCTACTATCTGTGCAGTTACATCGGCTATCTTGATCTAAATTACTTGGTATGAAACTTCCTGTTACCTTGTGAAAGCATGTATAAAGGGGGTATCCCCTTTGTTTGGGCAAGTTGGATTTTTCTGAAGAACCTTCTCTCCTCCAACCATGGCAACCCTTCTCCCCTCCACTAATCCTGAAGCTCCCTCAGGTTTTAAAGGGAAGTCTCTTTCCCTTTAAGGCCACTATGTAATTTTTAATATACTGTGTCCTTTTCTCCCCATCTCCCCACCCCATACAAGGTTTCTTTGGCTCTGCAGACTAGGCTGGCTGCCTTGAACTCAGAGACTACAAGTCTCTGCCTCCTCACGCTGGAGTTAAAACTGTGATCACTACCTGACAGTATCCTCTTTCTAATGTTCTCTTGCTCTTTAGACAAGATCATGACCTCATTTCTAAAAGTGTCAGCTTCCTTCAACAAACCAATTATTTTTTTTTCTTATATTTAACTATTAGGACCACAGTTTTCGCAATGAACTAGTTATTTCGGAGGTACAGACTCAAATTCTTCAGAGACAATTCTTGTTTTAAGACTCGTAAACTAAGGGAAATTGGAATTGTGTTATAAGGTCAAAGTGCCAACAGTAAAGGAGCAATCATTTTTTTAAATCTGTGCCCCAGAGCTTGTCTAAGCCACCTAAAGGCTTTAAGGCCAAACTTTACATAGTCTTGAAGGAACAACCGAATGCACACAAGGCTCCAAGTTAGAAGTAATTCACAGTCACTCATAGTTTGGGGAATTCAAAAGTTAAGTCTAGTTTCCTAACAAACCAGACAATGACAGTACAGAAGGACTGTAACCTAGGTCCCTGGTGACTAGTTGAATTTGCTTCAGTGGGGTCAACAGGTCTGTTAGAAGGTTCAGGCTCTTATGCTGGGAGAAGAGTTTCAAAACTATTTGTTGACAATTGTGAACACATTTATAATAATCATTTTCACCCCATAATCCTCTCTTTTGGCCCCCTTCTTCTCATGCCCCATTCTGATTTATTCTGACCCACTGACTTTAATTAAGATTGCATGCATGAACATGGGTGTGGAGCAATTCAGCACTGGCTACACCACCAAAGAAGTGATTTCCTTTTCCTCAGTAACCTTAACTGCTAACAGTTCCTCAGCTTGGGGTGGGGCTTTGTGAGCCCATCTAGCATGCAGGCTGGATGCTGACAGGCTCAATCCTCCGCAGATAGCCACAGTTCTTGAGTGTGCCACAGCAACAGTGCTCAGTGGCACCCTTCTCCAGTCTTCTGAGACTAGGCTGGGTGCTAGACGGGTTTAGGGCTAAGCACTCAAACAGTTGCTTATACTCAGCCTCCCCCCACTCCCATGTGTGGGTAAGACAGGGTCTCGTGTAGCTCAAGCTGGCCTTGGCATTCCTGATTCTCCTGCCTCCAACTCCTAAGAACCTGGATTGCAGGTGTCATTACAATTGGCAAAGATGAGATACATTTTTTTTTCTGTTACTAATATTTTTGAGGTAGTGTCTTGATCTATAGCCCAGGTTGGGCTCAAATGGCAATCCTACCTCAGACTTTGGAATGCTGACATTATAGGTGTGTGTCACTACACCTCACAATAAGATTTCTTTTTAAAGCATGGGCTGGAGTCTTAAGCATGGAGCTTTTGCAGAGGATCCAGGCTGCATTCCAACATCCATGATGGCTCACAACCATCCATAAATCCAATTCCAGGAGATCCAATACTTTCTTTTGATTTCTACAGCCACGATGCACCCATGTGGTGCACACAGGCAAAAAACACTCATACACATTAAATAAATAAAATGAGTAAATCTTAAAATCAAAAACCAAACCCAAAACAAAATTTCTGAAGCAACAAGTAGCTTAATTTGGTATGCTAAGTAGGTTCATGAGTTCTACCAGATAGTTTCTGGAGCATCCTTGGAAGCTACACGTTATCAGTGGGTTATATACTAACATGGTTGTCTTAACCCGGAGTGGGTCACACCTACTGTGTCAGCACTCAAGGAGCGCCAACCTGGACTTGACTCTGTCTCTAAACAAACAACAACAAAAACAGTGACAACCCCTCCAATCAAAAAACTCATTTTATTTGCCCAACACTTAATAGAAAAATCCTTTAAGCATTTTATTTTTATGTATATGAAGGTTTTGCCTACATGTATGTCTATGCACTCACCATGTGTGCCATGTATGTGCCTGGTGCTCACAGAGGGCATAAAACAGCAGATCGGCCTGGCCCTATAGACAGCCTTGTGAGTGCTGGAAATGAACCCAAATCCTCTGCAATTGCTTGTAGCTTTTCATGTAGTAAACAGTAGCTGTAACATGTAGACTCGGCTTCAATTCACAGTCCACCTGTCTGCCTCACCAATAGTGGGGTCAAAGGTAGCCTGTATCTTATTGTTTGTCTTTGTGACTGTCAGTAAGCTGGTATGATTAATAATTTGTGTTATCATTCTTAGGAGCACATGATGTACTGAGAACTTGTATATGAGAAGCTATAAAGCAGTTTTAAGAGATCTAAATAATTTTCAACATGGTAAATGTCTATACTTCAACAACCAATACTAATTTGCTTTTTACTCCCCCCCCTTAGTTTTAATTTGAATGAACATTTATAAAAAAAACCAATTTAAGATACAGTTTCGTGTAGATTAACTAATATTGAGACTAAGGCTTATTTTCTTGAGCTACTTTAAGTATTGATTAGAGAAAACATCTAAAATCCTATTAGCAATTGTTTGATTTATACTCCAGTATGAAAAGTTATCAAATTGCATTAAATAACAGCATGTGTGACCCAATGGAACATGGCTACAGCTCAGGAACACTTTTAACTTGTCAACTTGTGCTTACATGTCTCACTGTAAAATAAAACAACACAGAATAGTCACTCAGGCTTTGTATCAATTAGACAACTTTTACTAAATGAGAAAACTACATTTAAAATGTGCTTTAAACAAAATGGAATTAGAAAAAAAAAAAGACATATGCATTTTAAAGAACTTTTGCACTGTGCTGAAAATCAAATGTTTCTTGCAGTAATATAATGTGCCAATCCATAAAATGTTAACAGAGTTCTCAATGTAACATTTTTTAAGACAATATAAGGTTTCACATCTATGGTAACACATAAGAAGGGCATTATATAAACATTATGTCCATCCCTATGAAGCTTACAAATTTGACAATGTTCAATAAAAGACTTTAGAATCACATCCAATAAGTGTCACATCCAAAGAATCACAAATCTGTGTGTGTTCTTAATTCCTCCTCCTAAAATCTTTGTTGACTTTGCCACTCCTTGACATTTGTTAATGCTAACCCTTAAAAAAAAGAGAACAGGGAAAGAAATGCTGCAATAAACTCTTGATCATGTACAGAAATTATTGCTACTATACTTCACTACAAAGCATGTCTATACACATCATGACCTTTGATTATGAAAACGCAGAGTAAAAATCTTTAGTGACATAGCCTTACAGTCAAAAAACATTCACATGGCAATTATTAGACAGTGAAGCACCCAATACTCAGAGCTGACAAATGTCCCACTGACCAGCGCTCATTTAAATACATCCTTCACATAGAGAGGGAAAGAAGAGAGCCAGCTTTCCAAGGCTTGTCAAAAAGGATTCTCATGTTCTGTGGATCTAAAAACAAACAACAAAAACCCCAAAAAACAAAGACCAATGCAGGTGAGGGTAATACCAGAAAGTTAAGCATGCCAAAAGGTGTTTCGTGCGAATTAAAACCTAAAGCCAAGGTACCACATAATCACATTACCAACTAGTTTTGGATAATACTATAGGAGCCTTATCTTAAATGAAATGCTACTGCACAATAGAGCATCAATAAATTAAAGATTAGAGTGCACAAATCCAAATCAGTGGCAATTTTGTAAAAAGCGAAATACTCATTATCAGCTGCAAAGTTTGCCCAGTCAAACTGGTTGATTAAAATCATTGGATCAGATAGTTTGTATATTTTTAAAACCTATCGACCTCTAAAGTTCCTTTTACTATAATGAGGTGTAAGTTTTCTTAGTAAGATCCAACAGTTACTTAAGTAGATAAGTGAAGGAAAATAATAGTTGGTGAATGTCTTTAAAGCTCTTCCCATTGTCACTTTTTAAAATGTTTAGGGAAAAACAGGAAAAGTAGATGTCATTATTCTAGCAAAAACAAACAAAACAAAACAAGCCCAAAATAATGAAACAACCAAGCAACACTAAAACCACATTACACAGATGGATCTTCATGCTTTCATCTGGGTAACTAACACAGCTAGTTTAACTGGGATGCTTTTCAACTTTAAAAACTGTGATATGAGAAGATAGAACTTTAATGGATACTTTTGAATTTGGATTTAACTTTGTTGAATATTATAACAGAGTATACTTATTACAATACAGTGTAGCACATCTTTCTATTAGAAAAAAATTTAAGATCCTTTACCCGTCTCCTTAAGTTAAAGGTGTGACATCATAAAGGGTGTCGAATGGCTGGATGGTTTTACAGTGCACACTTATATATTATGAAGTATGTCCTTAACAAATCTGATGGGTTTTCTTTCCAGAATTCCTGTCTTCACCTTTTCTTCGGTGGATTAGCTGTTCGAGGCGGAGTGACAGGACGACCAGAATTCAGCCCACCATACTGGTACTTAGCTTTCTTCTCAGATGGTTTCAATATCTTGAAATAAATAATTAATTTGTTAACAATATTATTCTTTCAATAAATAGCATCAATTGTCCAGGAAAATAGAAACAGCTCAGCAACACTGCACGATGCACAAACATTTCTCAGACTGACGTGTCAGTTCGGCAGAGCAGCTCTGTCAGTACTCAACAGGAAGTGCCTGGGTTTTGTCCCAGCACAGCCCTCCTCCAAGGAAGAACACTTACTTAACATTTATTTGCTTTACAGTTTAGAAACACAGCTTAGATATACAGCCTCAGTAACTGCGGAGCCCTTAAATTTAAGTTAAAAACTACTCTACTAGTTCACCTTTTTAGAGTGAAAAAAAAAAATACTGGTGTGAGTCAAAACCCTAGGTTTTCATCTTAATTCTGACCTCTCCCCTGGTTTTCTAAGATACATTGTTGGTGTAGTCAGGCCAACCTCAAATTCCTGGCAACCCTTCTGCCTCACCATTTTGAGTGTTGAGATACAGGTATAAGCCACTGTATCTTTCATATACAGGTAAATCTTACTTTAAGTGTTTTATGGTGTTTTCCATAGGATAAAGTCCCCCACCCCACCCCCACCCCACCCCAAACAAGGTTTCTCTATGTAGCCCTGGCTGTCGTTCACTCTGCAAACCAGGTTAGCTTCGGAACTCAGAGATCTATCTGCCTCTGCTCCCAACTGCTGGGATCAAAGGCATGGACCACCATGGCCCACTCCACATCATCAAGTTTAATCATTTAAGGTGTACATGTTTTTAGTATATGTATTTACTTAGTATGCTATGTATTTACTATAATTATCTGACTTTAATAATTTTGTCCAACCCCCAAAACTCTTTGTTCTTAGTGACGACACATTCTGGTTCTTCATCTCCTCATAAGTGTTAGCAATCACTCATCCACCTTATGTCTTTATGGACTTGTCTATTTCTACATTATTTAATTGTAACTGATTCAATTATTATAATCATTAATATTGTTAGCAAATAACATATTCTTTGCACTGGTTGTTTCCACTTTTAGTCTATTATAATATAATGTTATAAAAGATTTTGTGTGGACTTAATTGTGTTCAATCATCTAATGACACAATGTTTTAACCCTTTAATACTGTGTTTCAAGGCAGTTGCAGTAATCTGCATTTCCATCATTAGTATTAAGTGTTAAACTGTTTCACTATGCCCTTGCAGCATTTTGTTTCTTACAGACAGGTCTCACTCACTATGTCATCTAGTTGGCCTCAAACTTGTTATGCAGTTCAGGTTAGCCTTGAACTCAATGATAACTGCCTGTCTCTGTTTCCTAAGTGCTGGGATTAAAGATATATACAAGCAAGCACATCATGCATAAACATTTGTTACTTTCCTTACACTCTTTATAGTGGGCACAAATAGAGTTTTACTTGTTAGAAATAAAAAGTATGGGAAAATATTATGTAATTTTTTAAGAAAATAATTTATTTCTCAACTTTATTTGCATTGGTATTTTGCCTACATTTATGTCTGTGTGAGGGTGTTGGATCCCCAGGAATGGGAGTTACAACTGTTAGCTGCCATGTGCTGGGAATCGAACATAGCTGCTAAGCCATCTCTCTAGCCAATATATTGTATTTCTTAAAACTACTCTATATACTAGAGTGTCCCAGTAAAAGAAATACATTCATCCGACTCCTCTATGACAAGTGCTGGAGGACAAGACCTGGTTAGAACCCTGAATACATAATGAGATACCAATCATCTGACATTCAACTGTAGTTAATAGATGTATTTTAATACAAGGGGAAAGAGCTATGGAAACCTTGCTTTCAGTTGTATACACCAGTAGTCTGCAATCTATTAGTTCAGCTGTTGACTGAATTATATTAGAGTGAAATTATTCAAAAAAAGAAGTTTCTGGATTAATGTGTGTGGACACTTCTCGCCTTCTCTATAAACATCATAAATTTTTTTGGTTTTGTTTTTTTGTTGTTGTTTTTTTCCCTCGGGGTTTCTGTATATAGCCCTAGCCTGTCCTGGCACTCACTCTGTAGACCCAGCTGACCTTGAACTCATATAGTTCTGCCTGCCTCTGCCTCCCAAATGCTGGGATCAAAATGCATTACTACCACCAGGCCAACAATATGATTTTAATTTAAACAGTATATACACTGTACCAGGCATTTAAAACAATTTAAGGATCATTTAAACTGTACAAAAAGGAAGGCTATGTATGGGATTATATGTAAATACTGTGCCATTTTATACAAGGAATGTATGCATCCTCAGGTGTCGGTAATGAGAATTCTGAATGCAATCGCAATCTGTGCATGTTGCAGCAGTGAACTTTCTCAGCCAGTGAGAAACAAGTTTGCACAAGCAGTACAACAGAGCAAGAGCGAATCCTTTGAAATACACGTTTCTGTAAGTGTACTTAAGATGACTGAAAATTCCCCTTCTTAGGTAAACACTGTATTTTATTTTCATCTTTCTTCCTCAATGCCTATCTCGTACATTAATCTTGCAAAAGGAAACAAAAGCCTAATTTATCCACTGCATTCATTCCTTTCTGTGTAGGAGGATGCCTGTGTATGAGAGAAAGGTCAGCCAATGTTGGGTGTCTTCCTCAGCTGCTTTGATGAACTTGAAGTCCATTAACGGTTACAGTGGCTAGCCAGCAAACCCCTGGTATCCTCCTGTCTCCTCCTTAGCCCAATATTACAGGCACATGCTACTGCTCCACTGGGTCCTGGAGATCCCGACTAAGGTCTGTATCCTTCCATGGCAAGCACTTTACTCACTGAGCCACCGTCCCAGCTTGCCATTCATTCACATTCCTTTAGTAATTATACACTATCCAGTAGATAACAGAAGGAGTAACAATTTAAACATTTGAAACGAGAGTGGTGCAATTTAAAGTTTTCTGAAATTTTATTCAATTATACAGCCCCAAAGCTGGAAAGTTCATGACCAAATAATAAAATTCTAATGGAGTCTGGATAGTAATCACATCATTTTTCTTTTTTCTTTTTTTTTTTTTTTTGTTCCCCCCACCCCTCTCCACTGCTGTACTGGATATTGAATCAAAGGTCTTACATGTGATAAGAAAGTATTTTACCATTCAACTGTATCTCTAGCCCTGTATGGTAATAAATTATGAATTAAACTAATTTTCAACACACTCTACTCAAAGAGATTATTTAAAAAGAAAAATTACTCTTGACAATAGTGTTAATGAATGTCTAAATTGTTAGAAAACTATAGCCAGGCAGGACAATGTATGTCCATCATCCTGATATTCATAAGGGAGAGACAGGGAGACTGCAAGTGCAAGTTTAAGGTCAGCCCAGGCCATACTGGGAGATCTGTCTCAAAGAAAAAGAGAGAGGGGAAGGGAAAGAAAGGAAGATGGACAGACATTTTCATTTCCTGTCTTACCTGGAATGAACACATCAAAGTTTCATCCACACTCATCATACCACCAGCATTGTCAAACTCGCCACAGTAATTTGGAGCAGAAAATAAAGTTACCAATTGTCGTTTAGCAAAAAATTCATATCCGTCTTCCACCACCTGTCAAAAGAAATAACAAATAAAAACACTTATTAGTGGGTCATTTGAACCATATATGCTGATGCAGGTTAATGAAGTGAAGGCCAGACAACAACAAAGCCCCTCTTTATCAGGTGTCAAGACCCTGACCTTATTCCCAAATACGGTAACAAAATAAAACAAAATCAATCTTCCATTTGCACACACTCCCATAGACACACATGTAACTTTTCAACCTACAAAACCAAACCAACAAAGAAAAGAGGCCAAGGAGCTGAAAGGCGGTTAAGAGCACTTGTTGCTTTTTCAGAAGAAAAAACATTCAGTTCTCAAACACTCTTTCGGTAGTTCACAACCATCTGAAACTCTAGGTTCCAGGGATCTGACATGCTCATTTGACTTCTGTAGGCACTAGGCATGCTTGTAGTGCCCACACATACATGCAAGCAAATCATTTACACATAGGAAATAAAATACACACTTTAAAAACAAAACTAAGAGGACAAAAATATTTTCAGCCAATATATTATAAGCCAATTATGGTTTATGGATCATGAACACTTTTGAGATCAAAAAATTATCTCAATGATTTTTTAAAAACTAAAATAATTAACTGTATTATTAACCAGTTTATAATTGCATTCCACAACTGTCTCAGAAAAATTCTCACATCATAGTTTGTTTTTGTCAAAATACAATACTGACACATTTGGGTAGTAGCAGAATATTACTATATTACAGAGGTCACACAGAGAACAGACCACCCCTGGAAACTTCAGCAAAGCACTGTTAGGGCTGCAGTTAGCTCATTTGTACTACATAATGTTACTTCTGAAACATAATCACACAGAGTGAGCTGGCCTAGCTAACACTGCCTGGGTCACTGACTTGTGAGCTCTAGAGTCTGGCCTCCTCATCTACGCTCTTCCCATATAAAAATCTTTTAAGTCTGTAATTAATTATTTTACGTGTATCAGTGTTTTGCTGCAAGTGTGTCTATGCATGGCTTGCATGCCTGGTGCTGTTGGAGACTAGAAGGTGTCTCATCTCCTGAGACTGGAGTTTCAGACAGTTTTGAGCTGACATATGGGTGCTGAGAATCAAACCTGGGACCTCTGGAAGAAAAGCCAGTGCTATTAAATCACTGAGCCAACTCTCCAGCCCCCTTTCCCCACTACCTTTCTTAGGTATTAGCTCATATATTTGAATGCTTAGTCTTCAGAAGGCAGAATTGTTAGAAGTATTAGATGTTCCCGAGGATTCTGAGGTTTCAAAAGTCCAAGTATTCTCACTGCCTCACGGCAGCTGCCTCACAATGGAAACTCTCAGCTACTGCCCAGAGTCTTGCCTACTGCACCACCCTCTATGCCATATGGCCACAGACTCTGTGAGCTCAAAATTAAATTCTTTCTTTTATAAGTTGCCTTGGTCAAGTGTCACAGTAACTAAAAAGGCATCAGGGTAAATTATCTACCTACCTACCTACCAATAAATGAAAATGTGTGAAATTAACAATAAAATGTCTTATACTGTATACCTGATGAGCTCGACAAATCAAGTCTAAATCATGACGATTCAGAAATTTACTGACTACATCAGCTCCAAAAGTAAAAGAAACACCACGATCATTTTCTCCCCAGCCTTGTACATCCTTATCTGGGTCGGACCACAGTAAATCACAAAGCAAACCTTTAGAAAACAGAAAAAAAAACAAAACAAAAAACCAATGAAATAGAAGAAAGCACAGAATACAGCACACACTTACAGCACATTCCTCCTGCCTTCTCGCACTGTCAAGATCATCACTTGTCCCTAGGCACTCCAGTCTAAACCAGTCTTTGTTAAAGCAACCATCCAAGTACAACCTTCTCTGCTTCCTAGGGTAGTACTTTCTGATGACTTCTGCATACAGGGATTATGTGTGGCACACTCAAGTACAATGTGGAAGCCTTTCTTTCGTTTCTGGCTATCATCTCCTGTAGAGTCAGTCAGCTCATCTGCTCCTTACACTACTACTGAGCACCAGCCTATTGTATTACTTTACCTATTTATCATGAAGCCATGAACACATTAATGCTTTAAATAAGACTGGCAAGGCAACTACTTTCCTTTAATTTTTTTTTTCTGTCAAGATTGCTATAATCACTTTGTTAACTGTTTTCAGGAATGATAGATACTAGGCTTCTGAATGACTTTCACTAAATATAATTAGGTTCAAGCACATCAACATTTTACATAAAACAATTAACTAAACTTCTGTATATACTAACCTGTATCAGGTACGTCAGTGGGTCTCATAATTCTCCGAATCTGTTCCATAGATTGTAGGTCTGGTGACAGTCCTATATATAAAAAGAGAAAGACTTGCTATCTAGCAGAATATTATACTTGGGTTGTCTTTTCTAGTTTTCTACCAAGGGAATAAATCATCACCTTTCAAGAGACTCCAAGGAGGAACTCCACTACTCTCTTGCTGGTTGCCCTTATCCTTTCTGAGAACACACTCGGTTGCAACCTGCCTACTACTTTTGTAGCTTTATGACCACCAAATCATAGAGCATTTTTACTTTTAAGTTAAAACACCTCTCTTGGTCCCCCTAAGAACCTTTCCCCATATCCCACCTCAACATGCTCATTATCTGTAAAAAATGCATATTAAACTACTAATCAGAAGGATAAACAAAAGCACAAGAATTTATCTTTAAAGTAGAACATAAATAGAAGGTAGTGTTTCTCTAGTAGATAACTCAAGTATCATCTCAAGAAATAAAGCTAAACATACATACTGCAAACCAGCACATTCCCATCTCAACTATGCCAATGCCACGAACCATGATTCCTATACTGTTTATATCTATGGAAAACAACATTTCAGTTAATAGAGTGAATCCTGCTGTCAGAATAAACCACTCACATCTCAAGCCTCATCGCATCTTCTCTGCATTTCTACTTCAACGCTTCCCATAAGACACTACCATGTATGATACCAAGAAAACATTTTTCCTATAGTTCATTAAATTTAAATTTCTTCCCTATATGAAAATCCAAGTTATTAAATTGTTCCATAATTGTGTGTAAGTGTGTGTACATGTATGTGTGTGGTGAGACTGATTCTCACCATGAAGCCCTGGCTGGCATGGTCCTTGGTACATAGGCCAGGATGGCCTTGAACTCAGAATCCACCTGCTTACCTCCTGGGTGCTGAGAGTAAAGCCTTGCCTCTACCTTGTTCTAAGGAAGATTAATTACCTCATTGGCCTGAAGATCACTGATTAAGGATTAAATTTAGGTCACAGGGCTTTCAAAGCAAGCCCTTACTATAATCTTCCTTAACTTTTGAAATCCTTTGTGTGTGTGTAACATCATAGAAAAGTTTACTGCATATTCTCCAGTGAATTCCCATGTATATGAACTTAAAAAACCTTCATCTGAAGTAGACTAAATTGTTCGTGATAACAACACAATTGGGGCTCTTTAGAAAGTCCTCCAATCATTAGTCATGGCCATTTATGATCCTCAGAGCAAGTATGTATCAGAAAGTATTCCTTGTGAGAGACGCCGAAACAGAGGTAAAACTGGGTACTAAGGCTGGAAAGCTGAAACCTTTTTTGATCTGAATTCTAATCTCTATATTCTAATGTCCTCACTTCCTAACATGTTGACATAGTGCATAAAACTTGGAAGTCATATGAATTAGGTTGTGTTTAGAGTTTGATAAAAGGCATTTAATACAGACAGAAACATAATTAGCCTCTCATTTTGAATGATGGTCCAGTACTTTTTATTAGAATTTGAGGCATGGGCTAGATCCCAGCACCGCAAGAAATCATCTGACCAACTGGTCAGCCTAGACTGAGGCAAAGTAAAAATACTTGACACACCATCTAGTTATCTCTTCTTTCTCTTTTCTTTCCTGAGAGAGAATCTATGGCCTAGGATGGCCTTGAGATCCTTCTGCCTCAGCCTCTGAATCCTGGGATTACAGTGTGTGTGGGCCACTCTTAGTTAGCACTTTTATATGAGGCTTTCTCTCTCTCTCTTTATTTTTTCAAGACAGGGTTTCTCTGTGTAGCCCTGGCTGTCCTGGAACCAGAATCACCCGCCTCTGCCTCCCAAGTGCTGGGATTAAAGGCGTGTGCCACCACTGCCCAGCTTGAGGCCTTCTTTATAAGGACCAGTGTTGAATTTATTATTTTGAGACGGGGTGTTCCTAAGCAGCTGGGCCCTGCCTGGCCTAGAATCTGGCTTCTAGTTGCTGTACACCTCCTGCCACACTCGGCTTTCCCGCAGCACTGTGATTATCACAGCTCTCTTCTAGATGGCAAATTTATTACTCTACCTCCATGACAACAGAAGATTTTCTCATCAACAATAGCAGCTATAGGCAGACAGTTAAAACAATCAGTGAATGTCTTCCACAATTTAATATTAAATCTTCGTTTGCCTATAAAAAGGAAAAACATAGAATTAAAGAATCAATAACTGTTCTCATTAGTTAACTGAAAGCCAGAATATGATGTCTTAATCTTCTTCTCTGTGCTTGGTTACTTAGCCCCGTTTTTCTGTAAGTGAATAAGCTATGTTCAGTTTCACACACTGGAGACGTAGCTCATATCTGAGTACTTCTCCAACATTTAGGTTTAATGCCATACGGATTTTTTTTTTTTTGCTTATATATTTCTAAAAGGGGAATAAAACATTCAACACCTTCTGTAGAGTTGCAAAGACTTCAAAGATTGCACTGTTTTATGAAACACATTCACCAAACAACTTTATCTTATAAAATCACTCTAGTACAATATTTTTTAAATCATCTAACAGATTACTAGTTAATTTCTCCCCATTCAATACATTCCTAGCCAACTAAGTACCATAAGTGAAAATGGTACCTCTGGAGCTAGTCCATGTTAACTTAATGCACTGAGTGACGAAATAGAAACCTACTGCCAACAAAGGAACACTTCCAAGTGCCTAAGTGGTATTCACTTTAGAGCAAATTACACCTTGCCACTACAGCAAATGAAAAGACACAAGGCTATAATTTTCCCATAGTCCAGCTATAACAAAAACAGCTTCCACTAAGAGTGGGAAGAGTGGATTTTCCTGATCTGGCATTAAGTTCAACTACCAAGCCAGAGAAAGGATGAAAGTCACAACTATTAATTTCCTGCTTTATGTCCAAGCCTACCCTTTAATGAATAAGTATAATTTATAGACTGTTTACAAGCGGTTTTCCCACACGTTGTCCCATTTGATGTCTTTTCTACCCTTAAGAACACTCACGCGTCACGTTATCTTCTAAGAACATATCAATATACCCCATAGAAAGATGGCTATTGTCTGATGCACTTCAATTTACTTCCTTTGCACAAGTCTGACTTTAAGTCACAAAAATGTAATGTAAAACTTAAATACAGAATGAATATTATTATTATTATAACATAAATTCTGGGTTTTTTGGGGTTGTTTTCTTTTTTTTAGAGTACCTTGCCTTGAATATTACCACATTCCAATGTTAGAAGTGACTAACATACACAACACGCTCACAAACATTTGTTACAGAATCACAGGAATTAAGCTATGACTTTGATGAAGACTACCATATTTAAGGAAGAAAAAGTAGATTCTAATGGATAATTTAGCAGTCAAAAATAAATTAATCAGAAAACTACTAGAAATGACTCAACTGTAAGTGACCAAATGTACCTACTCCCTGTATTATTTAATTAAATTGAAAAACCAAATTGAAATGCAGGGTAGCGACACCGGGAAGACCGCTACAGAGCAGCAAATCAGACTGATTAAAAACAAGGCACTGTATAACAAAGACTCAGTAGCCTCTCTAGGTGTATAAACAGATCAAAATCCTAATAATGAAACTGACTTTTATTTAGGATTCTATTTGTGTGTATGCATGTGTACCTGCTTGTCTCTGTATATGATCCATGTGTATGAAGTGACTGCCCAGGTCATAAAGAGAATGGGATCTCCTGAACTGGAGTTAAAGGTAGCTGAGTCTCGTGATGTGGGTGCTGGGAACCAAACCCTAAGGCCTCTGGAAGAACAGCAAGGGCTCCTAACTTTCTGAGCCACTTCTCTACTTTTAGGTACAAGGAGAGGACCAACTACAAGTTGTCCTCTGGTCTCCAAATGTGTGTCACGATACCATGCATGTATTGTATGTGCACATACACACAAATTAATGAATAAACATTGTAATAATGAATAAATGTAAAAAGCAAACCCTTTCAAACAGCAGAAAAACATAGACCACTGTCTGTAGTGACCACTGTATTTGTTTCACTTGGATATTTCACCAGATAAACTAATTAAAAGAGGGCCTCCTTCAGGCAATTAAACTGTAGCCAGTCTGACACATGACCAAGGATATCCCAAGAAAACAATTTAATGTGTTTCCTAGCTTTAGGTTCTTCTTTCTGGGTCTTTGTCTAAGATCCATTTAAAAAATAAAAAACCCAGTTTCTCTAAATTGAAAAACTTCACCTGACCTGTAGAAGCATATGGAAATTCCTGTGTTTTAAATCCCACTTACACTCATCGTAGAATCCATAAATGCGATTGATGCTAGCACACTCATGGTTTCCTCTTAGAAGAAAGAAGTTCTCCGGGTATTTGATTTTGTAAGCCAATAGCAAACAGATGGTTTCCAAAGACTGCTTTCCTCTGTCCACATAATCTCCTAAGAAAAGATAGTTGGCTTCTGGTGGAAAACCTCCATATTCAAATAATCTCAGTAAGTCTGTGTACTGTCCATGAATATCTCCTAAAACCAAAAGAAGTCAGGTTAGAAAAAATGATTTCAGTTTTACACTTCTATGACTTAGAACCTGAAGATCTAGAAAAGGTGTGTCTGAGTGAATCCCTTTGTTGCAGGAGATATTTAAAACAGCGTGCTGCAGTGGCTCTGCCTAGCTCAGCTGTCATGTTCCCTGGCCGGAGGCCACGTGCGTGCCCAGCCCTGCCACCCACGAGACGCCATCGTGGGAGATGGGCAGTGCCCAGACCGTCCCGCCATCCACACAGGCCCGGTAAGAAAATGAGACTCTAATGCTTAAATATTAATCAAAAGCTTTATATGTTTGGTAATGCTCAACAACATGCTCATACAATTAATTAGAGGTGTATTCCAATTAGCTAACTTACTGCTCTCCATACCTGCACGGCTCTTCATTCTCCTACATCTCTGCTCTCCCTAGCTCCTCCTCCTCTCCTTACTCCTCCCACCTTAGCTCCTCCTACATCCCTTCCCTATAGAAACTGGGATGATAAACCAATACTGTTGTACCCCACAAAAATTTCAGGCAGTGTCTTATGAAGTAATAGATGACTGACTGGCACAGTCACTCTTATTAGTTGATAGCTGAACTAAACTCATACTTGTTATATAAATACTTCTATCACCTCAAATTATTGCTATATTAAGTAACACTGAAGGGGTACTAGTATGAAAAACAATCACAAACAATTCACTGACTTAAAATGATTTAATTTACAAGGTTCTACTGACTTTTCCATGCTCGTGAAATGCAGTACAATACTGGGGAGATGCTGAGTGGCAGCAGCAAGCTATAACTCCCCACAAGTGACCATGACGATAGCACACCGATGGTTTACAGAGAGATGTGCCGAGCGGTAATGCTCAGCACTGGTGCTCTAAATGTATTTGGGGCTTATTATATTTTCAACTTGATGTTTTTTACTTTATTTATAATCACAAGATACTGAACATTTCTATAAAGTCACTTTAAGGGTGATACTCTAAACTAACTAATCAACATTTACTTTGCTACTACTTATTTGATGGATACTGTACAAGGCACCACACACGATTTAATAAACCCCACAGAAAAAGAGAATACAAACAAAAGCCATACACTAAATTTGTAGTGCCCTCAATCTAATCACAACGATTCTACAATAGCCCCTGGAATGAGGAGGCCCTCCCACAAGCAGTTTCTGTCCAAGGAGAACATGGCCACCCATTTCTCCTGACTTAACTTACAGAATGACCAACCTCTTACTGCAGTCCTCTGATTTTTGCTCAAACCCTTACCTTGCCCAGAGCTACTTCTCTGACATTATCCTAGAAGCCTGATGCTCTGAGGTTAGGAGATACTCCTAGCCCCCACTACCCTGCAACCCCACCTGGGTGACATTATGGAGCTCTGAGTGTTGATGGAATGTGTCCCTTCCCACCTTGTTCCTAACAACAGACTAGCAACCCCCAAATAGGGAAGAGGTCCTCCACCAAGCCAGGTGCCAGGGCCCCAGGGCCTTTGCCCTGACAGTATGATACCGAGCTCAATGGAACTCTTGTATGGAAAGGGAAGCAGCCTGGGAAAGGACAGTAAATACTCCATTAGCAAATAAATATTTCTGAGCAGTTAAAAGAAAATACCCAAATACCTTCAAGTTATATGGATTCAAAGTAGAAACAAGCAAAATGGGCATTTTTGCATGTGGCAAAAGCTATCCTAAGTGCATAGAAGTATCTTCAAGACACTATATATAACCATTACAAAGAATACCTGCATCACCAAAGGAAAAGCCAACATGCTGTAGTATTCATACCACTTCCTGTTGTACGTGAACTACAGAAAAATGCTACTTTTAATGAATAATTTCTAAGTTTTTGTCTTGGGCTAAAACAACTCTAAGACTTAAAAGAACAAATACAGATTGTAAGCAGTGTCTTGAAAAATCACTGCAAGCTAGAGGACCAGGGACACCACCACACTGATGCTTTTAGAACTGCTTTTTCTTCTGTTTTTCCAGACAGGGTTTCTCTGTGTAGCCTGGCTGTCCTAGAACTCTGCAGTCCAGGCTGGCCTTGAACTCAAAGATCTGCCTCTGCCTCCTGAGTACTGGGATTAAAGGTGTGGGCCACCACTGCCTGGCCTATTACCTGTTTTTCTAAGCAGCTTTCTAGAATGCCAATTTCCTCACATCCTTAAAAGCACTAAATAGCAATCTCTGACATTTTGTTTGTAATCTGATGAGTTAGGGATGTTTTTAAAACTGTATTCCACTGATTTTAGCAATCTCCTAGGATCTGCCCATCTTTCTTAACACTGTTCTCTTTATTTTCAGGGCCATTTTATACACTACAGATAGCAACTTTTGATCTTCTGTAATGTACCAAATATTTCTCTGTTGCTTCTAACCTGTCATCATATGAATTCCAATAGATTCCAACTTAATAAACCTATCAAATTTAGAAGTTTTCTCTAAATCACCCTCGCTATACATACAGGAGAAAATGTGCTTTAGAAAACTCATTTTTAACTTTACCCATTTACATACCACAAATTTTCAGTGGTGCTTCCAATTCCAAAAGAATAGGCTGGCTGAGAAAGATTTCACGAGACTTGATACACAACCCTCGGACTTCTGCTTCAGTCATTTGCACAATCTTTCCCGGACGACATCCTCGTACTGAAAAAACAATGAGGAAGCTCATCAGTTTTACAAAGTTATTCATAAAATAAATGTTTATAAAGAGCTACATCCATATTTTGAAGACAAAAATAAAATCACACATTGGGTTGTTATGGCTGGCTAACAATGAGTTTATTTTTATGAACTGTGGTATTAATTCCTAATGTTGCTGTTTTCTGAGGATACTCCTCAAATCTGTACCAATTAAATGTACTCTTTATTGTTCTCCAGCGGCCAGCATGAGCCAGTAGTGTAGGCGGCCGAAGAGAGACAGCGCTGGTTTCCAATATGGCCGGTGCAGCATCCTGCATAAACAAGCCTATTGCGCATGCGTTGGCCTTAAGCCCCTCCCAAGAGGGCTTATGCTAATGAGGCGCGAGCCCTAACCAATCATGGGGTTTATGCTAATGAGGTATTGGCCCTAACCAATCCTGAGAGAACAGGCCACCAGACCCGCCCCCTTGGAAGGGTATATAAGCAGTGCATTTCAGCTGCTTGAGGTTCCCCATTTGATGTATGGAGATTGTTCCTAAAAGAGCTGTGAAGAAGGATCCAGTGTTATCTGGAATAAAAGAGCTGTGAAGAAAGGACCAGCCTTGTCGTGTCTTACTTGCCGGCCAAGGGGACGCGACACAGTAGATCAAGATACTTAATGGACTTCAAGGCTAGAATTAGAATCTCTGAAGGCCTAGCTTACTCCCATCAAACTAAGCCTTGCACTGAGCAGGAAGCAGAACAGCATCACTAGGAAGCCAGTGCCCATGAAGAAAGGGAGTGAGGGGATCCAGCTTCAAACAGTTCCATCAAGTATCAGCAGCACCAAGGCCTATTAACCACACTTACAGTTGCTGATTAAAATAAACACTACAACATTAAAATGCTACCCCTGCTATTTCCCATTTATAAATGAAACCCCTTTCTCTCTTTCTCTCTCTCCCCTTCCCCACCTTGTCCCTCCTTTCTCTCTGTCCCTCCTTCCCCCTTTGTCCCCCACCCCCCCAATAACTGCTATGATTCCTTTGTCAGATTGAAACAGGTTTAAAGTCTGGCTGAGAGTGGTGTCGCACACCTTTAATCCTGGCACTTGGCAGAGGCAGAGGCAGGCGGATTTCTGAGTTTGGGGCCAGCCTGGTCTACAGAGTGAGTTCCAGGAAAGCCAGGACTACACAGAGAAACCTTGTCTGGGGGGGGGGGGGAAATCCTGAATATTCTATGACTATTTAACATCAAAGTAGCAAAAAAGAGATAAAAGAATACAACATTATACATAAGTTGAAGCTTAATGGCAATTATAATTAAATCAAAAGATGAGTGTGGGTCACTTAAAATGTAAAGACTATCGTAAAAGCATAAGGACCTAATTTAAATTCCCAGAACCCATGTTAAAAAGCAGGGTGAAGTAATCTCAGCATGAGGAAGACAGAAACAGGAGGTAGATCCCTGGGGCTCTCCCTGGCCAGCCAGCCTAACCTGCTTAGAAAAACCCAAGCTTTTCACACCTGTAATCTGAGCATTCATGTAAAGCTGTGTCAGGTTTCAATTTTTTAAAAAATAGTTTTGCCGATTGTTTACTTTGAATTCAAGGCTGAATTCCAGGCTAGTAAGAGACTGTCTCAAAAGACAAAATTAATGTAGCAGGGGATGGCCTTGAACTTCTGATACTCTCATTTCCACCTCCCAAGAGCTGGGATTATAGGCATCTACCACTACACCTGGTTTTAGCATTTGGATTTTGTTTGCTTGTGTGTATGTATGTATGTATGCATGCATCAGAGATCCACTTGCCTCTGTCTCCCAAGGTGTGTGTTTAAGTGGGGAAAGCATGAACCATGAAAGGTTAAAGGTCTCTGGCCAAGTAAATGCAGAGCTAAAAATGACTATTTAGAAGTCGTCAATTCAGCAAGTTCTGGAAGCCCGCCATGTACTAGTTGTTAAGGATAGTAGCAATGGAGCCAATGAAAGCACTTTTGGTTATCACAAAAACATTTAAAGCTGCCACAATGGCATGTGCCTGAAGTGAAAGGACTCTAAATTCAAAGTCAGCCTGAACAGGAGACCCTCAGTAACATCAATGAGGCTCACAATGTATGATTTATACTTTAGGAACAAAATTAGCTGAAACTAAATGGCAATTATAATTAAGTCAAAAGATGAGTGTGGGTCATTTAAAAAGTCAGTTTAAAGTGGACATCCTTTTCTGTCATCTGTAAATTAAATGTGTTTAGTTTGTTACAGGCTCATCTGTGAGTCGAGCAGATCACAGAAAAGGGCACTAGACCTTCTGCATTAACACTCTGTCCTATTCCCAGGGTTCCTCACTGAACATGGAGTTAGGCTGGCAGCCATCCTCCACAGCATGGGGTTAAGCCACAGGTGGCTACACCTGGTTTGTAACACTGGTGCTGGGGTCTTCATTCATGTTTGGTCAAAGAACGCTTGCCTGACGAGCCATTTGACGAGCCATTTCCCCGGCTGTAGGTTTAATTTTTGAACCCCTAAGTAATTCTATGACTTGTATTAGCATATTTACAAGTTTAAAATGCATTAACTTAGTCATGTTAATCTACAAAACCAAAAATTTTATTAAACAAAACCATGCTGCAATGACCGTGGCTGAAGTTGTGTTTGTAACAAAGAGCTTCTTAGGATTAATAATCTTTCTCCCCATCTAGTAGCAGCACATAAGGGTGCATTTCCGTCTGAAGCAGATCTTAGAGACTGATGAAATGCTATCAGAAACCAAAGGTTCAAAAGGCAGTGCCAGTGGAAGACACAAGAAGATGTTAGATCCCCATAAATGAGAATTACAGACAGGTGAGCCATCACATGGGTACTTAGGGCCTCTGGAAGAGCAACAAGAGCCCTTAATTGCTGAGCCATCTCTTCAGCCCAAAGTTCATTTTTATCCAAGCACAAAGCCAACTGATTTATAGTACTTGTTATAGACGACCCTTTCCTCCATTAAACAGCATTGGCAGCTTTGTAAAAACAAAAACTATCCTCTTAGTGCTGCGTCTCTGTTTACATTATCACACACACTATCATAGTTCCTTGTAAGCCTCAATATATGGGATTAGAAACATTTCAATTCTGATCTTATTGGGGCAATCTAGGTATTTGTTTTCAAAAGTTTTAAAATTGGCTTGTTTCTGTTTGATTACAAATTTGTGGGGCTTGTGGGGTTTATGGGAAATGAACTGATAAGTCTGGTAGAACTGATGTCCTAATTTTATGTCTTCCAACCCATGACCTTTCCTCACCTGTTATTTGCCATTTATTCTTTTATTTCATTTCTTGTGTGTACCTTTACTTGCTGGGCTATGTTACTAGCTCTGGTCATTTTCCTCAGCAAGATCTATGTTCCCCTTGTAGTAGAATTTACTTTGGCAGTCTTGTGTATTTTTCTTCCAGCTGACTTTGAGAAGACTAGTGTAAATGTTTTATTTTCCCACTACGGAATATATATAGGAATCAATTTTGTATGCTGACTTGGTGTATTATAAGCTTACAGTTTCTTTGAATTTTTAAGGCCAATCATTTGTTATAAGTTTTAACTATTTTCCAATCCATAGTGGTTTAAATGAGAATGTCCCCTATACGCTCATATATTTGCATGCTTAGTCCCCAGTTGATGAACTATTAGGAAAGGATTGGGAGGTATGGCCCAGTTGGAGTAGGCATCTTGCTAGGGGTGTGCTTTGAAGTTCCAAAAGCCCAAGCTCAGTTGCTCAGTCAACTGTGCCCACCTCCCACCTCAGCCACTGTTCTAGCACCACTTATCTGTTTCCTACTATAACGATCGATCTTAGAATACACTTCTGAAACTGTAAACAAGCCCACAATTAAATGCTTTCTTTTATAAAAGTTGCCTTGAAGGAAGGCGTGATAGTGCATGCCTTCTGTCGCAACACTTGGGAACCACAGGCATGTGACTACCTCTGAGTTCCAGGCCAGCATGGTCTACAGAGAGAGTCCCAGGACAGCCAGGCTACACAGAGAAACCATGTCTAGAGAAAAAAAACAAAACAACAGAAAGTTGCCTTGGTCATGGGGTCTCTTTTACAGCAACAGAAGAACGACGACGACAGAAGTTGTTACCTGGAGTTATTGCTGTAACAGGCTTGACCATGCTGCTTGTTGGTGGAAGTAGACTTTGAGGATATGGATTAGGAAAGTGGTTGAATGCTGTAGATGAGGCTACATCCTAGTAGGAGCTTGAAAGATAGTACGGCAGAAAGCTAACTTCAACTGTGCAGACCCAGCTTAAGAGTTTTCTTTTTTTTTTTTTTTTTGGTTTTTCGAGACAGGGTTTCTCTGTGTAGCCCGGGCTGTCCTGGAACTCACTCTGTAGACCAGGCTGGCCTCGAACTCAGAGATCCGCCTGCCTCTGCCTCCCAAGTGCTGGGATTAAAGGCGTGCGCCACCACTGCCCGGCTTTAAGAGTTTTCAGACAGGAAGAATATTATCAGCCGATCCAGAGACCATTATTGTGATTACTTGGCAAAGAATGTAGCTGCTTTTGCCCACATCCTAAGTATCTGCCTGAGGCTAATTAAAGAGTTTTAGATTAATGTCATTGGCAGAGGAGATGTCAAAGACTTCCTAGTATAGACTGCATGAAGGTTTGAGTGAAGCCTGGACGGTGGTGGAGAACCCAAGATACTGGAGATGCCAGTCATGGCACACCTGCCAAGGAGAGTTGCTACCAGATTGTGGAACTAGCCCAGGAGAGAGAAGTGTGTTGTAGTCAACAAAACTGAAAGGAACTGGAGATCTGAAGAGTGCTTTGACATAAGACCCAGATACAGAACTTGGGAGTCTATACTGCTAGGTTTCAGCCTTGCGTTGGTCCTGTATTTTATCATTATGCTCTCTTGCCCTTTTTTTTTTGGAATGGTGACGTAAAGTCTATGCCACTGTACGTTAGAAGTATATAATTTGCCTTTTGTTTTTTACACGGGGTTACAGTTAAGAGACTGTCTTGAGTCAGGCAGTGGTGGCACATACCTTTAATCCCAGCACTTGGGAGGCAGAGGCAGGTGGATTTCTGAGTTCAAGGCCAGCCTGGTCTACAGAGTGAGTTCCAGGACAGCCAGGACTACACAGAGAAACCCGTGCAAAAAACAGACAGAGAGAGCGAGCGAGTGCGAGCGAGCGTGAGAGCCTGTCTTGGTCTCAGAACAGACTTGGACTTTTAAATAGTGTTGAGACTATGATAAGACTATGAGGACTTTTAAAGTTCAATTAAATGTATTTTGCATTATGATATGGCTACAAGCCTATGGAAGCCAGGGACTGGAATGTGATGGTTTGACTGAGAATAGACCCCACTAGCTCATATCTGCATGCTTAGTCACACTTGATAATTATTTGGGAAGGATTAGGGAGTAGGTGGGTCCTTATTAAAGTAGGTGTGTCACAGGGGTGTGGGAGGGCTTGGGGGTAGGCTTTGAGTTTCTAAAAAGCTCAGTTTCTTCCTTCCCCTAAGCCCACCTCCTGCTGCCTATGGATCAGGATTATAAAGCTAAACTAAATGCTTTCTTTTATAAGAATTGCCTTGGTCATAGTCTCTTCACAGCCATAGAACAGTGACTAAGATGTAATCCTTGTTTATTTTCTCTTCCTTGTTGATTTGGCCAGAACTTCCAGGGACAGAAGTGATACAGTTTCTCCCGTCATGATCTTGAATCGGAGGAAATGGCACCGAGCAACTCACGTCAGGTCGGACAACTGTATCTTTATGTTCCTTATCTTCAAGATAAGCTTGTTTCTACTTTACTAAGAATTCCTGCTGGGAAAGGTATTCAATTTTACCAAATATTTTTAAATCAAGATAACCACTAACTCTCCTATTTTATATTGTTAACATGATTTACCTTAACTGACATTCTGAGTATTAGTGAATTTGGACTCCTAAAACAAGCCCATTAGTTATGACACGTTATCTTTTATACATAGTCAGATTCAACATGCAAATATTTTTGCTGAGTTTTTAAGATCATAATTATTAACACACATTAATGGGTTTCACAGTGACAAATTTGCTCAAGATTTTTGGATATTGATTACATTCTTCTTTCTTTTATTTATATTCACTATGTAAATAAGAAAAGTCAGGTCAGAATTTATCACTCTGCTATTTGTTTCCAGTCTAATCTATCTGCTCTTTTTCCTTTTTTCTTTCATTTCTGAATTTCTTGGGGTGGGAGACATCAACTCATTTTATTCGCATCACCATTAGTTGTCTTTCATTTACTGTTTGTTTTTAAAACAAGGTCTCAGGTAACCCAGGCTGGCCTTTGATCTTCTGGCTTCCACTTTTCTGGTGCCTTGCAAAAACAAGTGCTCTTACCCACTTTCCAAGCCATTAATCCCCTGCCCCTCCCCTCACCTCTCTCCCCACAGTCTTTAAAATAGGCCTGTGCCACCATGCCAGGCTCTTCCTCGCTTTTTCCCCTCTATTCTAAAAGTCTATGTGTACGAGTGAGTGTGTTTTGCCTGCATATTTGCATATGTATCATATAGGTGAAATACCTCCTACAGATGCCAGAAGAGGCTCAGATTCCCTGGGACTGGAGTCTCAGATGTTTGCAAGCTGCAGTGTGGGTGCGGGACTCACAGTCCTACTCTTAGCCACTGAGCCATCTTTCCAGACCCTTTAACCAACCAATTTTCTCAGCTTTAACTTGCCTTTACTTTTTCCTTTACTGGTGAAGGACAGATTTGGAATTCTAGGTAAGCATTTCTTTTTTTCTTTTTTTTAGTTTTTTTTAGGTCATGCCTAAGGGCATGACTAGTAGATCTGGTAGCATTGTTTTGTGTTTATGAGTCAAGGTCACACCACGTAGCCCTGGTTGGCCTCAAACTTGGAATTCAAAAAGAAATTTTCAAGGTCAGCCAAGTGAGGTAAGCTATTTTACCAATGGTAGATCAATTATCCTTGGTTGGAATAATCTTTAAAAAAAATCTTGGGACAATAATTTTAAAGACTATCAGCTAATTAAGGACACTGAGGACAATATCAACAATTAAAGAGCTGACTTTGAGGGGTTTTTCATAGCCCTGGCTAGTTGGCAGTTGTTACTCCACTCTAAGCAGTTTCAGGAGCTAGTGTTCAAACTGATACTGCAAAGTTAGCCTCTAGGATAGCCAGTGTGGAACTATAGGCAAGAATGTTTTCAAAGAATCTAAGAAAAAAACAACTCAGTATAACTTACTTTACGTGGTAAAAATAAAACAGGTACCAGTTACAAAGTTTGTGAAAATATAAAGGGTCTTTAAAGTCTATGTTATTCTGTAGAAAAATACCTTAACCAACCTATCATGCTATCAAACCAGTAATATCAGTAATTTCATTTGTCCTCATGAACTTAACCACTGCTAATTTTGAGATTACGGCCGCAATTTTAACTTAATAAAAGTATTGGAATGAAAATTAGTTTATGTGAATAAATGTGTCTGTGTGTAGGTATGAGTTTATGAGTGCAGGTACTATGGAGACCAGAGGTGTGGCATCCCTTCGAATTGGAGTTACAGGAAGTTGGGCGTTGGGAACCAAATATAGACTTTGTGAAAGAGCAGCACATGTTTATAACTGCCAATCTCTTCAACCCATGAAAAATATTCTTAATCATCATTACTAAGTACAGAATAGTTTTAGATAGGGTCTTAATATATAATCTACACTGACTTCAAATTCAAGTTCTCCCTACCTCAGACTACTGAGTGCTTGAGTTACAGTCTATATGTGTGACCTCACTACCTAGCACTTAATGCTACTTAACAAGCTCAACTTCCAACTCTTAGAACTGCCCACCACAGTTTGCAAACATAGTGTGTATCTCATTTTAACAACAGTATTTTCATTTCCCATGCTATCAAATGCTAAAAAAAGTTAGACCTTTATTCTCATAAATCTATAGCAAATTGTTTCCCAATTCAAGATACAGCCTCCTTCAGACCTTAGGTGCAAAAGCAATTTCCACATCAAAATCTATTTACTGTATAGCTAAGCAGCTTTCACCTAGCTCTGTGAAAATAGTATGTAACACAACACGTTACAAGAACTATATGAATGTGTTCTAACTAATGAATATGCTTAATTAAAAATCATATGCTTATAGACCGATGCTAACATCTGCTGGCTCTCAACTATATGAAAGGACATCTTCCAAGATTAGATAGATACATAAAATCTCATTATAGATCACCATTAGCAGATGAGTACTTAAATCAAATTTGATGATCAATACTGAAAAGGCTAACTCTGAATCTTAAGTAAAATGTTAGTCACTCCAAAAGAATTCCATTCCAGACTGTACTTAACCATTTGAGTACAATTTTTTTTATGTGTGAAAATTTTCTACTACAGGATTGTCTTTTGAACCAAGAAAGATGTGTGATGTGTCTTCATGCATCCTGTATGCACACTAGAGTTTATCTTTCACTGTCATCTGTACTTTCTCCAGTTTACTCTGTAACAGAAAGGACAGCAGGAAAAAAAAAAGGAGCCAATTCTATCCCTTTACAGGTGTGCCTCACAAAATCTTAGCTATTCCCATCTCATTATGCCCCACCGTCCCATCACAGCATCACTGATGAATGTCAGCTACTCCAGAGCTCCTAAAATTCTGTATAGACAATTCTTCTATATCGAGCACAAAAGTCTATTATCAACAAAAGCAAAAGTAAAACTTTTGTGTTTTTCATGAATTCTCAAAGTAACCCCCTCCCCAACACACACACTGGCAAACAAAACAGCAGGTAGAACACAGAGTGAAAGATAAATGAGCTGGGATGAAATTCCTCAGGAATAAAGAAGCATCCAGTTCAAAGTATGAACTCCTATTGTGTTGAGGGGACAAAAGCAATGTCCTTAAAACTTTTTGACATTTTGACACACACCTGAACAGAGGTGTCAAACTACTAGGAATCTAGTGTGTTCATTGCCATGCAATTCAGTACAACACTGACACAGAAGCAGTAAGAATGATCAATTAAGCCCAGCTCCTGAAATTATTTAATTGTCTATAGGAGAAAATGCAAAGTATCCAAACATATGTCTGCTGCATACTACAATACAGTAATTGTCTCAAAGGAAAATATATGGCTGAAAAACTATTGTTACCAGACTTACATAATTAACAGATACTCTCAAATCAAACAGAAATGATCATTTCAAAGAAAACAGTACTTGTAGGCAATAATGAAGTTGGAGATTTCAGTAAACACTGGAAACCTTGTCCCCTCTAATACTTCACCCAGTCTTGAGGTCTCTTCTGATGAGCTCTATTGACATTTACATGAGTCTAGATCTATAGAATTCAATGAGGCATTTTCCAAATGACCAATGGGCTATCACCAAGTCATGTGTAAGACATTTATAGTACAAGATAGATCTAGTTTAATGTAGAAAAAAATTATAATTTGTATTAAAATTTTAAAAAGCCCCTTGTTGATTCCTGATAATACCAGAAAGTATTCACAATTATCTAAAATGATTGGCTATTTACTTACTTACTTGAGATGGTATCTTACTATGTAGCCCTGGCTGGCCTGGAATTCACTGTGGAGACCACAGTGAACTTTAACTCAGAGATGTGCCTGCCTCTGCCATCCCAGTGTTTGGAATTACAGATGTGCACCATGGTTGATAAAGACATCATTTCCTAATTTTGTAAAAATATGGATACAGGCAAAGCTACTTGTTCCCAAGACTGATTAGCTGAGTTGGCACCCCAGATCCAATATGGAAGAAGCAAAGAACCACTCCCAAATGTTGTCCTCTGACTTATACAAACACACAACGCATACATACAAAATAAATGTAATTTTTAAATGCCAACATAGATATAATACAAATATAGGTTTTCTTCACACATTTCAGCCAAGACCATGAATCAAAACAGATGGAACCTGACACCGAGGCAGATCCCCGCAAGTTCCAGGCCAGCTTCACCTACACAAAAGTTCCAAGCCATCCAAGGCTACATGAGACCCTGTTTCAAGACAAGCAAACAAAATACAATAACCAACCACAATGAAACAAAAAAAGGGAGCTGGGCGGTGGTGGCGCACGCCTTTAATCCCAGCACTTGGGAGGCAGAGGCAGGCGGATTTCTGAGTTCGAGGCCAGCCTGGTCTACAGAGTGAGTTCCAGGACAGCCAGGGCTACATAGAGAAACCCTGTCTCAAAAAAAAAACTTAAAAAAAAAAAGAAAGAAAGAAAGAAAGAAAGAAAGAAAGAGGGATAAGAATTCAGCTGCCTCTTGTGCAGATTTTAGGTTTACACAAATGAGTAACAACATTCTCAATAATTTATGAAGTTATTATTTTTTCACAAATAATCATTTATGCTAAAGTACAATGACTACTGCATCAAATAAATTAATCATAAAAGTTCTTGTGTTTTGTAGCTGTTCTGGTGGTAGTTTCTGTTACTATGGGATATTCTAATGCTCCTGGGATAAAAACACCGTTATGGTGGAACAAGCTGGGGTCAACCTTCCCTGCTACAGTCTGAGCACGCTCCTGCTAATGCATACAGTGTCTGTGTGTCCTTCCTTAGACAGGGCAAGGAAATTTAAGAACTTGTTTGGCCAGTGATTCAGAGAGGTTAGAAATACTCTATAATCACCGTGCTAACACACATGAAGAGCTAGAAGAAAGAACACCTGTGCCTTGTGTACTACAAGTTCCTACCAAGAATTAGAGATCATCCTCCACCAAACCAGAGGCCGTGGCCACCGTGCTGTTTATAACCCCTTCTTCATCAGAATGGGTTTCTCCATTTTTGGTCTTGTACCTCCCATAGTAGAATAAAGACTGTCTCAGTTTTTCCATCTCATTAATCAAATGGAGATTCTGTTACAGAATGTATTTAAAAAAAAACAGCTGTAAAAATTACACTTTACCTTGCCGGGCGGTGGTAGCGCACGCTTTTGATCTCAGCACTTGGGAGGCAGAGGCAGGCAGATTTCTGAGTTCGAGGCCAGCCTGGTCTACAGAGTGAGTTCCAGGACAGTCAAGGCTATACAGAGAAACCCTGTCTCGAAAAACAAAAACAAAATTACACTTTACCTACTAATAACAACTGTGGAAGTATAGCAACTGAGTTTTCAGAATAAAGTGATATACAGAAAGACCTTGACTTCTCTTTCCAACCTTCACAGATCCTATATTTTTTCCTTGAGAAAATAAGTCCTGAAATGGTTATTTATAGTTGCAACAGAAGTGGTTCCCAGAGGTTATAAATTTGTACCATAACAAAGCTAAAACAAACAAAAAAAAAAACCCAGGATAGTGAAGAGTCTACCAAACATACTCCAGTAAACCATTTCTTGCCTACTGACACTGAAATTAATTCTGAAATTTTTATTTCAGAAATACTCAATGGGAGTTTAGTCATATAAAAATACCTTGACATTTCTATTTACTGGTCTGAATTTGTCACTATGGCCACTGAAAATGGAACAGTCAAATGATAACTGTAAAGAGTATGATGTCATACACCTGTAATCCTAGCTACTTAGGAGTCTAGGTCAGAAGATTCAAAGTTCAGGCCCTGTTTGGGATACAGGGTAAGCTCAAGGCCAGAATGGCTACTCTCTTAGGTAAATTTGTCAAAAATTAAAAGACTTGATGAAGTATTTCACTGGCAGAGCATCTTCAACATAATGTCCCTTAGTACCCTAAGGGGGTGGTGGTAACAACAAAAATCATACTAGAGTTAGCTGGCTGTTCTCTTCATAGACAGTAATTCGAATACATCTCTAAATTTCAATGAATTCTTATTTGGAAACTTAAGAAAACATCTCTGGGTTTTTGTTGTTTTTTTCCTCCTCAAATCAGTTTCCTTCCTTTACTTGGTGGACTAACAAGGATCAGGCTATTTATGACTTAGTTTGAAAAAAAAGAACACCACTATCTATGTATGCTTGACTCACCTCTCACCCAGAACACTCAAGAGAAGAAGTCTACCTCCAATGATCTACTCTCCAGCCTGCTCTCACTTCTAATGGATCCTACCTCATATCCTCATACAATATGATCATGTTCCTGTGAAGGAAGAGACAGTCAGAGCAGCTAGCACCTACTTCAACCTGTCTTTTAAACTGCTAGGCCTGAACTTGAAGCAATGTAACCAGTAAACAAGCTTTAAACCCTCTGCAAGTTTTCCAGAAGTTTAAACACAGAGTTCTATGTAACAATTCCACTCCCAGCTATATAGCCTACGGAACTGAAAGCCTAAGTCCACTCAAAAACTGAACACAGATGTTGAGAGCAGGATTGTCCACAAAGGTCAAATGGAAAACAACTCAAATAGCAATCAACCAGTGAGTATTTCTGAAAATACTGTTACACAAACACAATGAAGTATTATTCAGACATAAAAGGAATCAAGTACTAATACATTTTACAACATAGATGAAACTTGAGAACATTCAAAGAGGCCAGGAGTCACAGAGTCTTTAATTCCAGGCAGCATCCTGTGAGTTTGGGGCCAGCTAAGACTACACAGTAACATCTTGTCTCAAAAACTAAAAGATAGAAAAGAAAATTAGTCACAAATGACCATGTCATACACACTTTCACTTACATAATATGTGGACAAACAGGCAAATCTATGGAGAAAGAGCGATTAATGATCTCCTTACAGCCTGAACTAGGGGAGACAATGAGAAAAAAGAAACAGGGCTTGTGGGTGTGTGGGTTGATTTGGAGGAGAGGAGCATGTTCTAAAGCTGACTATGGTGAAATGGTACACGGAACACAAACTCCTAACCACACATAGGAAACCATCGGTATTGAACCATCCAAAGTTAAAAGGAAAAAGCAACGGTTCAGTAGTTGAGCTTGGCTGTTCTTGCAGAAGACCGGGTTCAAATTCGCACCCACAAGGTGGCTCAGGCAGGGTAAATCCAGGTTCTAGGGGCATATCTGGCCTCCAAGGGCACCATCTGACTTTTCCAAAGATCAGGATCCTATACTTACCCTTTTGAACTTTTCCAGAATAAACTTGGCATTTGGAATGTGACAAGGCCCTCCAGGTGACTCCCACTTCTAATATCTAGATACAACTACTTAAGCAAAACCTTCTACTAAACTTTCTAACTCATCCACAGAAACAAATCTGAACCTAAGTAAATCAATCAATTATGATAAATCACAAGTATATTGTCACTACAGTGACAAAACAGTAGAAGTTTTAAGTTATAAGTAAAACTTAACCAAGAAAATAATACTGGAGAAGTGCACCTTGTCCAAACAATGCACCAGTATTTTATTTAAATAAATAACATCAAACAAAGTAACATAAAAAGTTGTTACTGAAGGTATGTGCACTTAACTGGCAATCAGAGTTTAATATGTTTTTAAATGAATATACTGTAACATAAAGTAAACACTTTAACATGAGACTAGGTCCTGATCAATATTTTTCTCTTAATGCAAAAACATTTTTATACAAGCAAGGGGTTTGTTGTTGTTGTTGTGTTGTGTTTTGCTGGCCTAGAGCTCAGAGAGATCTGCCTGCCTCTGCCTACTGGGTGCTGGGATTAAAGACCTGTACCAGCCACATCTTTTTGTCCAGCCAAAAGCAATCTTTAATTGATAAACAACACTGCATCTTTTAAGTACAACACATGTTTAAGTGTATATACACTGTGAAATGGCTGACCAGGCTGAATTCACATGCTTTATCTCTTAAGGCTGTCCTTTATCATATTTGTCCTTAGAGCACAGCACGGAAGTTCTCTTCACATTTTTCAATACAATGACCACTAACTGTAGTACCTTGCTATGATAGACGTCTTCTGAAATTTATTCTAACTATAATTATGTATCTTTTAGTGCTCACTTTCATTTAGGACACACACAAAATATATAACCAAGTTATTCTGTTCTGCTAAGCAACTGCAGAATAGCACCCACTTGAATTTGAGTTAAATTAGCATATAACATCATTGAAAAACTAAGGTAGCTGCCCAGCAGAGGTGGTGCAAGTCTCTAACTCCCAGTACTTGGGGAGGTAGAGTTTGAGACAGCCTGATCTACAGAGCAAGTTCCAGACCTGCCAGAGCCACACCAAGAAACCCTGTTTCAAAAAACTTTTTTTTAAAGACTGAAATTACTCACTAGAAAATCCAAGTCCTTGAAAATTATTTGAATAGCTTTAAATTTGGGGAGGAAGAGAGGGTTTTCTAGTAATATTTCAGAGTAACAACAAGGCCACATCAAGGCAAACAGTCTTCCACTGGATTAAGGAACAAGAATGTGACAAGACTACTGATAACTGTGTGTTCAACACAGGAAGAGCAGGAAGCGTTACTTATTTATACCAAGCTCCTGGAGTGAGGAGATCCTGCCTTATCTTTGATTCCTGGTGCCGGGTGGTGCAGTCAATAAACACTTGCTATATTAGAAAAAACAACGTTATCTTGACAAAGAATTCTTACCCAAAAAGGGGGAAGTGGTGGGTGCTGGTGACTGACGCTGGAACTAAGTATTTAAAATGATATAGCTGAGGCTACTTTCCCCTTTCTCTCTACAACTCCCACTTACATTTAAGTGTCTGTAACCATATAAGAAGTACATTGATTTAAAGGCTTCTAAGTCGGTTTAAAAAACACGCATCGCTATAGTTTATGAAAATTAAAAATATTAATGAACAGATAAAATTCGATTCAAATTTAATTTAAAATTTAAATTATATGAAAACAGCGGTGGGCTTAAATTCCCCTTCTCCGAAGAGTAACAAGATATAAAAAATTTAGAATAACTATTTCTTTAACAGAGCCAGCACAAGCATAATTTTTTTCTAAACAAATTTCTCACAGACCCAGCAAGATGTTCCTATCAATTAAAGACCACAAAATCCCGAGTAGTAACACAGCAAGCACCAGGGGGCCTCCCAGGAATAACTTGATACTAAAGGAAAAGGTAAATAAGAAAGAGTTCCTGGTAAAAGTTTTTCCTCCTTCTTAGCCTTAAGGCTGCTGGAAAGTTTTTACATCTGGAGCAAATATACAGTTGTTTGTTTTTAACACAGAATAGATATTTCGTACTTTAGTTGAAGAAAAGTCACCCCTCTCCACGCTCTTTAGTAAAATTCCAAACACAAACTGCTTCGCTGTAGTAAACACATGCATTCATTAGGAGGCTGAGAAAGAGGACTCTTAACTCAAAAAGACAATTCTTTTTTACATACTTCCCAAACAATTAGTGACGACGCAAATTTTAAAGTAAAAGGGTTCTTCTGACCAAGACCCGCTTTAACTTTGAATAGTATAACACAACGGACCAATAATTTAACTACTGGCTTCTCCATCTCTTTTCTCCGTATGTTCTCACCAACACAAAACTAATCAATAAAAGCGTAAGAATCCGGAACTTCAAATGTTGCGAATACTTGTAAAATACCTTTTAAGCCCAAGAGATTCTTTACAACAGACATTTACTAAGTTTGTGCAGAATTAAACTCTGCTCACACATACTTTAAAAAAAAAAAAAAAAAAGTAACCCCCCCAAATCAATTCCTTCTTCACACGTATCCGGGCGTTTTGTATTTCTAACGGACGTCTTTAACTTGATCCAAGGTTTTTATTATTTTTTGTACGCCAGATAATAAATGGTAAACTAGTTACCGTATCCTCTCCCTAATTCTTTCTAGAGCACCCAGTAAGATGCAAATATCGAGAGCCTTACTGAGAAGGTTTTTTGTAAAATTCACTACCGGAGCGACAATCGGAGGCTGCCAAGGGCAACGCACAAAGAGAACCGAGAAATACACATTCCACGGACACACAAAGCCCAGCGGCAGGCATCCTCGCCCCTTCTTTGGAACAGTCTGCGGAGGCCAGCCTAGCAGCCAAGCGGAACCCGGCCGCCTCTCCGGAAGGCTGTACCGGCCGATGGGCCTCGGGCCTCGGGCCGGCCTCCCCGCCCGCCCGCCCGCCCGCCCGCCGCCCGTGCTCCCGGCCTCCAGGGGCACCCGGGCCGCCCGCCCTCCTCCCCGAGCTCCGCTCGAGCGGGAAGGGTCCCGCGGCCGAGCGGAGAGGCGACCTCGGCGCCGCACTCACCCTCCAGCAGGCGGGTGATGAGGCTGTCCACGTTCAGCTCCCCGTCCGCCATCTTGTCGGCACCAGACTCTCCTCCCGGCAGCGGGAACAAGGGCTTCTCGGCGGCAGCGGCGGCGGCGGCGGCTCGGCGTTCTCACCTACGAGTCACGCGGCGTTTCGACCCCGGCTCCAACTCCCCCCGGGCGCGGGCCCTCCCCCCACCCCCTCCCCGCCGAGCAGCGGGAGCGCGCACACACGCCGGCGGCACCTACTAGAAATAAATAAATAAATAAACAAGCGGGCCCCCACGAACCGGCCGCGTCAGACCCCAGCCGCCACCGCCTCCTCCACCTCCTCCTCCTCCTCCTCGGCACCGCCCAGCTCCGCAAAGCTCGCCAGCGCCGCGGTTAAGCCCGCCCTCAGCGTCACTCCCTCCCCTCCGCCCTTGCCCGTCGCCCAGCTGCGCCGAGCCGCGCGCACGCGCGCCACGTCCCCCTCCAGCCTCTCCAACTCCTCGCCCTCCCCTCCGCGGCCGCTAACGCGCAGGTGCGACTCCCGCCTCTCCGGGTCCACTGCGCCGAACAGTCGCCACTACGCAGGCGCAGGGCGGAGCTAGCCATGCTGAGCAAAGTGAGCGCAGAGCCCGCGTAGACACGAATGACCTTCCTCTTCTCAGCTCCCTGGGGCCTGGTGGTTCCGTAGAGTTAACGATTGCGTTCTTCCCGCCTTGCTTTTCTTTTCTTGGCTTCATTCACTGGTTTTCCAAACGATTGCTCGTATTTCCGCTACCCTGGAGACGCAGGCTGCAGTTGCCCATATTGGAAACCCAAGTGTGTTGGAGATATGAAAGAGACTTCTTTGCTGAAAAAGATTGACATTGCAGATCAGGGGCTCTCTGTCACCAGTGTGGCTGATTCGCCAGGTGGACCTAGATGAAACAAGAGTCAAAGTGGGCCTCAGTGAACAGCAATAAGATTTTACATGCTCCCGATTTCTGTAGCCCTTTTATCATATCATACATTTCCGTACACTCAGGATACCACTTTTCTATAGTTCTTTTCTGTTCGTTGATTTCTTATATTGCTTAATTCTCTTATCTTGTGATTTTAAACATTTCTCTCTTTCAGTCGGTTCCTAGAGGATAAAATCACAATTACTGGGCATGAGATGCCTGTAATCCCTAGAGTTGGGAGATGGAGGCAGAAGATCCAGAAGCCCAAGGTCATCTTTGGCTACATAATTAATTGGTGTGGATGTGTGTGTGGTGTGTGTGTGTGTGTGTGTGTGTGTGTGTGTTTAGCTTGTACTACAGAAGTTTCCACCTCAAGGAACCAAATACACTACATTGATCTTTGAGTCTGCAGCACCCACCAAGTATTTGCTTCATACAAGTCAGGGAGAAATAGAAACTCAGGCAGGGACTTGGAAAGGTTCGTTGCTCACCTTCCCTTCCAACATCTAATATTGCCATCAAAGGAAGTAGGACGAGTAGCCACAGAAAAGATCTAGGCAAAGATTTAAAGAGGTCAGGTCAAAGCCTTTACCTATTCCCGAACCGGTGCTTTTCCAGAACTCAGACTTGATGCTGAGTCCCTTGCTTACATACCACTAATAGCTAATGCTTACTGGGATCCTGTGTCCCGGCACTATTTTAGATATAATACACAATATTATCGCACTTAATCCCTACAGTAAGCCCTAGGTGTCGGGTAACAATATTACATCTACTTTGTGGATAAGATTATTTGAGACACTAAATGGATTAATAAGTCTCACTCCAAACAAACATCAGAGCTGGGATTCCAACCCAGGGATCTAGTGCTAGAATGTGTACTGAATTGCAATATACTTTCTCAAGCATGTATATGCTTTGTCACAAGCTTGGAGACTAGAAACTAAAGTGAGTGTGTGTGTACATGTGCACACATGTGTGAATATGTGCTTTGTTTTGGAAAGACGTCTAATCAAGTGCTTACACATTCAGATGAATGTTAGAATTTCCTTACTACCTCCCCTTAGTTACTTCTCTATTTTAGAATCTAGCCTGTATATTGATAACTACTGTAGACTACACAGACTCTGAAGTAATCTGTGAAAACTAGCAGTTTGATTTGGGGATTTTTAGAGGTAAAGAGAGGCTCCTTTTCACTATATTTTTTTCAAATACACATCATTTATGTCCAACCTCATTCAAGAAAAAATATTTAATTAACTTAAATAAATGCTTGCAGTTGGAGTAAATTAAAAACAAATACATGGGCTGGAGAGATGGTTCAGAGGTTAGGAGCATTGCCTGCTTTTACAGAAGACATGGGTTCCACCCACATGGTCACTCACAACCATCTGTAATTTTGATTGATAAAAATAAAATAAAAGGCCGGGCGGTAGTGGTGCATGCCTTTAATCCTAGCACTTGGGAGGCAGAGGCAGGTGGATTTCTTTTTTTTTTTTTTTTTTTTTGGTTTTTCGAGACAGGGTTTCTCTGTATAGCCCTGGCTGTCCTGGAACTCACTTGGTAGACCAGGCTGGCCTCGAACTCAGAAATCCGCCTGCCTCTGCCTCCCAAGTGCTGGGATTAAAGGCGTGCGCCACCACTGCCCGGCTGGCAGGTGGATTTCTGATTTCGAGGCCAGCCTGGTCTACAGAGTGAGTTCCAGGACAGCCAGGGCTACATAGAGAAACCCCGTCTCGAAAAACCAAAAAAAAAAAAAAAAAAAAATTAAAAATTAAAAATAAATAAATAAGTAAATAAAATGAAAAAGGAAAGGACATAATTGCTCCTAGGTATGATGGAGAAGATGGTTTATTATAAATAAAAGGGAGAGTATAGTTAGAAGGAGAGACATCTAGGAAAATTCAGAGTGAACATGACCCTCAGGGGAGGGGAAGAGAGAGGGGAACCATGTGCAGCCACCAAGAGGGCAAAAGGTAAAAACAAACAAACAAACAAACAACAGGTAACAAAATGGCTGAATTACATAAGGAAGGGCAGCCTACCCTGGGCTGAATAAGTTTAGGATAGGGAGTGGGTATGTCAGCCATATCCTGTGATAGATAGGAATGGCTGAGAGGACCTGGTGGCCAGCATCCACTTTGACATGTTAAATAAGTACCTCTGTCATTTGTCCCAGGTTTGAGACCTAACAAGTTCCAGGGCATCTGATGCCCTCTCTGTCCTCTCTGTGGGCACTACATAGATAGTGCACAAACATACATGCAGACAAAAGCACCCATATACATAAAAGTATTTTTTTTAAATATGAAGAAAATAGAAAAATGGAAAATGGCATGGAAATGATTAGATTAAACCAGGAGCTTTATTTGCAAAATGCATGCTGGAATATCTTGATTTAATAAAGATGGACCACAAAATTGACTCTCTGCTTTCTAGAAACTATAACTGAAACATCTGTTACAAATGGAGGTAGGTATTGTGGTGCTACTTCTCCAAATATCTTCCATGAGTTTAAGAATTTAGAATTCTTGGAAACGCTTGCATAGATGTCTTATGTTTTTATGGACTCATAAAACCCATGGAAAAGAACTTTAAGTCTTATCCACAACTGGGGTTCAATTATATGCAAACGTGCTAAAAGGGCAGAGGGAACCCCCTCCAATGGGATTGCAAAGAGAGAAAGTGAACACTGGAAGGAGAGTTGCTGTAAATGGGGCACAATTCAGTCCAAAAGAATTATGGGCTATAGGAAACGAGAAGTTCAGGGTGTCCACTCCTGTCAGATTTTTCAGTGTCTTCGAAGGCTGAGAAAGAAAAGGGTCATAGTAAAAAATGTTGGGATGTTTTTTTTGCAGGGAGGGGCATCATTTTTGGCATTTTTGATTTTAAGACAGGGTCTCACTACACAGCCCCTTGCTGGCTTGGAACTCACTATGTAGACTTGGCTGGCATCAAACTCAGCAATCTGCCTGCCTCTTCTTTCCCTACTGCTAGGATTAAATGTATGTGTCATTACACAGGGCTGAGAGAATTTTTATTACTAGTGGTCCAACAAACTTTTCTATGGAATGCCCCTCCAAAAGAAATATAAAAATGTAGCAGAGCTCTGGTGGCACACACCTTTAACCCTTGTACTTGGAAGGCAGAGATAGGCAGATCTCTCAGTTTGAGGCCAGCCTGGTCTACAGAGCAAATTCCAGGACAGCCAGGGCTAAAAGAGAAAGCCTATCTCAGAGAGAGAGAGAGAGAGAGAGAGAGAAGAGAGAAGAGAGAGAGAGAGAGAGACAGAGACAGAGAGACAGAGAGAGAGAAAGAAAGGAGGAGGAGGGAGGAGGAGGAGGAGGAGGAGGAGGAGGAGGAGGAGGAGAGGAGAAGGAGAGGAGAAGAGAAGAAGAAGAAGAAGAAGAAGAAGAAGAAGAAGAAGAAGAAGAAGAAGAAGAAAAGGTATCAGCTCTCAGCTACTGCTTCAGTGCCATGTTCTCCACCATAATGATCATGGACTCTAACCCTCTGAAACTGTAAACCCCAAATTAAACACTTTTACCTTGGCCAAGGTGTCTAGCACAACTATAGGAAAGTAATTTAAGCTGGGTGTGGTGGCTCACACCTTTAGTCCCAGCACTGAGAAGGCAGAGGTCTCTGTGAGTTCCAGGCCAGCTAGAGCTATATAATGAGATCCTGTCTAACAACAAAAACAAAAACAAACAAAAAAGATAGAAAGAAAGAAAGAAAGAAAGAAAGAAAGAAAGAAAAGGAAATTAGGGGATAAGTCACGTCCTCAGTCATTTAAGATACTCCCCATCTTTTATATTTATATGTACATATGCACTTTTGTTATACACACACTACTGTCCCCTAGTCCAAAATAATTAAATCAAATATAACCAAATGCCTCTCCCTGACCTTGGGCAAAGACTTTTCCTTTATCCTGGCCCCTAAAGGGGACACACAGATATTCCCCTCACCCAGCCACCACCACCACCACTTGGAGTGGGGGAAGTTGATTTTCAGGGGAACGTTTTATATTTAACTATCAAGATAAACTGAATAGAAAACAAATCCCTAGTGACTAAAGGAGTTAACTAGCCATAGTTAGCTAGGAGAACTGTTAAGTAGAGGGTAGTTAAAGTTAGATGAACAGTCACCATCAGTGGTGACTATTTAATGGCTGTCTTGTTGAGTCTGGCCCCTTCCTTCTCTGGTTCAAGGAGATTACAGGGGCAGTATGTATTTAGGTCAGCCTTAGTTTGTTACAACAAAATCTGTTATCTACATAGGTAAAAACGTTTCTCTTTTAGTATTGGAGAAGGCCTCCTTTAAACAGCACACTAGGAGTTCAGAACAACAGCACCTTGTTGGGGAGGAAAAGTATACAAAAGGAAACTTTGTTTCAAATGAAATACTTGAACCAGTTTGTCATTCATACAAGTTGGTCTTTTGCAAACAAAATCTTTCCATTCACCTCCAGTTGGAGGTTTAACTGTTTGGTTTCCTAAGTTTCTCTTTCAATTGACTCTAGTAAACAGAATAAATTGCTGATTGATCTCTCTCTTCCTTCCTTTCTTGTTCCCCACTCCCTCCCTGCCACTCTTTCCTTTGGTTCTGGGAATTGAATTTAGAGCCACACACATACTAAGAAACTGCTTTACCTTTGAACTTTATCTCTAGGCCAAGATGAGTTTTCTAAAATCTTCTTTCTTTCTTCTTTTTTTTTTTTTTTTTTTTTTTGTTTTTTTTTTTTTTCGAGACAAGGTTTCTCTGTATAGCCTTGGCTGTCCTGGAACCCACTCTGTAGACCAGGCTGGCCTCGAACTCAGAAATCCACCTGCCTCTGCCTCCCAACTGCTGGGATTAAAGGCATGCACCACCACTGTCCGACTTTTTTTTTTTGAGTTTTCTAAAATGTTATGAAATCAATAGATCTCCTAAAACAAAACCATTTATTTTTATATTTAATATAAAACCATATATTTATCTGTGACTGAGAAATATTCACCGGGGTTAGATTCATCACCAATAGATCCTTTTAGGTAGAAAATACTGATTAAATATAGTATTTATGAATGATTATTTGTAACTTAAAGTATGTCCAGTTCATTACATATGTTCTTTTTAAAAAGTTGTATGATTGTTGTGTGAGAGTCTGTGTGTGCATGTACACATGTAAAGAACAACTTTGTGGAGTTGGTTATCTCTTTCTACCTTTACATGGGTTCCAGGAATTGGAACAGCAAACAGCTTTACTAAGTGAGCCACTTCACCTCCAACACATAAGTTATTAATTGAAATACCCTGTGGTCTTTGTTATTTACAGAAAGTTTACAATGAATAGACTTCTAAAATAAAATGTATGATGGACCATTTGAGCATTAAGAAACTGTGTTTAATTTTGCACTAAAGGAGATACTTTGGGAAAGTCATTGATCACATGGGAAAGAGACAACAAGATGAGTTGGATTGGAAGAAAGGAATTGGCTTAAAGGTGGAAGACCAGAGTAGCTGAACAACTAAACCTGTCTTTCTGACTCTTGGGTGTTATTATCTACGAAAGATTTCTATTATTAAAGTGGTCTTCATAGTACCTTCTACTTCTGAGAGTTATTTGATTCTAAGGCACACAAATGAGGTCCATATATACAATATAACAGTGTCCCCAGCTTAGAAACAAAGTGTACCCAGCTTAGAAACTGGCTCAACTCCAAAAGATCAACTGTTCGGAACACAGAATATATTTTTCCACAGAGACCATGGTGAATTTCCAGATTGGTCTGCAAAACCAATTTGACACTTAATGCAATTGTAGAAAAAAGTCTATGACAGTGTGGACTTCAACCACAAGTCTTTGAAACATCAGTGGAGAACATCCCCTGGTTTCTAATTTGGCATGACAGAAAACACCTCTCAAGGGTTTCTACTGCTCGGAGTAATAAGCATGAAGTCTATTCTCTTCCAACTTCATATGGTCCTAGCCCAAAGCTTAGACTTGTAGACTGAAAAGGCAGGGATGCTTTGATACCTCTGAGCCTGCCTGTAGGGTGGACTCAGTAGAGCCATGGTGTCTAGGGGTTTGGTTGCTAGGAAGAAATTGGCTTCTGAACCAACGAATGGGGATGGAAGAACAAAAGGAAAACAGCAAACGAACAGACTGTGCTAAGAACTTTAAAGTTGAGATCTATAAAGGTTAAATCGTGTTGACATAATCCTGAAGCTGGAACCTGCAGTCTGGACCTTGCTGTTTCTATTCTTCTTTGTCTCTCACAGATTTTTACTTGAGATACACCATGCTATGCAAGAAACTCCTCTTTTCTGCCTCTGCGCTTCCTACTCTGGGATCCTAGAATCTGGCATCCCCTGCCCACCCACATTCTTTATTTTCCAAGGCGACCAGAACAACACTTTCCTGTTGTCCCCATGGTTAACTTTAACAACACCCACTTGCCCAGAGGATGACACCCCACTTGCTCACAAGAAGTTCCTCTGGTCCTTGCTCTTCCACTGAAAGCTTACATAATCCACCTAGAGAATGTGATGAGCAACTCAAACTCTAGTACCTCATAGAGATGCTCTGTGCCCCAGTGCCCAAACCACAGACATTGTTCTTTTGTCAGATGCCATTTGCTGCTGGTTTTGTTATTGTTGTTTGGTTTGTTTGTTTGTTTGTTTTATGTTTTGTGGGGTTTGGTTTTGTTTTAGGCAAGGCTGCATGTAGTTCAGTCTATCCTTAAGCTTGCTATACAGCCTAGGTTCACATTGACCTTCTACCCTCTTACCTTTGGAATACTAGGTTTATAAGTGTGCACCACCACGCCTAGTTTTATTAAGTCTTGGAAACTGAACCTAGGCTTGGTGAGAGCGTTAACCCACTGAGATACATCCCAGGGCACAGGCTGAGAATGTTTACAATGAATAGTTTTTCTTTCCTAGATATGGAACTGAAGGCTGAGGGATGTTGATTGCCTCAAACTGCCTAGGGCTAGTTAGGTAGCAGCCCTGGAAGCTGTAGAGAAAGGAAGAGGAAAGTATAGGGATCTGGATGGGGGGAGGGGTGTGCAGCCAAGTGGACTGGTTAGCTGAGAATCACAGCAGAAAGGAACACAGGCAATTCAGATAGTGGATGGAGTTCTCTAGGAAGTGAACCATGAGCATTCCAAGCCCCCTACTAGGGGAAGGACAGGGAGTCTCCTGTCTTTCCATATAGTTCCAATGCTCACACATAAAAGACCTTCATCTAGCCAGGCATTGGTGGCACAAACCTTTAATCCCAGCACTTGGGAGGCAGAGTCAGGCAGATCTCTGAGTTCGAGTCCAGCCTGGTCTACAGAGTTAGTTCCAGGACTAGCCAGGACTACATAAAGAAACCCTCCCTCCAAAAACCAAAACTCAAAAACAAAAACAAACAAACCCAAGAAGCCTTCATCTGTCCTTCTCTTATGCAAGTCCAGCAAGACCGCTTTGAGAGGTGTGGGTCAGTTCCTAAGCCTTTTTTTGAGAATTCCAATGAAAAAGAGGTCAGGGAGGTCAGGGAGGACAGGCAGGTCACACAAGTGTTCAGAGCACCAGTGCCAGAGAGGATTGACCCAGCTTGAAAGCACTGGGGCCATTTAGATCAGTGACTTGCAGTTAAAGTGACTGCTGTGTTTGCTGTGGAATCACTTTAGGGAGCCAGCTACGATGGTCCACATTTATAACCCAAGCACACGGGAGGCAAATCCAGGTGGGTCAGCATAGCCAGGCCTATGAGGTGGGTTCAAAGCCAGACTCGACTGCAAAGTGAGAGTCTGTTTCAAAACAAAGAATTACCTAGGGAACTTTCTCCACAACAATCAAGGTTGTATTTTGAGACATTGCCCCCAGGAAATCCCCTCACAGCACTACCCACTCCCTCCCTGACTTCTCACTAAAGTAGATTTCAGAAACACAGTGAAACTTGTTTAAAAGACTCCTTCCAGTAAGGAACCAGAAAGGTCTCTTCACTGCCCAGGTGAAGTTTGTATAGTGGGGAGGCTGGAACCCGCAGAGCAGATGGTGTGGTATAGGATAACTAAGAGGCAGTCCTGCTAGGAGCTGGGATGTGAAGGCAGGAGAGTGGAACTGGGTGCTGTCTGACACCAGAAATGACCTGTGTGCGTCCATTTAGTATGTAGTTGTTGGTTTCTCCTCTGCTGCTGGGGAGACAGCAGAATCAGGTGATTTTCCTCACCAGGCCTCTTTGCTGGCAGGAGAAGGATAGTATCAATTCATCTTCTTGGGCACTAGCATTGTTCCAGCCTGCTTTTCTTCCCTAATCCTCCACTCACACTCACTGGAACAAGACGATTGCACCATTTACCAGTTCACATCCAGCCGCTCACAGCACTTCATCCGCGGGATAGCATCTAAATACCTAGCTGGGTGTACCATGCCTCGCCCAATCCAAGGTGTGTCTTCTGCCTTTTTGCATCTTGTTCTCCCTGATCTGGTCCTGCCCTCTGTCCTCTACCCTTGCCAAACCTATAATTTTATGCTTCATAACCATGAAATGGTGGCTCTCTCCGCCATCGAGACTTTATTGGCATTTTGACATTTCTATTTATTTTTGCTGGTGATAGGTTGATGACACGATGTTAATTGTCTATTTTAATGAGTCTTATTGTATTTATAATTTATGAACTTCTTGTTCACTTTTCTTGATTATTTAAGGAAAATAACTGGACATTGGCTATTTATACTTAAATCTATCTATTTGTTTCAGTTTCCATATTTTGGATGGCATACTGCTTTTTCTACTGCTGCAAAGAATGTCTAATAAAAGCGATTAAGAAGGCAGGTTTATTTTTGCTCACAGTTCAGGGTACAGTCCATCATAATAGAGAAACTGCGACGCAGGAGCTGGAAGCTACTGTTCCCATTGCATCAGCGACCAGGATGCAGAGGGAAACAAATACTGGTGCTCAACTTCCTTTCTCTTTTATATACAGCTCAGAGCCCTAGTCGGTGGAATAGTAGCATTCCTCACTTAGGGCAGGCCTTCCCACCTTAATTAACTTCATCTAGATAACACTCACAGGAATACCCAGAAGCCTGTCTCCTAGGCGACAGTAGGTTCTGTCAAGCTGACAATCAGTGTGAGCCATCAGAGATGGGCAACTCCTATTGCTTATGTTTAGCATATTTTCCTTCCTTCTGTGCTTTCCTTATATGTACTTTAGTTGTTTCAATTCTACTATTTTGACCCCATAAACTTAATGGACCACATGAAGTGAAATAGTGAGATGTTAGAAGTTGGGGGGTCTTAATGTCAGGACCAGCATCTTCTTGTTTCCCTTGTGAACTGCTGGGGATTGGGCCCAGAGAACCTAGCCATGCTTATGTCCTTGAGCTTCACCCCCATCCTACACTATTCAATATATAGCTCAGGTTAACTTTGAACTCACAACAGAGCATAGGTTAGCCTGCAACTGGCAAATAACCTGTCTTTGCCTCTAGAGCGATGGGATTATCGGTGTGTGTCTTATTCTAAAGCATAGATGAAAAAATTAAAAGTCTGAGAACATATCACAAAAGTGTCATTTTTAATGGCAGTTAAAGACAAAATGTCTCCCATACATGAACTGAGTAGAACATTTTCTAGTCTTTCACAGTTAGGAATCTGGAATTTTCTACATAGAATAGAATTTGCCTGAGTCAAAAAAATGTCTAATATAATGTTTAGTCAGAAAACAAGAAAAAATGTTTAATATAGCTTAATCTTCTGCCAACCAAGAATTCTCTCCTCTCTCCTCTCTCTCTCTCTTCTCCTCTTCTCTCTCTCTAGGGGTGTAGAAGTGTGAGGTGGGAGGTCTTGGTTTTTTTCTCCTCAGAAATCTTTTCTTGAGGGGCTTGAGTTGGAAAGTGTCAACTGCACAAATAGGTCTTGAGTTTGGCTCTCCGTTGCTCACACGAAAACCTAGGCACAGTGGTGTTAATCTGTAAGTCCAGTGCTGGGTTTAGGGCCAGAGACGGATGGAGCCCTTGGAGCGCATGAGCCACCACTCCTGGCTTCAATCAATAATATTCTTACATTATCTAATCTTACGAAAAGAGCTTTGATCTCTACTTTATAGCCTATGAACATTACCTTGGAGTGGATTAGAGTCCTAAGTAACAAAAAGTACAACTTGTGAGTAATAAATCAGGGAATATAGCCATAACTTCAGGGCTATCAAAGACTCCTAAGTAGTTAAAAAAAAAAAAAAAAAAAAACCATGAAAGAAAAGACTGATAACACAAATTTAATAAAAAATAAAAACTTTTCATCCTATTTAATTATTTATTTATTTAGGCTTTTGGAAACAGGGTCTCTCTATATAGCCCTGACTGTCCTGGAACTCACTATGAAGACCAGGCTGGCCTCAAACTCACAAGAGATTCACCTGCCGCTGTTTCCCAAGTGCTGGAATTAAAGGCATGTACCACCATGCCAGTCTTTACTTTTAAAATTAAAATACAATTCTATTGTTTCCTCTTCCTTTTCCTTCCTCTAAACCTGTATATGTACCTTACCTTGCTCTTTCTTACACTTAAATTCATGGCCTCTTTTTATTTAATTGTTATATATAATAATGGAAATTATATTATACAAATATACAAGCCTGCTCAATTTTATAATTTATAATTAATCAATATATAGTGTCACTTGTATGTATATGACTTCAGGTCTGACCACTTGGTATTGGATAACCACAAGGGAATTCTTCCCTAATCCTGGAATATATTCAAGAGAAATGAGTGCATGTGACCTCTCAAAGAAATGCTAAAATCACTTGGGAGGCAGAGGCAGGTGGATTTCTGAGTTCGAGGCCAGCCTGGTCTACAGAGTGAGTTCTAGGACAGCCAGGGCTATATAGAAAAAACCCTGTCTCGAAAAACCAAAAAAAAAAAAAGACATCCTAAAAGGTTCATTTTCAATTTTACTTGTAATAACTGCCAAATTAGGAACAAGCTAAGTGTCACACAGTATGCCCATAACAAAACCACAACAAGTTCATATGGTAGACTTCCACACAGTAAAACCAGACCCTACCTACTACAGTGACAGCACAGACAAATGTCACACATGTTAAAAATGGTGAGTGGCATGGTTTCCTTTATATGGAATTTAAAAACAGGTCAAACTAAACCAGGCACCTTGGTGCACACCTGCAATCTCAGCACTTGGAAGACAGAGGCAGAAGAATCATGAGTTCAAGGTTACCCTCAGCTACATAGTGAGTTTACAGTTAGAATGACCTGCAAGAGACCATGTTGCCATGTTTTCGATATGTGACCTTTCCCCTTGGCGTAGTTTTTTTTTTTTTTAAATCTAAAATGAAGGCTATATCAATTGTAATGAGAGGAATGAAACAACATAAATAGCTGTGTGTGTGTGTGTGTGTGTGTGTGTGTGTGTAACTAGAGCTAAATCTCAGGTACCTATCTCCATTTATTGCCTTGATCTCTGAACCCAGCTAAAAATAGTTCAGAGTCCTGCCAGCTGGGAGCCGAGCTATGTTTAGCAGAAACTGAACTGGAGTAGAATGGGGCAGAGCTGAGCATATGCTTTCTGTCTGGTAGGGATGTTTCTCAGTGGTGCTCTTTAAGCCAGGCTAGGCCAGCCAACAAGACCCCCGGCTGTTCTAGTCTGGCCAGTATCAGAGTGTAGGAGCTCAGTAACTGGGAGGTGGGGGTGAGGGAAGGACAGGAGTCCACTGGAAAGCAGACATACATAAAGGATCTGAGTATGGCTATTCCCCCAATATACCACCATACTTTCTTTTTCTCCTCTCCTGGTGAGACTAGCCGAGTTTTGTTTTTGTAACAATAAATCAACTTTTCGGCAAGTCAGAGTATGTGTGTTTGGGGTGCATGTGTAAAGACCAAAGGATAGTCCTTAATCACTTTCTATTTTATTTTTTTTTTAACTATTTTTTCCTTCCTCCCTTCCTTCCTTCCTTTCTTCTTCTTCTTCTTTTTTTTTCTTTTTTTTTTTTTTTGGTTTTTCAAGACAGGGTTTCTCTGTATAGCCCAGGCTGTCCTGGAATTCACTCTGTAGACCAGGCTGGCCTGGAACTCAGAAATCTGCCTGCCTCTTCCTCCCAAGTGCTGGGATTAAAGGTGTGCACCACCACTGTCCGGCGTTTTTCCTTCTTTTCTTGACAGGGTCTTTTACCAGCCTGTTGTTCTCCAAGTAAGCTACTCTATTCAGGCATGGGGTGCCAGTGATCTACTTACCACTGTTTCCCCACTGCCTGGATTACAATTGCATGCCAGACAGCTTTTAGGTACGGATCCTAGGGATTGAGTGCTAGGGGTTGAAGGGATTGAACCTAAGACCTTGTGCTTGCAAGACAAGCACTTTATTAACTGAGCCATCTCCCCAACCCCCAACAGTTCAGTTTTAAATCTTATGCTGACATTTGGGGAAAACAGGTGCAGAGACAGTTGCATTGCAGGGACGAAAGGTTCGACGGCTGGTTTGGCTGCCTAGTCTAGGAATTCGCTCCACTTATCTTCTTCCCTCTTGGGTTGGAGTAATTATCCCTGTCACAGCGATGCTTTGAGGCTTAATAGCTGTTCATAAATGGCTTTGAAGTGTTCTGATGAAGAGGCAGTGGAAGGGTTCCTCTGTAAGTTCTCCCTTCAAAGTCAGCAAGGTTGGAAAGTAATGTGGGGCTCTCCCCTCCAGCTGTGCTAGCATAGTGCCTCCCTGACGCCTCCTGATTGCTGCTCCTCATCCAAAGACAGAACTCTAGCCGGGCGGTGGTGGCGCATGCCTTTAATCCCAGCACTCGGGAGGCAGAGGCAGGCATATTTCTGAGTTTGAGGCCAACCTGGTCTACAGAGTGAGTTTCAGGACAGCCAGGGATACACAGAGAAACCCTGTCTCGATAAACCAAAAAAAAAAAAAAAAAAAAAAAAAAGGACAGAACTCTAATTTTAATTTTTTGCTCATTTTTAAGGATAGTGTGAATAAAAATGGTGTGTAATTAAAACATTTGGAGGAATGATTCTAAATAAGTTGGTATGTTGTTGAAGTCAACAAGGAACTTCCAGCTTGGGGCTGGGGAGACAGCTCATCGGTGCAGTGCTTGCCTTTCAAGCATGAGGATTTGAATTCTATCCTCAGAACCCATAGAAAGAACCTAAGCATAATGGCCTGTGCTGCTATTGTAATCCCACTTCTGGGATAGAGTATCCCTGGGTCTCGGTGGCCGGGTAGCCTTACTTATCTGATGAGTTCCAGGCCTGTGAGAAACTCTTGTTTCCAAAACCAAGGCAGGGCAAGCATAGTGGTGCAAGCCTTTATAAAGTCCCAGCACTTAGGAAGCAGAAACTGGCAGTTCTCCATGAGTTCCAGGCTAGTCCAGTCTACATAGCAAGTTCTAGGCCAAGCAGAGCTATACAGTGAGACCCTGTCTCAGAAAAACAGAAACAAAACAAACTAAAACAAAACAACAACAAAAGCCAAACGACAAGGCTATTGAAACCTGAAGAACAACACTTGAGGTTGACCTTCGATCTGCACAGGAACACACACACACAGACAGACACACACACAGACACACACACACAGACACACACACACAGACACACACACACAGACACACACACAGACACACACACACACACACAGACACACACACAGACACACACACACAGACACACACACAGACACACACACAGACACCACACACACACACACACACAGCACACACACACACACACACACACAACTTTCAGTTCAGAAATAGGATGCAACTCATCTTCCGAGGAAGGACAAAAATATGTCAAACTTTGAGGCCAAAGGTGAGTGAATTTAAGTCAAACTCTGTGGCCACTGCTAGAAGCGTGGTTGGGAAATGGCTGAGGGTTCACATGCCAGCTTTTCCAGCCTTAAGAATCACAGCACTGACATGTTAATAAAAAGAGATTTGGGAGATGGTTCTAAAAGTATAAGGAAAAGGGTCCCAAAGCCAACAACAGAGTTAAAGGCAACCTGTTCACACTTTAGGAGTCCCACTCACACGAAGACCAAGCTACACAACTGTGACATGTATGCAGAGGGCCTCGGTCAACCCAATGCAGCCTCCTGGTTGGTGGTTCAGTATCTGGGAGCCCCTACAAGCCCAGGTTGATTTTGTGGTTTTTCTTGTGGTGTCCTTGACCCCTCTGGCTACTACAATCTTCCCCACTCTTCCAAAGGATTCCTCAAGCTCCACCTAATGTTTGGCTGTGGGTCTCTGCATCTGTTTCCATCAGTTGCTGGATGAAGCCTCTCCGATGACAATTGGGCTAGGCACCAATCTGTGAGTATAGTAGAATATCTAAAAATTCAACTTCTTGATGGGAAATCAGTTCCTCTTTTTCTTCCTCGCACACCCACCTCCCCCCCCCCCTTTTTTTTTTGGAGACAGGTCCTGGCTATGAATTCCACGCTGGCCTTTAACTGGCTATCCTTCTTCATTAGCCTCTGAGGTATTAGGAATACAGGAATATGCCTCTTACTGGCTTTAATTTGGTTTCCTAACTACATTGATCTAGCTGAGTACAGTAGTGCCTGCTTTTAATTCCAGTTCTAGAGGCTGATGTAAGAGGATTATTGAATTTGAAGCCAGTCCACTTAGTGATTCTGTCTAGAAATAAAAAAATAATATTAAGGATTGAGGTGTAGCTCTGTGTTAGAGTGCTTATCTGCCCTGTACTAAGTCCTAGATTCAATCCTCAGGACTTCTCACAACCACGAATCCTACCTGGAAGAGCCTGTGCTGACCAACAGATATAAATAATGAATACATTATATTGTACTTATTAGTCAGCCCATTACAATTCTGATTAATGCTAATCATATTTTCAGGGCCAGCTCTTTCTTAAGTGAGCTGAAAGTAATTAGAATTATAAACTCTTGACCCCTAGCCGGGCAGTGGTGGCGCATGCCTTTGATCCCAGCACTTGGGAACCAGAGGCAGGTGGATTGCTGAGTTCGAGGCCAGCTTGGTCTACAGAGTGAGTTCCAGGACAGCCAGGGCTACACAGAGAAACCCTGTCTCAAAAAAACAAAAAAACAAAAACAAAAAACCAAACAAACCTCTTGACCTCAAACCAACATACTTTAGAGAAAGAATGTGTTATGAGTGTATGTGTGTGAGAGGGTGCCTATGCACTACGTGTGCATGTGGTGTGGAAGCCAGAGGCTAACAGTGTTGGTCCTCAGGAGCCATCCACCTCATATGTTGAGACAGGGTTTGTAGGGAGAGGTGCTAGTTTCCCTAATTAGGTCTTGATTTAGTCAATAAAGAAGGTGGAAGCCGATTGATGGATGAAGGGAAAGGTGGGACGTTAGGGTCTCAGGAGGAAGAGAAGGGACACGGGGAAAGTGGAGGTCTTTTGGCCAGGCTTTGGAATGGGAGGCACGCAACAACCGTGTAAGATCTTGGATGACTGGAAACGGCGACCTCCGCCACTGGTGGATGGCTGAAATAGGGTAGCTGATAAGGTTAGGGCAGGAGGATTCTTTGCCTAGCAATTGAATTATTTGGCAATTTCTAAATTACTAAATCTGTCTAGTGTTTCTGTCACAGAGCTAAGGTGGGCAGAGAAAGAGAGAAGCCGAGAGGGGCCAGTGGAGTGTGGGTGGCAGCTCCCAGCTTTCCCGGCTTCAGGGGTGGTTATGAGCGATCCAGAGCTGAGCCAGGAGTGCAGGCGGTTGTCCTGGTCAAAGGAGGAAGCGAGTTTTTAAAGTTTACTCCAACAAGGGTTTCTCAGTGAGACCTGGGCTTACTGATTTGGTCAGGATGACTGGTCAGCAAGCCTCAGTAATCATTCTTGACTCTTCAGCTGGATTACAAGTTGATACCAGGATGCCTTGCTTTTTCATATTGAACTCAAGTTCTCATGTTTGCTCAGCAAAGATCTTATACCCAGAGCTCTCTGCTTAGCTCCTTCTTTTCTTTCCTCCACCCCTTCCGTTTTCTTTCTTTGTTTCCCTTTCTCTCCTTCTTCTTCTCCCTCCCTTTGTCTCTCCCCTCTCTCTCTTTCTCTCCTTCCCTCTCTCTCTCTCTTACACACACACACCACACACACACCACACACACACACACACACAGAGTCTTGCAGCCTTGACCTTGAACTCCTGGCAGTGCTCCTGCCTCAGCCTTCTAAGTTCTGAGCCACATGCCTGGATCCAACACACATTTTAAGGCCAAGTCTATCTTTCTACTAATTTGTACATGCACCAAGCAGGAAGAAACATGTAGAAATTCAGAATCCTGATGCTTCTGTCTTTTCAGAGGGGAAAGTTTATTCAGCTTACTAGAACTCTTCAGCCGGAGTCACTCCCCTGGGTCCTGCCTTTTTACCCTCTGCTGTTCAACACCTGTGACCTCTGAGACATTGAGGCCCATGTCGATACAGTTTAAACATCTCTGCCCTTTTGCTTTTTCGAATGCCATTTGTCATGGTTGGCTTGAGTCATAGCCTAGTAAATTTGGAAAAGATACACAGTGAACTTGGCCGGGGCCAATGTCACGAAGGCTGAAACAGCCCATTTGGTACACCCCTCCTTCCTTATCACACATTTTAAAAACAGGGCAAATAAAACCAGGCAGCATAAAGCAATCCCAATGGCCATGGTTTGTTTCTAAATGAGGAAATCACGGGCGGTATTTGCCATGCACACATTTTACAGCCTTTTAAATGGAAGATTGTTCTTCTTGGTCTCCTCCTCCCTATCCTTCCCTAGACTGCCCTACTGCTGAGCTCTGTCCTGACCTTTGTTGCTCCTTCCCTGTTTTCCATCCTCATCTTCCTGCGATCCAGCCTCTGGGTTTTTGTTTGTTCTTTTATTTATTTATTTATTTTGGATTGACTCCTGTCATCCAAGTTTCATCCTTCAGAGAAACTGCCACTGATGATCTCACCTAGCCACTCTCTAGCACATCCTTTAGTTGTATACTTTGCACAGCAGAGTTCAAGCCTGGTTTAGGAGGTGCTGGGGTTCAAACCCAGGGCCTCATGTATGCTACACAAGGGCTTTACCAATTGAACACCATCTCCAGCCCACTTTGTACAAAAGTCTGTCTTTTCCAAACCAGAAAATAAACCCCAACAGGGCATACACACACACACACACACACACACACACACACACATGTGTATATATATATCTAATCTAATCTATCTATTTATTTTTATTTTTGTTTTTCGAGACAGGGTCTTTCTGTGTAGCCCTGGCTGTCCCGAAACTCACTCTGTAGACCAGGCTGACCTCAAACTCAGAGATCCATCTGCCTCTCTCCCCTCCTCCCACCATGGTGGGATTAAAGGTGTGTGCCACCATGCCCAGCAGATGAGAAAACAATAACATATCTTCCAAAAAGGCCTGCAAGTAGGAAGTAAGGTTACCTTCTGAGAGTTAGATCAGAGGGAGAAGAGAACTAAGAAAGTAAACAGATGAATCACGAGGAAATCACTGAACACTGAGCATGCCTGTAACCTCAGCCCCAGTACCCTCGGGGTTATTCAGGTTGTGAGCACAGAGAATGTTCTTATTAACTGCAAGAAGAAGCCTGGAAGATTGTAAGAGGTAGATGGGTCAAGGAGTTGTCAGCCTGAAGCCTGGGAGACCTCACCCTAAGAAGCGGGGAGTTGGTAGAGAGGCATTGCCTAGAACCGCTCAGGAAGGCTTGAGGCCCAAGGGCTTGAACACTCAGATCTCTGAGTTAAGGTTATTCTTTGATAAATCACAAACCTGACTCTTCACTCAGCCTTCATGCTCTACACACAGCCGGGGGGACTCAGCGTGGGGACATACATACCTGAGGTCTCAGTTCATCTAGAGGAAGCAAGGACCCTCATACAGTTACTTGAAAGCTTGTTAGCTGTTTGTATTTAGTGTTTGGAACGGGTCTTGGGTTCTTCTTGTGTAATAGTCTCTTTGTACTTGGGTTTGTATGTGTCTACCTCTAGATGTAATATTCCAGCGACTTGTACCTTGTATGGGACTCATATCACATGTCAAAGGGTAGACTAGAAGAATTTACACAACTTGTATAACCAGTTGACTAGGAAAAGATACCTCCACCAAGGACTGGTCTAAGCTCAGTCCCTTCTTGAGCATAAGTAAGCATCACAGCATCTACTTGATTTTGAGTGTGTGTGTGTGTGTGTGTGTGTGTGTGTGTGTGTATGTGTGTGTGTGTAAGTCAGGAGTGACTATAGCTGACCTCACCTCCAAGAGCTCATGCTGACCTGGCAGAGAGACACGAGTACTGTAGGTTCCAGACAGCTTTTGCTAGAAAGGGCCAGATAATAAGCATAGTGGGTATTTTAGGCTACATGTAGCCTCTGTTGCATTTTTGTTCTTTTTTTTTTTCATTCATTCATCCACTTGTTGTGGTGCTGGGAATCCAACACAGGACCACACCCCCTGTTTATTATAATTACCTGTTTATAGTGCCATAGAAACATAAAAGTATTCTTTGTTCTCCGTACAAAATCAGGCTCCCATTGAGGGTTTCAACTGATGGTTGTAGTTTGACAAACCCTGCTGTCATCCTGAGCTGGCTCATGAGTGGGGAGGCATGGTCACTAAGCTGCTTGAATATACTAATATACTGAATATATTTTCCCCTTAACAGCAAGCTTTTTAATCTTTCTTTTCTTCCTTCCTCCCTCCCCTCCCTCCCTCCTCCCTCCCTCCCTCCTCCTCTCTCTCCCTCCCGTGTGTGTGTGTGTGTGTGTGTGTGTGTGTGTGTGTGTGGTACATTGGTGTTTGGCCTACATGTATGTCTCTGTCAGGGTGTTAGGTCTCCTAGAACTGAGGTTACAGATAGCTGGAAGCTGCCATGTGGGTGCTGGGAATTGAACCCAGGTTTTCTGAAAGAACAGCCAGTGCTCTTAATCACTGAGCCATCTCTCCAGAGATTCTCCCAGATAATGAATTTATAAGCTGCCTATTATCTCCAGGCCCATGCTGAGTACCTTGCCTGTCTGTGAGGACAGATGGTCTCACAGTGAGGAGCAAATTGGATAGGAAACTCTGAAGAAGCCGGGGTGTGAGCACTGTGTGCTGGCAGGGTGGGCGGGGCCAGCCACGGGGACACACAGGTTTGAGGTGCCAGACTGGAGCTTCTGTTTTACTGACTACTCACAAAAACACACCTCACAAGAAAATGCCCCTGGACTAGAACTACTGTAGCTCTGACTAGTGGCATCCCCAAGACAGTTCTAGCAACACACTCCCTTCTCTGTGGCACGGAACAGCCTGGCTCTGCAAAGCCTCTGCAGTTTGTATAATAACCTGAATTGCACCCCAGTGTGTGCATGCAGGGAAACCGGATCTTCCAGACCAAGCAACAATTGGTTTGCATCATTTCCTTCATGGGTGGGGTTTGGGGGTGGGAAACAAGACTTTCTGAAGAAGGGAAAAAGGCCTTTGAAGCCTTTTTTTTTTTTTTTTTTTTTGGTGGTAGTGGGGTAACTATAGATGACTTTGACTGTATTTATTTATTCCTATAAATCACCTTCAAGTACATTGAAAGAAACTCAGAATGTGTAGATAACAGGGAAATGTCATTGACCAAGAGGTGAACTGGGCGGGGAGTGGGGCGCCGGTGACAGAGCCTCCTGTTGTCACTTGTTGCTGCAGTCGTTGTCCTATGAGCAGTGGACAGGGATGGTACAGAGAGAGCACTGTGAGGTTGATAAAGCCTTTAGCTCTCCTTGTCTGAAGTTACAATTTACCAATCTAGATTTCTTTTCATTTCAGCTGGGGTCTTGAAACCTCTTCAAACAAAACAGAACTTTCCCAAGTGGTTACAATGGTTCTGGAGGGTGTTTCCACTGATTTAGAAGTGGTTCACAGGAGAGCTATAGACAAGCAAACGGTTCTTGAATCCACAACCCTGAGCCTGGCTGAGTCCCAGGAGAGCCCACCGCGGGCTCACCATCTTTGCCTATAAAACCGCTGGCCAGAGCAGGGCTTCTTCAACTTTTTGTGTTCACGAATTTTTTTTCACCCTGGAAACCTTTACATGCCTTGGGATACGTGGGCTGTTCTAGTCCTGTTTCTGTTGCTATGATAAAATACTGACCAAATGCAACTTGGGACAGGAAAGGACACACTTGACTTAGAGTTTCCAGTCCATCACAGAGGGAAGGAAGCCGAGGCCAGAGCTCAAGGCAGGAACCTGGACACAGCCTGAAGCAAAGGATAAAGGGGTGCTGCTCACTGGTGTGCTCTCCTCGATTTGCTCAGCCTGCTTGCTTGCTTTCTTATACAACCCGGAACCACCCACCCAGGAGTGGCACTTTCCACAGTGGGCGGGTCCTCACATGCCAGTGATTAATCAAGAAAGATGTCCCAGAGACGCACCCACAGGTCCATGTAATGGAGCCAGTTCCTCAAATGACTCTAGGTTGTGTCAAGTTGACAAAAACTAGCCAGCACATAGGTATCTTAAAATAGCTGTGCAAATCAAACATTTACTGATAGTAAATTACAAACAAATTTGTTCCAAAGCAATTCTTTGGTAGACAAATAATTTTACCACTTAGTGAAGATTAAAGCAAATTTGCATACTAGTTTTTGCATAATGATATTGATATTCTTGCTTTATGATTTTTACACAATATATATATATTATATATTTATATATAGTTATATAAAATAAATATATTTACTTATATAAAATTATGTAATATAAATAATTATGTATTTATACAGAATATAGTATAAGTATTAAAATATTTATTTTATTTATGGGGGCAGGCATATCACATATGTGCCACAGTGCACTTGTAGAGGCTAGAGATCAAGTGATGGGAATCAGTTCTCTCCTTCCATCATGTGGACCCTGGGGATTGAACTCAGTTGGTCAGGCTTGTCAATAATTGCCTGTGCCTGTGAGCCACCTTGTTGGCCCTTCTCATTTATATTTACACAGATAATTCAATCTCGACTGAATATTTGCTATTGGTGAATACAGGGCGTCTTCAGTGCTTCTCAGAGCCGACTGATATTTTGATTTTATTATAGCCACCGGAGAGAATGCCACTCAGTATCAGGACATGGCATGGAATGCTGCAAGTGTCTGCAGGCCACTTTAGAAGTTCTTGGAAATTTTATCCTAATATCAAGCCAAATTAAGTTAGTAATTTTTAAAAAATAAAACACAAGATAGCAACCTAAACAGAAAATTTGAAAATCAAACACAATATGATAATATAATGCAATACTTTTATGTAATTTGCTACATGTATAATATATATAATTTAATACTTAGAATACTGAAGAATGATGGTAGGAAGATAATTGTTTTTGTTTTCTATAGTAAGCCATTTCTCATTGCCTCTACAGTAAAATCACTGTAATTCCTAACTTACAATAGTCTTGAGCCTGAGTTGAGGTGATTCAGGCAGCATGCACTGGTGTTACATAGGCTGATGCTATGCGTAATGCAAAGTACATGTGCTGAATGTTTAGAATCAAGACTGCTGTGAAGTTGTGTGATGACCCACAGGAGAATATCGCCATAAACACCTATTTTGGTCACTGTGCATTTGGGGAACCTTCTATTGTTGCAATGTTTTGCAGCCCCCCTCTTTCAGTGAAAGTGACCCCCACATAGGGTGGAAACCTACAGGTGAAGAAGCTGGAAGTTGAGACCATGTTAAGGCCTCTCCAGAGGAATGCATCTCGGTCTTGCTGAGCTCATTTCAAAAGGATCAAAACATCTTTTAGACCTTGAACCTGGGGCAAGTAACATGTCAAGTAATAAAGCCATTCTTCAGCAAATGAGGATGGACTGAAGGTAAACCCATGACCTCACCTTCCCTAGGAAAAAAATGTAACTATGGACACTTGATTTTGTTTGTTTGTTTTGTTTTGAGACACAGTCTCACTGTGGAGCTCCAGCTGGTCTGGGATTCGCTGTGTAGAGCAGGCTGGTATTGAGTTTCCAGAGATCTGCCTGCCTCTGCCTTCCTAGTGCTGGGATTAAAGGTGTGAGCTACCACCTGGCTCACATGTGGGACTTTAAGTAAGTCGATAGTATCAGGAAAATAGAGACATGCCTGGAAAAGGCCAGGACTCATATTGTCATCCATGCAGTACAAATACTATATTTCACAGTCTCGCTGATGAACACTGTATCTGAGACCATACAGTGACGAACCAAGAGTCCCCACTAGAACTGGAAACAGTTTAGGGTTTTGATAGACCCTGGACAAACTGACCATGTAGACTCTGACCATACTACTCAAAACATGCCTTTGTCTCTTCAGAAATACATCCAATGAAGTGTGCTGGATAGTCTTATGTCAAACTGATACAAGCTAAAGTCACCTGAGAGGAGGGAACCTCAATTAAGAAAATGCTCCCATAAGTTCAGACTGTAGTCAAATCTGCAGGGCGTTTTCTTAATTAGTGATTGACAGGGAGGGCCCAGCCCATTGTGGGTGGTGCCATCCCTAGGCTGATGGTCCTGGATTCTATAAGGAAGCAGGCTGAGCAAGCAATGAGGAGCAAGCCAGTAAGCAGTGCACCTCCATGGCCTCTGCATCAGCTTCTGCCTCCTGGACCCAGTCCTGTTTGAGTTCTTCTGGCTCCCATCAGTGTGAGACTACCTAAGCTCAGAAGTGTAAGCCAAATAAACCCTTTCATCCCCAACTTGCTTTTTGATCATGGTGTTTTATCGTGAAACCCTAGCCAAGTCATGAGGAAACAATCTCTGTACTAAACTTAAAACTTTGTGGGGTAGACTAGTTCAGTAATATCTTGTGATGTCCCTAGAGCAGCACAGGGCACAGATGGAGGGGCACGCATACATCTGAATTCTGTCGACTAGTCTCTTTCCTCTCCCTCTCCTTTCCCCCTCCGTCTGTCTGTCTGTCTCAGGATCTCAAGTAGCCTTGATCTCGTTATGTGGCTGGAAATTATTTTGAGCCTTTTTGCCTCCATGACCCATCAAATGCTGTGCTGATGAAGATGTTCTGTTACACCTCGGCCTTCCTTCCTTCTCCATCCTTGCCTCCCGCTGTCTCTTTCTCATAGGGTCTCATTACATAGTCCTGGCTGGACTTGAACTCATGATTTTCCTGCCTTGGCTTCAGAATGCAAGAATTATAAGCATATACTACTATGGTCTGTTAAAGACCATATCCTTTAGCTTCATCTCCTAACCCAGTACAGTGTCTGAGAGTAACTGTTCAATGCTCTTGCTATATCAAGAGGAGCAGGAATCTAAATTCCAGGGTAGTGGTTTCCCTTGTGGAATGGAAACTCCTTGCAGCTTTTCCAGGGCATAATGGGCAAAATCATGCAAAAAGCAAAATCAAGCTTGCCCTCTTTTGTAAGGTGATTCCTCGCAGACCCACCCATCACAAGTCAGTATTGGCTGGACAGTTGTGGAATACTGCTTCCATTGTTGTAGGCAGCCGTGTTTAAGATAGCACCTGGGACGGTTGCAAAGTCATATGACTAGCACCTGACGATGTAGGCAGCCGGCTTCCAGCGTGGCCAGCTCAGCAAACTGGTAAACAAGTCCTTTGTGCATGCGTCCGGCCTCGTGCCCCTCCCTAGCGGGCTTATGCAAATGAGGTATTGGCAGCTTAACCTATCCTGAAAGAACACGTTACCAGCCCCGCCTTGGGCAGATATATAAGCAGCTCATTCTGCTGCTGGTCCCGCCTGTCCCGTCATAAGTCAAAGTCTTCTGCAATAAGCTGACTGGAAGGATCCACTGTGTCGTGTCTTAATTGCTGTCAAGGCGGACGCATACATTGTGCTCTCAGCAACCCAACCATGCTTTGTTTGTTTGTTTGTTTGTTTGAACAGAGTGTTAGGATGAATTCACTTCCAATTAAGCTCCCCTATTTAATTACAGCAGGAGTAAAAGTTAGGTTGGCAAAGGATTTTCACTCAAGTATTTCAGAAATATTTTATTTTATTTATTTTTGAAGTCTGGACTATCATGGGTAGATAAAAACAGCATCTTGTTTGAAATTAAAAGTATGGGTGATCTCATCCTGGAGAAAGATGGAGTGTAATTCTATCTACCTTATGATTACTGTGGTTCACTGGAAACAGTCATTTAAATAGTTTGGCTCTTTTCTCTGAAAAGACAAAGAGAGAGAGAAAGAGAGAGAGAGAGAGAGAGAGAGAGAGAGAGAGAGAGAGAGAGAGAAATTACCATGAACCTTTAATTTCCATAGCTCAGAGAGTTGTTATTTATAACCAGCCAGAGGACAAGAGAAGCCACAAAGAATTAAATGTCATATTCTCTTAAGAAATATTTTCTTTCAGTATTACATAAATATTCTTGTGTTCTTTTGTACTTTCCTTTTTAAATCAGGCAACCCTGTGACATTTCAAAGTGAAATTACCACACACAGTTTGATATTGAGGAAGGATAGCTTTTTTTTCTTTTTCTTTTTTTTTTTTAGAACCAGTATAATTAACCACAAACGACACATTATTCATTGTCCTCTGACCTTTATGGTTTAATTTCATATTCTGAAAACATTCACTTCTAAATTTAGTGATGAAACTGCAGGATTGTAATGGTTGTTTCTCAGACTGTGGATTACAATGGCATGTGTAGTTAGCAAAGTTTTCTAACATGGATGTTAAAGCATCTATGTTATATATCTGCTTGGTCATGCGAAAGGTTTACTAACAGCTCCATCTTAAGATACACCAGGAAGATGTCCATCTAAGACCCTGGATAAGTCTACATAAACTTGGAGAGTTCAGTTGCCTGGGGTAGGCCCCGGTCAAGGAGAGCTGTGTTGAGTCTCTCTGAGATTGTAGACAAGAGGCAGCGATTGCTGAAGTATTTGCTGAGCCCACCCACTCCCATCCTGACCCTCCTGCCATCCCTTCCAAAGACTAGGAGGTGGCCAGTCTAGATTAGCAATTTAAAACAAGTTGTTATCGATTTGTATACTCCCTTTTCCTAAATCAAACCTTTCCCTATCACTATCACCGGGGTGGAAGGGGTTTTCTGGGGTCCACATGTCAGATAGGTTGAAGATCAAGGAAGGGTACTTACTTTAGGAACCTAGGGGCTCCCTGAAGAATGAAGAATGGTATTCTCTGCTCTGATGTGCCACCATTGGAATTTAGGCCACCTGCCCTGCCCCAGTATGATGACTCCAGGTTAGCCCACAACCACTTGTACGACAGTGCAGGTTGTATCCTGTGCTGGGTACAGAGCCAAGGGGACTGACTACTAGCGATTTGAACTCAATTCCCAGGCTACATACAGCTCCCTCCTCGAGGAGAAGACCCTTATGGGTTTCGCCTGTCTGTGTGAGGTAAGGTTGTCTGAACTAGTTTATAGTCAGGAGCATAGGTCCAAAGATGAGATACTTAGGACTGACTTTGGGGCCCCTCCTTATCTTCCAGGTTCTTGTGCCCTGGAGGTTTGCATCACTTCTGCCTGGTTGAGGACCCCAGGGTTGGCCTAAGGAGTACTATTACCATGTAGTCAAGTCTTCTGTGGAAGAGAAGGAGGGAGGCTGTGGTGGCCTCCTTGGCACCCACTGGAAAGTGTGAGTACTGGACACTCTACTGTGGAAACTTGCACAGAACCTGGATGCAAAATGTCCTCCCCCTCCACCCCGCCCCCACATTTCTCCCCCCAGTTCCTCCCTCAGCTTTGCTCATTCACTCCAAGAAGACCCATAGATACTTCCTGCTTAAGAGGATTTACATTTTAAATTAATGTTCGTTTGCATGTGTACATATGTGTACATGTGCATACATGCATATGTGGAGATGTGTGTGTGTGTAATATATATATATATGGAAGTGCAAGTACACATGTGATACCTGTGTGTGAGGCCAGAGATCAACATTTTGTATCTTCTTCAATTGCTTTCTATTCTGTTTTTTGAAACATGGTATGTTACTGAACCTGGAAGTTACCAGTTCAGCTAGACTAGCCGCCAGTGAGCCCCAGGAATCTCCATGTCTCTTTCTCCTAGGCACTGGGATTATAGGCACGAACAGCCATGGCTTGCCTTTTTTCTTTTCTTTTCAATGGCTTTCAGGCTTTCAAGAGATCAAACTCACGTCCTCATGGTTAACCCACACGTACTTTTCCGACTGAGATATCTCCCTTGGCCCCGGCTTTACATTTTGAGTGTACTTAGAAAAGTGTGACTACCCAGAGAAAAATCTAGGATTTTAAGTCTAGTGTTGGTGAGAAAGGTAAAGTAGTCTTTGGGTATTGACTGAAAATGCAACACATCCCTTTGATTGGCTAACTTCCCAACCTGGAGCTCCCCAGGAAGGAAGGCTGTGTTCTAGCACAGGCAGAGCAAGAATGTAATGTGGGCTGTGTGTCCATCCACATTTATGAATTCAGGAGGTAGAAATCAAACCCAAAATGTTCAATGAAATGTCCTGTTCTCTTTAGCCTTGACACATCAATGACATCCTCCATAAGGGTGTGCAAAGTTGTTTCTATGAGATAAAGGTGTTTGTATGAGGAGCTGGTGATGTTTTGTGTGAGTGACAAAACGAGACATTCCATCATTTATTTGTGCATTGCACCACACTTATTCGCTCCGTTAGCAAACCACTAATTGTTCTTTTTTAATTGTAAAATTTTCAATTGTAAAAATAACATTGCTACAACAGTTATTTTTAAGTGTAATTTGTGTTTGGTTGACAGAACTCATGGGTTAAAAATTAATTAGGGTCAGTCAGAAGACTTAGCCACTCAAGGCCTTGTTGTCAGGCCTGATGAGTTCTAAGAAACACCACTAAGAAGTGAACAGTGACAAGTTACAATAAGACAGAACAGTTCTACTCTACTGTAACGAATGGGTTGCATTATGACATTTGTGTGCACACATGCCATGTGCTTCAATCATACTGTCCCCAAACATCATCTCTTATCTGTCCTCTCTCGTGGTCCCCTTTATCTTTCCAAATACTTCCCCCAGAGGCTCAAGCAGCCGAGGTTGGATTCACATTCACTGTGCTTCTAAAGACAGTCTTGAACTTCTGATATTCATATCTCCACCTCCTGAATACCGGAGTCACAGGCTTGTACCGCCATGTTTGTTTTTATAGGATACCGAGGATTGAACCTAAGGCTTCAAGCATGCAAGGCAAAACACTCTACCTAAATGTTTTTAAAAGATGTTTATTTATTCATTTGTGTGTGATGTGGTGCCTCTGTGTGTGTGTGTGTGTGAGTGTGTCACAATGTATAAGTGGAGGTCAGAGGACCACTTTCAGAAGCTGGTTATTTCCTTCTACCAAGCTGTTTTGGGGATCAGACTCAGATTGTCAAGCTTGGAGGCAAGTACCGTGACCTGCTGAGTCATCTCACTGGCCAAAACCACATGTTTTTGCCTTGGTTTGTTGAGACAGGGTTTCTCTATGTATCCCTGTCTATCCTGGAACTCGATCTGTAAAGCAGGCCAGCCTTGAACTCAGAGATCCTCCTGCCTCTGCCTCCTGAGCACCCTCAGGTGGGCAAGAAGCCTCTCACCTCCAGCTTCCTTTTTTTCCTTCCTATTTACCCTGCTGGATTTCTCCTCAACATCCAGCCATATCCTTCCTGTTCTGTGGGTCACTCTTCCGGAGCTGGGCTGGCCCTCTCTGTTTCACACTCCAGCAGCTGCTCTCACCTGGGACCCCTCCCTGCCATTATTCAGATCTCAGCTCAGATGAGCTTCCCTGATGCGCCCCCCCCCCCCCCCCCCCGGGCACAGCGGGCTGCTTTTGTGAAGGTTCTCAGCATCTAGAGCAAGGCAAGCCTTCCATGACTCTTAGCTGCGCATTGTTCCGCTGAAGCAGCTCTTTAGAAACTCTGGGTTGTTTCCAGGCAGTGGTGGGCAGCCTTTAATCCCAGCATTTGGGGCAGAGGCAGGCAGATTTCTGAGTTCGAGGCTAGCCTGGTCTACAGAGTGAGCTCCAGGACAGCCAGGGCTATACAGAGAAACCCTGTCTCGAAAAACCAAACCAAACCAAAACAACAACAACAACAAAACCCGTGGTTGCATAATCTCTGCCATTCTGTGTTCTGCAAGAAAGAAGCTAAAGAGACAGGTAGTGGTGGCTCACACCTTTAATCCCAACATTGGGAGGCAGAGGCGGTGGATCTCTGAGTTTTGAGGCAGCCCGGTCTATAGAGTCAGTTCAAGGACAGAAAGGGCTACACAGAGAAACTCTGTCTCAAGAACTCTACTACCAAACAGAAGCTAAAGAATGAACAAGGAAGAAAGGCACACGAAAGAGAAGCAGGCATCTTTCAGGACAGAGAACCAAACGCATAGCTGGAGAGGAGAGAAGCAAGGAGCCAGGGACCAGTACAGACCAGGTCTACCCAGAAGAAAAGGACTTTGTTTAAAACAGTTTTTTTTTGTTTTTCGAAACAGTTTGTCACTATATAGCCTGGCTGGCCTGGAACTCCCTATGTAAACCAGACTGGCCTTGATTTGAGGCCCTGCCCACACCTGCTGCTTGCCATCGAGGCCAGTTAAAAGAGGCTGTTTTGAGGAACAATTCCTCCATTACTAGTCTATTCTTCTAGCCATCTCGGTTTTTAGTTGTTGTCCAAATAAAAACTGATTAGACAGGTGTCAACTCCCACTTCATGTTGGACAACTGCTTAGGTCAGAAAAATATTTAAGACACAACATTTGTGCAATTTTGTCTGAAACTGTTAAAAAAAAAAAAAAAGGGCAGTCCTTTCCAAAGCACTCATTGTCTCCTAAGACTTCTCCACTACTCTCTAAGGTGTTTGCTCATAATTGAGTGAATTACCCATCACGGTAGAAACCGGCAATATATAAAAGATGTTCCAGCTCAGAACCCCATTGTGTAACTGTTCATCATTTCTTTTGTCAAACCGGATCTTCTGCTTCCTCTGCCAAATGCAAGCCGACGCATTAGGTCAGAGCACTACCAGGGGACCATTGCCACACTTTATCTTTCTCCTTTCTTCTCTTCTGTGCGGTACACTCGCCAAGTGAGATTGTAATGAAATGAACGAGGCCTGGAGGGAGGCAACTTGCTAGCACCTGAGAAGCTGAGCTGGGTTTCTCGTGCTATGTAGACCTCCTGCTGACAGCCAAAAGGTATTAGTCATGTGATGGTTTGGAATGTGCAATCATCTGAGACTAAAATGACCTCACCAGAGTAAATGACACAGAACATAACATACCTGTTATGCAGGATTTGCAGGGGAGAAGGAACTATTTATTAGGCTTTTGTCATTCTTACTGACCACCCCCTCCCCCATTCTATAGTGATGATGCTTTGTATGGACAGGGAACTTCCTCTAGCTCTCCCAAGCATCATGGCTTCTAGGGCTTTGTGCCTGTGAAATCATTGTGTTTTTTTGTTTTGTTTTGTTTTGATATAATTAGAGCTCTGTACAGGCTTTGGGTCTTCATCGCTGGCTTTTGTGTGATATGGGATGCTTCTTCTGTCTGATGTGCCTCTTTCCTTGATCCTCTCCCATCTGCCCCTGTCCACTTGGTCTCACTTATCCTGTAAGAACCATTTCAAATGGCCGGGCAGTGGTGGCGCATGCCTTAATCCCAGCACTTGGGAGGCAGAAGCAGGCGGATTTCTGAGTTTGAGGCCAGCATGGTCTACAGAGTGAGTTCCAGGATAGCCTGGGCTACACAGAGAAAGCCTGTCTCGAAAACACAAAAACAAAAAACAAAAACAAAACAAAAACAAAACAAAAAAGAACCACTTCAAATGACTTCTCCTAAGTGATTTTTCTTAATGCCTGCCCCCTCCCCACCTGACATGGGAATTGAACTTGGTCCTCTGAAAGCATGGTACATTCTTTTATTTACTTCTATACCCCCTGTTTGTTTGTTTGTTTCATTTTACTTTTTTTTTAAAAAAAAAACTGTGCATTGGTGTTTTGTCTGCACATATGTCTGTGTGAACATTGGGATTCCGAAACTGGAGTTAGACAGTTGTGAGCTGCCATGTTGGTGCTGGGGAATTGAACGTGGTCCTTTGAAAGAGCAGCTAGAGCTCTTAACCACTGAGCCATCTCTCCAGCCTGCCCCCTTGTTTTCTCTTTCTATCTTTCCCCCACTTTGAGATAGGGTTTTACTATGTAGCCCAGGCTATCCTGGAAGTCACTCTATAGCCTAGGTTGGCCTCCGACACATGCTATCCTGTTTCAGTCTCCTGAGTGTTGAGGTTACACGCATGGGGCACAACTCCCAGTCTTCCTTGAGTCCTTGGCCTTTCAGCCATGCATTGTCCAGCTGAAGCATGAGTAAATGCATACGAGTTTGGAGTCTGGCTGTAGTTTAGGAGTATTGTGCTTGCTTAGTGTACGTAAGGCTCCGGGTTGATCCCCAGCACTGAAAAGAAAGGTTACAGTTCTTGCATCTCTTCGATGAGTGAAGGATTTCGTCAAAATATACAGACTCATTTTACCCTGATAATGCGTTTTGTCCCCCCCTCCCTTTCCTCCAACCTTAGTTTGTTCATTTTGAGACAGAGTTTCATGACATAGCCCATCCTGGTCTAGAACCTACAGTTGTCTTGCCGAAAGCTCCTTAGTGCTAGGACTACAGGTCCTAGCTACTACAGGTCATAAACTACAGGTCCATAAACTACAGGTCCATAAACTACAGGTCCATGAACTACAGGTTCATGAACTACAGGTCTGGCTATGTTCTTTTCATCTTAAACTCACTATTGGATAATAACAATAACTATACTAGCTTTTAAGAGGCCATTTACCAGCTCAAATTTCCCCCTTATATTTCTATTTTTAAAATGACTTTATTTTTATTTTATGTACATGGAAGTCTGTATGAGAGTGTCAGGTTCTCTGAAACTGGAACTACAGATTGTTGTGAGCTGCCATATGAGAGCTGAGAAATGAACCAGGGTCCTCTGGAAGGCCAGCCATGCTCCCAACTACTGAACCGTTCACTCTCTAACTAACCCTCCCCCTTATTCCTATTTCCTGACATTTTAGTCTTTAGATTTGTAAGACCTTTTTATACAATATATAGCTGCTTTCTATGTTTTGTTTGTCTGTTTGAGACAGTTTCATGTAGACCAGAGTAGCCTTTATACAATATATATATATATTATGTATATGTAGTATGTATATATGACTATATGTATAAATATACATATATGCTTATATATATTATATATAATTATATGTATATATTATACGTATATATTATATAATTATATATTTATAGTATGTAAATATATATTTATCTTATATAAATATATATTTGTGTGTGTAAAGATAATTTGAACTCTGACCCTTCAGTCTCCATCTCCCCAGTGGTGGGATTACAGGAAACATGTCATGCATGCTATGTAAATTTCTCTCTCCTCTCTCTCTCTTTGTGTTGGAGAAGGAACCCAGAGCTTTGTGTAAGCCAGTGCTCCAACAGTGGGCTTACTCTTCCATTTTCTCCTAACTGGTGGACCACACACATTCCTTTTCCCTAACAGGTCTGGAGTGTTCTCATGCAGGAGGATTGATGGAAGCTCTCTTTCTGTCTTGTTTCAGTTCTTTTTCCTTCTTTCTTTCTTTCTTTTCTTTCTTTCTTTCTTTCCCTCCTTCCTTCTTTTGTATTCTTTTTTTCTTTTTTCTCTTTTGTTTGTTCAAAACAGGGTTTTTCTATGTAGCCCTGGCTGTCCTAGAACTTGCTCTGTAGACCAGACTGGCCTCAAACTCAGAGATCCACCTGCCTTTGCCACCACCACCCAAATCTTTGTTTTGTTTCTTAAAGTTCCTATGAATTGGAAAAAGGAAAAGATTCCAGACGGTATTTATAATTATCCTCTGCATTATTCGGAAAGAAGAGTAACTAAGGGGAAGGGGGCAGAGATGGCTTAGTTTATAACAATTCCCACTGTTCACCTAGACAGTTTGGTAGCCAGGCAGCTCGTTCTCCAGATGATGAGTTACTGTGATATGAAACTGGATCCAGAAAAATGGAATCTAGTTTCTGCTCCCAGATGGGGTGGGGGCGGTGAGGGCGAGCGGGGGTGGGGGCGGTGAGGGTGAGCCAGGGGGGGGGGGGCGGTGAGGGCGAGCCAGGGGGGTGGTGGGGGGCGGTGAGGGCGAGCCGGGGGGGGGCGGTGGGGTGAGCCGGGGGGGTGGTGGGGGGCGGTGAGGGCGAGCCGGGGGGGGGCGGGTGAGGGTGAGCCGGGGGGTGGTGGGGGGCGGTGAGGGCGAGCCAGGGGGGTGGGGAGGGTGAGGGCGAGCAGGGGTGGGGGGGCAGTGAGGGTGAGCCAGGGGAAGGTTCTTATGAGCGACTGTGGGGCAAGACTTTATGAGGAAGCCATTCTCCCATGACCTGTCTCTGTTTGCTGCCAAACCTTCCTTAATTCGCTGTGGCATGTAGAAACCAACTGTGAACACATACAAAAGAGAGAAAAGAAAGGCTGGGGATACAGCTCCATGGCACACATACTTAAAGCCCTAGGTTCAATCTCCAGGATTGGGGGGAGTATATAGATAGATAAATTAATAAGAGAGAAAGAAAGAAAGAAAGAAAGAGGGAAAAAAGAAAGAAAGGCATAGCATGATGGTTAGCGCTTATAATCCCATCACTTGGGTGTAAGGGAGGCTGATGGAGGACCCCTGTGAGGTGAAGGTTAGCCTGGACTACATAGCAAGTACATACCCAGCCAGGGCTGTATAGCAAGCCCTCTGTAACTCCCTCAAAGGGGAGAGCATTAAATATTGTGACAAGACTCAATTATAATTGTGTTATCTAGTAAACCTGAATATGGAAACACTTGTATGGTTTTAAGATTATCATGTTCACAACAAGATAGAACTTTTCTATTCTTAGGGTGTGTTACTTTGTGGTCTCCATTTTGGATCCACCCCCCCCACCTCCACCCCACCCTGTTCCAAGTGAAAAATAAATGTAGCAGTTAATAAGTTAAACCTGGGATTTTCAACAGACTAAGTTTTGAATTCAGACTATTTCTTTAACTGGCAGTTTGATCTAGGACACATTTCTTAGTCGTGTCTCCCAGTTACTTTCCTCAGGTTCTAAGTGAGCCTAAACACACACACTCATTACCAAGAGAACCTAGTAAATGAACACAGAGAAAGCTTCTGCCCTAAAAATTACTATTAAAAAGCAAAAATAAAGACAAAACCTAACAACTGTAGTAGCTATTTATTTATTTATTATTTTAAATAAGGAGTTACTCCTAAAGGTTTGACAGAGAAAAGGGCACTAGGTGAGAATTCCTATCTTTGCTTCAGGAATTTAATCTAAGAATGCTAGAAATAGTTTTGAACTTTGAAATTGCCTTGAGGGGGTCTGAGAGATGGGTCGGCAGGTAAAGGCACATACTTCCAAGCTTGATGACCCAAGTTTGATCCCTGGGAGCCACATGGTGATAGGAGAGAACCAACCTCCACAACCTGGCCTCTGACCCTCACATGGGTGCTACTGTTGCACGTGCACTCAAGCAAACACACACACTCACACACACACACACACAATAAAATCAGGTTGACTGAGGATCTGAGGAACGTGACTTAGACCTGTGTGTGTGTGTGTGTGTGTGTGTGTGTGTGTGTGTGTGTGTGTGATCTGCACATGCAGACTCACAGAGACTGAGGAACTCTGTTTTAGCGGGCGTGGCCTCCTTGATAAGGGTTTATGATCTTCTCTCCAGTTCTTGCCTCCTCTACAGTCCAGTCAGTGAGCATCAGTTGCCACGGTTGCTGCCAACTTTCTCATTCCCAGGAAGTCCAGCTTTCCAGGCTAGAGGAGAGCCGGTCACCACAGGCTGAGTTAGAATTAGGAATGCACGTTCCTATGTGAACAAGACTACTCATAGGTAATTAGACTTGGCACTGTTTTAAAAATATATTTCTTCTTTTATTTTTGAGATTAGAAGATAATTAACTCTCCCCCATTCCTTTTCCTCTCTCCAAATTCTCCCTTAAACCCCTCCTTACTCTCAAGTTCATGGCTCATGGCTTTTTTTTTTTAATTATTACACACACACACACACACACACACACACACACAACAGACATTTCTAGATATAACCTGCTCAGTTTGTGTGTTACGTATATGTGGGTTTTTGATTATTGGATAATCAATGGTGTGCTCTCCCCTGGGGAAGACTATGTCTCCTGTTCTCAGCATTCCTTAGTTGCCTGTGGTGTGGTTCATTCTGTAGGATTGAGGCCTTGCTCTTTCCCCCTTCCACTTTGACATGTCTATTGTTGTTGTCCTTGTTCAGCTCCTGTTTGCCCAGTCATGTGGGTGACACTTTATGGAAGTAGCTTCTGATATTACTAGGAGACACACCTCACAGCAGACTCCATGATCCTCTGGCTCTTACCATCTCTCTGACCCCTCTTCAGGCATGTTCCCTGAGCTTTAGTTGTAGTAGTTGTTTTGTAGATGTATCCACTGGGTCTGGGCTCCACAACTCTGCATTCTGATTGGTTGTGGTTTTCTGTAATGGTCTTCATCTGTTGCTGAGAGAAGTTTCTGTGGTAAAGGGTGAAGAGTATACTTATCTGTGGGTATGAGGACAAATGTTTAGACTGTAGTTAGGGGTTCTGTTGGCCTGCATGGCATGTTAACCCTCAGGGTGTATGGTTAACTTGGCAGTAACCAACAACAATCTAATTGGACTTAAGACATGTTTAACAAAGGGAAACCATGCCTGGTACTGGAAACCTAGCCAGCTTCCTTGAGCTAGAGAAGTCAGGGTCTTGATGGAGAACCCACAATCGCCACTTTGCAAATCTGGAAGGTTGCTTCTCTCCCTTGGAAGCTTGCATGGAACCTTCTGGCACCATTAAAGCTAGTCCTCAGTGAAGAGGTACTCAAGTCAGTTCCAGCTCAGGGGCCTCTGATTCCTGAGTTTGACCAACTTGAATGATTAATAAGAGACAAAATAAAAGTGGTCATGGCAATGCATGTCTGTAATCCCAGCACTTGGGGCAGACTTCGAGAGACTGTCATTTTTTAAAAAACATTTCTTTGTTTGTTTTAGTGTGTGTGTGTGTGTGTGTTGTGTGTGTGTATGTACATGTATAGATGTATAGCCTTTAGAAGACAACTTGAAGGGGTGAGTTTTTTCCTTCCAACATTTGAATTCCAGGAACTGAATTCAGGTTGGCAGGCTTGGTGGCAAATGCCTTTTCTTGCTGAGCCATCTCACTGGCCCAAGATAGAATAAAAAAGATAAGATAAAGATGGTACACACCTTTAATCCCAGCACTCATGAGGCAGAGGCAGTTGGATCTCTGAGTACAAGGCCAGCCTGGTCTACAGAGAATTCTAGGACAGCCAAACCTAGACAGAGAAACCCTGTTTAGAAAAAACAAACAAAACAAAAAGAAAAAAAGAAAAAAAATATTATCCCAGTAATAGAGTTCTTGTCTATTATGAACAAGACTCCAACTTTCATTTCCAGAATTTAAGTAAACAAACAAACAAACAAACAAAATTACTAATGAAGCCTTTGAGACTCAACCTCAGATACCAACCTCTATAAATAGCATGTTTTCCCATGGGAAATTCGACCACAGCTCCAAGCAATTGGCCTATGACTAAAACACGAAGACGTGAATGGTTAGGAATGCAGGGCGGCATTCCTTCACACGTCACTGTTGGAAGAGGAAGGGGACTGCCCAGAGGACAAGAACAAGTATGCACTGTGAGCTTTTCCAAGCGGATGTCAGCCAGCACAGGCCAGCACAGCAAAGGAGCATTTGTCCCGAAGAGCAGCACTGGCTCCTTCATGACCACCGACGACAAGGACATTGGATTAGGTTTGGTCCCACGGCCACTCCTGTGCCTGCATGGTCTGGATGCTTTACTGTTCCTTGGAGCAATTCAGAGGAGAAACTCCACCTTTCTGGCCAGGACTTTCTGGAATCCTAAACCAGGATGGCTAAATTAGTTTTCCAAATTCTCTTAGCCAGAGCCTCTTAAACCTTCTCAGTCAACCTGATGTAACTCTGGTGTTTGAATACTCTGGGTAGGGATGCCTCATCATGGGTTGGTTGTCAGATGCTAAGAACTCACTATCTATTGTTGAGTTTCCTCCAAGCTGTACAAAAAAGCAGAAAAACCAGAATCTCTGCTTTCAAGGAATTTACACTTTAGTTTGGAGAGCCATATATCCTATACATTAAAACATGGGAATCTCCAGGCAGTGGTAGTGTTTACCTTTAATCCCAGCACTTGGGAGGCAGAAGCAGGAGGATCTCTGCATTTAAGGCCAGTCTGGTCTACAGAGTGAGTTCTATGACAGCCAGGGTATACAGAGAGAAAACTCACGCCAGATCTGATTTCAATCGACCGTTTTTTTAGCTCAGTACTTTGAAGGTTTTGTTTGTTTGTTTGTTTGTTGTTGTGTTTTGTTTTAATCTATAAAATGGGAATGAGGTCTCTGTTTTAGAGTTGTCCTGAATATTATATCACATGATAAAGTACTTACTGCTCATATACAGTAAGTGCCCAATAAACGTCAGCTCTTGTTATCTCATTCACAAAGTCCAAAATGAGATCTCAGCTGGTCTGGGCTGTGAAGGAGCTTGATCTACTCTGCTTCAGTGTTTTCTGTTTGTGTTTGTTTGTTTGTTTGTGGGCAAGGCGAGGCTGTCAGGGAGGGATCTTGAGATGGAATCTCACTGTACTGCCAAGGGTGTCCTCAAGCCAAGATTTTCCTGCCTGCTTTCAGCCTCCAAGTGCTAGGACAGCAGGCCACCCTGCCCAGCCCTCTCAGGCCTATAGGGAGGAAACACTGCCTCTGTGGGATGCAGAGATAGCTGAGAACTGCTTTAGAGGGGCTTTGGGAGCACATTAAGCATGCTAAAGATAAGCTGTTCTGCCTGTCTTGGCTCAGTTATGCACAGAACACCCAGTTAGGTTTGGAAACCCAACAGCTGGAGCTTCCACTTTAAAAGAATTTGCTTAGAAAGACAGGGATTCAGGACAAATGCAAGTTATTGTAAAATGTCATGTGGATTTGCAAGATCAAAATGATAAGGCAGAAACGATACTCTCATGAGAGACACTGAAGGCTAGACATGCATATTGACAAATCTGAATTATGGACTTTTTTTTTCTTGTGATAAGATCTCACATAGCCTAGGTTGGCCTCTCTCATTTAGCCCAGGTTGGCCTCAAACTGTCAGAATCACTGAGGATGACTTTACTGATTCTCCTGCCTCCACCTCCCAGGTGCTGGGATTCTAGGTATGAGCTACCACAGCCAATTTATAAAGTGCTGGGGGCTGAACTCAGGACCTTATGCACAGTGGGCAAGCTCTGTACCCTCTGGGCTTCTGAACTTAGTGAGATTTCCTGAATATGTAAATCCTGCCTATAGCTTCAGGGGGGCTCTTCTTAGTAGTTCTCCTAACAGGTCCCTTGGTTCTTTGTGTCTGTTTCTTTCCCAGAGAAACCTGAGCCGGTCAGTGAAACCTACTTCTGAATGTTGCCCAGAGCCCCAGGAGTCTGGGCAGAGCCTTGAGGGTCCCCAATTAGCTTGCACATTTGAATGTGGGCACTGGTGAACTTGTGCAGCCCCAGAGCCTTCCCTTTATGTGAGGGATGACTGGAGATGACTCCAGCTGGGCTTCTGCTTAGGGTGGGGTTCACTTTGCAGACTTAATGACAGGGTGCCTTTCTGGGAGTGTCCCAGTGAAAGATTCAGACAGAGGTCACCATCACCTTCTTCCCTGGTAGGGCTGATGCAGCAGGCATCTTGAGAACCGTGTCACTGAAGTTGAGATTTGTGTGTGAGACTCGGCGCTTCTCAGAAGGCCAGGTTATAGTGCCGTCAGCCCTCCACTATAAGTAGATCTCCTTACCACAGTCTTTTAGTGGGTTATGTAACTGTGGGAAAAAGACAGAAAATGGAAAGCATGGCTGAGGGCCAGCAAGATGGCTCGGCTGGCAGAAGTGCTTGTGGCACAGGCCTGACAACCTGAGCTTGATCTCTACACTCCACAGTGCACAGAGAACCAACTCTACAAAGTTATCCCCTGGCTTCCGCACGGCTCACTGGTAGGCTGTGATACATAGGCAGCCCTCCCTTTCCCCCATATTACACAAACACTAAATCTTTATAAAATTTTAAAAAGGCTGAGTTTCTTTTTTCTCAAAAATGTTTACATTTCTGTGTTTGTTTTTGGTTTTTGGTTTTTGGTTTTTCAAGACAGGGTTTCTCTGTATAGTCCTGGCTGTCCTGGAACTCACTCTGTAGACCAGGCTGGCCTCAAACTCAGAAATCCACCTGCCTCTGCCTCCCAAATGCTGGGATTAAAGGCGTGCACCACAACTGACCGCTGTGTTTGTTTGTTAATTGTGTTTGTGGTGTGTGTGTGTGTATACATACACCATGACATTCTAGTGGACATCAGAGTCAGGTTTCTCCTTCTACTCTATGGGCCCTGGTGACTGAACTCAGGTCCTCAGGATTGGCAGCAACTGCCTTTGCCTGCTAAGTTCTATCACCAGTCCATTAGTCTCATTTTAAAATGTCCTCATGGAACTTAAAGGCACCTCAGAAATTACCTGTAGGTGGGAGAAAACTGAAACCCAGAGAAGATAAGCACCTGGTCAGCACTACTCAGCAAGTGTGTGTTTGGTCTGGGACTGGAACCTGGAGTCCTGGGGTCCTGCTGGAATGCTTTCGTTACTATTAATCTGTCTTTCTACAGTCGTGGAGAAGTCTTTTTCTCTTTCATTGATTCTTGGTTCTTTGCAAAGCCTAAAAACAGCCAGGATGATCCAAGGACCTTTGGGAGTCTTGATTCACTTCCAAAGGCAGTTTGTCTTCTGTTGGCTGCTGCATGGATTGCTGTTGCAGTTGAGGTTTTCCACATTTCACATAAAAACATGCAAATTGCCACAGACATTAAATGAATAGGTTTTAGTATCCAGGGTTTATACATACAGTATACAGTAACCCTCTCTCTCTCTCTTTCTCTTTCTTTCTCTCTCTCTCTTTCTCCCTTCCTCCCTCCATCTCCCTCTCCCTCCGCCTCCCTCTCCATCCTTGTCTCTCTTTCTCTCTTTTTTCTCCCCCACACTCCAATTGCATTAACATGCATTCTTAAGTAAAAGATATAGATGTGTGTTTTGGTGAAATCTTTAACATTTTTCTTTTTCTGCATTTTAGATGATGGTCACCACGATGTTCTGTGATTACAAATCCTTTGCAAACTTCACAATATAGTAATATAGTGGAGAACTAGTCACCATGTTTCTAATGAGGAGGGAAAGAAGGGAGCAGGTTGGATGAGGGAAAAGAGGCTTTGGAAAAACATGGTCGGGGCATTTGGGAGTGTACAGGCAGTGGAATATTTATGTGGCACTGTGGGTGTTTTGAACTTTCTGGAAGCTAACAAGCTCCACACATGAACTCAATGGAAGTCCTCCAAACTTTGGACAACACAGAGGCCTTTCAGAAGTCTGAACACAGTCCAAGGCAAATTATAGCCCAGTGCAGTGGTGTAAACGAGAGGCTGGGGAGATCAAAGGAAATCACACTGGTCCTGGTCCCCAGGAGGCCAGGGCTGAGAGTTGCTTCTTCCAGGAGAGGTTGTTCCCTTGTCTACAAATAGCTTCTACCTCATGGGGTTGCTTTGATGATAAACATAAAATATTACACCTAATGTCTTAAGCACAGGGCCCAACATACATAAGTGCACACACACACACACACACACACACACACACACTACCACACACACTTATACATACGCATTTATTGTATGAGATGCCAATAGACTTCTAGAAAAAGATACACAGGAACTAATGTCCCAGTACCTAGAAAAGGCCCCTCCTTGGGCAGTGAGACAGCAGGGTTGCAGCCACAGGCTTTGAAGTTAGCAGGAGTCATGTTTAGACTTCAGCTTTAATATGTTCTAGCTGTGTGAGTGTGGGCTAATGGGACACAGCCCAGGTGGAGCCCCTGGCCCAGTGCCTGGCATGGAGGGGGTGCTCAGTACATACTGGCCATTGGTTCCAGCTCTTAAGGAAAGGGGCTGTGAAACCAGAGGAGGGAGGAAGATAGGAGAGCAGTAACCTGAGCATGGCAGATAGAAAACAGGAGAGCAAGCCGAGCCCCTGTGGGACCTATACAGGTTTCCTCTGGCTACCGCAGCAAACTGCCAGGGACTTGGTAGCTTAAAACAAGACCTTTTTTCCCTCGAAGTTATGGAGGCCAAATGTCTAAAAACCAGTATCATCACATCAAAAGCAAGGTGTCCCCAGGGCCGTGTTCGATTCGAGGCTGGAGGAAGAGAGCTGCTTTGTGCTTTTCTACTTTACGTTGGCTCTGGGTGTTCTTTGACTTACAGTTACTAGGCTCCTTTGCCCCAGGCTCTACATGGCCTTCTCTGTGTGTACTCATCTGTGTTTGTGTGTGTATGTATGTGCACGTGTGCATGTGTAAACATATGTGTATGTGTGTGTGTGTGTATGTTCTTATGTGTGTAAAGTCTCTGTAGTTTTCTAACTGATAAAGATATTCATGATTATTCTTAGAGTTTATCTAAGACACTCTTGCCTTCTCTCTCTATCCTTTATAATATCTACAAAGATCCTTTTCTGACAAGGTGAAGTCTACAGAAACATTAGTGGGATTAAGACCTAATACCCTTTTTCCTCTCTTCTTGTCCCCCTCCTCTATCCTCTTTCCCCTCCTTCCTTTCCATATCCCTCTCTCCCTACTCCTTCTTTTCCTTCAAGGCAGGGTCTCACTTCGTAGCCCACACTGGCCTTGAACTCACAGAGATCTGCCTGCCTCTTCCTCCTGTGTGCATTATGTGTCCACAGCCCAATACTGGGGCAGCCACTATCCTGGGAGAGAATTCGAGTTTTCTTTTTCCTGAGTGATGGGACAGGACAGGAGTGTGATGAGGAGGAGAGAACAGGTGTCACCAGGGCAATGACAAACCTAAGCCACAGCCAGCCTATGTTGTTGGAAAGAAAGCAGATAGACCAGGGATATACAGGAAACCGGTGGGACTCTCACTGGCAGTGTCCAGGATGACATCAGAGAAGCTACGTGACACAATGGAGCCCAGGAACAGTCTGTGGTCAGGGCATGTCAATGGTACAAGTTACTTAGCCATATGAATGAAGTAAGGAAGAGAGTAAGGCTAGCCTGAGTACACTGGAAGGGCTCAGGGCAGAGGTGGAATACACAAGAGGCCCAAATCCCCACGGCCTTGCCTAACCTTCCTCCCCTGGGTTAGGTTGCTCCATAGTGTAATAAGACACTGTCCATCCGATGCCACCCACTAGCTGACAGGCATTGGCTAAACCACTTCAGCCCCCTGGGCTCCATTTCCTTATCTGTAAAAGGAGGCAGGAACATCTTCCTGAGAGGATAAGTTGGAGGATTAATAATGCAAAGGAGGTAGTCTGAGAACCTGCCTGCTCAAATAAACATTGGCTTCTTGTCTTCTTAATAAGTGAAGCGGTTAGTCTAGCCACAAAGGGCAGTGTGCTCTTTTGCCCAAGGGTGAGACAACAAACAGTGCAGTATGAGACAAATGGAGAGGAAGGGCTGGCTACCTTACCAGAAATGAGGTTCCCCGCCACAACTCTAAATGTTACTTCCTCATTCTTGCTGTCCCCTGAGCTCACAGGGAAACAGCCAGAGGGATTCTGCTCTGTCCAGTTCTTTCCTTGTCTCTAAGCTTTGTCAGACTGAAGTGGTTTAGTTTTAAATAGAAAGGTCTCCATGAGTGTGGTAGGCCCAACCCCACCATCACAATTTCACACACACACACACACACACACACACACACACACACACACACACACCCGCCATTGCAATCAATCACTTTTGACCTTCCAGGAAGCAAGACTAGCAGCTACCCTCCTTACCTCTCACAGGCTCTTGCCATACAAACATGGGCCAAGTGAAAGGTTATTTAAGGATCTGTTGGGGCTTCATAGGAAGGGCGGTCAGGACGGGGCTCGAGGCAAACAGGAGCCTGTCCTTGGAGTCTTGGCTCTGCTTTTAACTTCAAATTTCTCTTTGTAAAATGCAAAAGTAATAGTACTTACCTCATTGGAAAGTTATCGTAGTTAAATAAGGTGCTTATTAATTGCACAGCACAGTGGAGGGCTTTTGTGAAGTAGATTTATTTCTTTAGTGTCCCATATAGCCCAGGCTGGCCCATATAGCCCAGGCTGGCTAGCCATGACATTGAACTTCTGACTCTCCTGCTGCCTCCTCCCAAGTGCTGGGATTATAGGCCTGTGTCACCACATCTGGTTTATTCTGTTGCTGGGGATCGATCCAGGGTTTTTGCATGCTAGATGGGCACTGAACTACGTTCTTGACCCCTATTAAGAGAAAGCACCAGACAGTGTTGGCACACTCCTTTAATGCCAGCCCTTGGGAGGTAGAGACAGGCAGATCTCTGTGAGTTCAAGACCAGCCTGGTCTGCAAAGACAGTTTCAGGACAACCGGGCTGTTGTAGAGAAGGGAAAAGGTAAGGGAAAAGAAGCAAAGGTTATCTGTAAGAGATGAGGAAATAAATCAGACAGTACTTGCAACTTTCCCACGACTCCTGGTGAAGGGGGAATGGACATGAATCCCCTGAGAGCTACAAGCTGAAGGAAGGACTTCAGGAGATGCCGCTCTGTCTTCTTTAGGAGCCTGGATGGGCCTGGAATTATAGAACCCTAAACCAGTATTTCTCAACCTGTGGATAGCGACCCCTCTGGGAGCATTGCATATCAGATGCCCTGCACGTCAGAAATTTACATTATGATTCATAGCAGTTGCAATATTGCAGTTATGAAGTAGCAACAAAAATAATTTTATGGCTTGGGGGTCAACACAACATGAGGAACTGTATTAAAGGGTCGCAACTTTAGGAAGGTCAAGAACCACTGCTGTGGCTAGTGACCTCTTAATAGGCACCTCTGTGTGTACTGTCTACTACAACAGGGAGGTGACACAGTAAATCAAAGCATTATGTTTGCTCCTAATATTTAACATCCACTCACCTGGGTGGATGGCTGAGAATTTGGAGAGAAGATCTGTCTGCATAAACACAGAGGTTAAGGATCTAGAAGTGCAATTGTTACATGGGAGTTTCTCAGACCTTAGAAAGTTAGGTATCTCTAGGGGAAGTAGACCACCAGGGTGGGTTTTGTTTGGTGTTTTTTTTTTTTTTTTTTTTAGTTGTATCTTGCTTTGGGTCCTTCATATTTTCCCTTTGTTCTGTTTCCTGGCTGGCACTACTTAAACTGCTTTATTCCGCCACACCCTTTTCCCCTTGATGGATTTAACTCTGAAGCCATGGGCAAGATAATCTTTCTTTTCTTAGGCTGTTTCTGTCTGGCATTTTTCACGGAGATAGAAAAGCTAACTAAGGCAGAGAGTGTTCTAGATTATTTTAACAGGCTTTAAATCCAGCTATCTAAGAGAGTCACAGAAGACAGACATGGGGAGAAGCCCCAGGGGGTTACATGACAAAGAACATGGAGCCACTAGAGGCTGGCATGGCAGGAAAGGTGAGCTGGCCAGGGCAGCACAGTAGAGCTGGCCCTGGCGGTGTGTGCATGAGAGCTGGTGGGGTGACCAACTCAGCTCCCACCCAAGCAGATCCAAGGATTCGAGTTGGCCCATCCCAACATCCATCCCGTCTATGAACTGGAGTGCATGAAGGGGCCCAACCTGCAGATCCAAAGTTGCAGATCTCCGTGACACAGGCCAACAACACGATATCTAAGAGGAGTCCAAGAGAGGATCCAGAACTGAGAATAGCAGAAGCCAGAGGCCTCAAACCAGACCAGTGACTCACTGTAGTAAACGTTTGCAAGTAAAGATGTGTGGGTAAAGGGAGTGCTGTGGGACACGCTGACACACTGAAGCTTCCACGAGGAGATTTTGTTTTTGTTGTTGTTGTGGTTTTGTTCGTGTTTGAGGGAGAAGTTGCAAGGTAGAGGGTGAATATGAAGGGACAGAGAGATCAGTGGGATTGGGGTAGATGAAGTGAAATTCACAAAGAATCAATAAAAAGGAAAAGGAAAAACACAAAACAAAACAGGCAGGAACCTGGGGGCAGGAGCCGATGCAGATACCATGGAGGGATGCTGCCTATTGGCTTGCTCCCTACGGCTTGCTCATACTTTCTTCTAGAACCCAGGACCACCACCCCAGGGGTAGCTTCATTCACAGTAGACTGGGCCTCCTTCTCCCATTAATTAGTAAATGGTCCATAGGCTGGTCTGCAGTCTGGTTGTATGGAGGCATTTTCTCAGCCGAGGTTCCTTCCTCTCAAGTGAGTATGGCCTTTGGTAAACAGAAAGCTAACGAGGCCCCTCCCAGTTACCTCTTCAGTCCCTGTTCTACTTCCTTCAGCTTTGGCTATTTCCTGGTCCAGGTTTGTCTCCCCTCAGCTCCCCTCCCCTTTCCAGGGCTGGCATTTGGCTCCTGCCACATGCCTGGCCCCGGCTGGCACTTCTGGATCAGTTGGTGCCTACTGTTCCATTTAGAAGCACCCTGTTGGGAATTTTACCCCTGGCTTTCCAGTCTGCTTTCTTTTTCTTTCTTTTTTCCCTGTTAGCATAAATTTTGTTTTATTTTTGAGACAGGTGCAGCTTAGGCAGGGCACAAACTAGACCTGTGACAGAGGATGCCCTTGAACTTCTGACCGTCTCGCCTTCACCCACCAAGGGCTGTTTGGGATTGAACCCAGAACCTCTCACGTGCTGGACATGTACTCCAGGAATGAGACGCAGCTGTTTCCCTTTCTGTTTTCTAAAGGCTCATTACCTTGATCAGTGTGGTTTCCCATTTGTTCATTAGATTTTTACCCCCACTTTTGCTCTCCTAGCATGGATCCAGTAGTCAAAGGCTCTCAGGACACCCAGTTACTGGTCTGTCCCATCTGCCTGGCTCTAGTACAATGACATGCCCAGAGAAGGTTAAAGGAGGCCATAGGGGCTGGACAAGTGTCTAGGTTATTACGATCTTGAGATGAATGAATACCAACTGTGTGCTACCTGTCATAGACTTGTGAAGAGATGTGTTTGCTGGGCCTTTCTTACTCACTGTAGCTATGGCTGGGTTAATAATTATAATAGGTAGACTTTAAACACTCTCTGGCCAAAACACTGTATTTTGGTGTGTCTAACACATGACCAACAAACCCTGCTCTATGGCTAGCCCTTAGGGCATCTTCCATTTTTACTGTCTTATCTTTTCTGTATGTAGAGAAGGGTGAAAGTTCCTTCTAGAGAGGACTTTAAGGAAGGGGCAGTTAGTGACCAAATGTTTCTTGTTTTGGAACAGGTGGTACTAACAAATGACCTTTCTCCTTATTTCTCTTCACAGCTTTGTAGAAAGATGGCTGAGATAGGAGGAAAGAGCTCGGTGGGACTCAGGAACTAGACACTATATAGTATCTCATTTAAGGCTCACAACAACCCCCAGAGTTGGGAACTATTATGTCATTTTATAGATGAAGCAACTAAGGCAGAAAGGTCATGCCCTTAGGACTGAGTGAGGGTGGTGTGCCTGGAACCCATATGCTAATGTGGGTGCCTAATCCAGATGGGGTGATAATAGGAAGCAGTCATTTGAAATCAGCAAGGAGAGCTGCTGAAACTGAGTTTCAGGCTGGGGCATGGAACCTCTGGCTGGAACAAGGGCTGACTCTGGCCTTAGGAGTCATGACTTTCCTTGGTAATGGAGAGTGGTAGGTAGGAAAGAAGCTGCCAATGGAAGGAGAGGGAGTTGCCCGCAAGTCTGCTGTCGTAGGTGGTGTCTTGTATTAATTAACATTTCCAAAGCTCTTGGAGAAACAAAGATGAGAGATGGCATCGCTGTGGCAAGTATGACTACATTGCCCAAAAGGCAAGGAGATGGTGCCAAGACACGGCAAAGACCTGGCTGTTGCAAAGGAGGGTCCTGATGCCACGGGACAGGGCTTGTCCAGAAAAGACCCTGTCTCAGACACAAGTCCCTTTGGAGATTCTGATGTGAAATGGGATAGATGTCTTTAGTGCCTGAGCAGAAGATTCTAGCCCTTACAACACCCATGCTATTGGGAGGTATTAGGGATTATCACTTGTACCTGAGTGGGAAGGAATTTCAGGTTTGGGGTTGGCCACAGGGATGAAAACCCAAAGGCCTCGAGTCTCAGGGGTCCAGGGTGGGAAGGCCACCACAATTTGCTTTGGGGCACAAAAATAGAGAGCAGCCGTTGCTTGCGATTGGACCTTATGAGACATAGTCTTACTTCCCCAGGAGGCATAGATGTAGCCTCAACTAGAGATGAGAACTGAGGGGTAGTCACACAGAGGGACAGAAACTCCCAGGGGGTGAAAGTTGAAGCACAAGGGATGAGCAAGGGGCAGAGATGTGTTTTAGAAATAGATGGATCAGGTGAGTCCCCAGGGCAGGGGGTGGAGCCAAGAGAAAGCAGCCAGGGTGTCACAGCTGTTGGGAAGAGGCTTAGACAGTCTACTTTTTCTTTTTGGTTCTGGGATTGAGCATAGGTCTCACTTCTAAGCATGTGTGATCCTGCTGAGATATAGCCCTAAGGGCATCTCATATAAGCCCAGGCTGGCCTGAAACTCACTAGGCAACCAAAAATGACCTTGATCTTCTGACTGCCCCTGCTTTCACGTCCAAAGTTCTGAGATTACAGACATGTGCCGTCAAGCCTGTCGGGGTGGCGTGCTTGGGATCGAACTCAGGCCTTTGTGCATGCTGGGCTACTGAGCCACATCCCCAGCTCCAGACTAATGATGTTTACTTGTCTTCTCCAGACACAGAATTACCATTTCCCTTCTGGTGACTTCACTGCCATTTGGACACTACCCTCAAAGGTGGGACGAATCACCCATTTCACCTGGTGAGGGTGAGCAGGTGGGGCGTGGGTAGGGAGCTGAGAGGCTCAGAGGCACAGTTAGCATGTCCCAGGTTGCATAGTTAGCAGTGAGGACCTGGATCCCAGCTACACAGAGTCCAACTTCACAGTTTAAATGTTACTACCTGTGCATGGTTCTGAGCTTCCCACATTATAGCATGTAACTTACCAGGAGCTAAGGAGATGAATTCAATGCACCAAGCTTTAGGCAGATCAGCTCTGAGTCAGAACCTCGGCTCCAGCACACAGTTGTGAGGCCTCAGGTGAGGGTTTGGCCTCCTTCAGCTTCATTCTTCCATTTATTTTACACATTGGGCATAAAATAAGGAGATGGTAGTGATACTGACAGAACCCCCGGTTAGCATTCCTGAGTAACTCACGTGCCAGATGCTGTCCTTCAGGCTATTTATCTGTTTAATGACTGCAACAAAGCTGTTAGAGAATCCCCTCATGGATGAAGAACCAGACCCGCAGTGAGGTTATGTCATACCAGGCCCCAGAGATACCAACTGGGCAGTTACATTCTCTAAGAGAGGAACAAGGAGTCTCCTTGGGATCGAGGAGACCTGTAGGTCTGAAGGGGTCTGGCTTCACTCCTGTGCCTTTCATGGTTACACAGTATGGGGCCCGGTGGGGATTGAGGATAGAGACAGGTTTCTTCTGAGTCCTCTCTGCCTTAATTTCCCCCACAACCATCTGTGGTGACAAGAATACCTCCTACATTCTAAGAGACTGGAACCTATTAGTAGAGTTAATAATATACCTTAAGGCCACTGAAGACTTCAGGCTCCTATCCTGCGGTGTGTTCAGCCTTCTGTTAACCTGCCTTCAAGGGAACAATGTAAGAACCAACCTTACTGGCCTTGGATTTCCCATGCAATCAGCTTTTACAATCTAAGCTGATGCTTGAAGTCATGCTCTCTTTCATGCCCCTGACGCGGAACAATGCATGTGTACCCTTTGCTCAAAACATCAAACATACAGAAGTTGAAAGTAATTTTCTAAATTCTACTGGAAAGGTCAAAAACATCCATTTATGTTTCTTGGTTGACAAACAATGGTGTTTATGGTACTATTTGTTGTCTGGGTCAGTTGAGATCAGTCAGAGCCAGTGACCTAGTCCCTTGTAAACTTCTGTTAATGACTTCTGTAAAGTCTCCCATTTCTTCCCTGAGTGATGTTTTCTGTTATTAAATAAAGACAGAACAAAGCCCTTTGTGAGATACAGACACACACAGTCACATGACAGAGACACGAGACAGACACACACACAGAGTCAGAACACACAGAAGAGAGAGTCATACACAGGGACAGACAGATTCATAGGACAGCCTTGTGTTATTCAATAAAGACAGAACAAAGCTCTTTGTGAGGGACAGACACACACAGTCACATGGTAGAGATACAAGACAGACACACACACAGAACACACAGAAGATAGTCACACACAGGGACAGACAGGTTCACAGGACAGCTTTCAGGCAAACGGACTCAAACTCATGCAATAGACAGAGAAAGGACAGAAGACACAGGAGGCATGACGTAGAGAATTGAAATCTGGAGTCACTCTTGGTTACATGGCTCCAAGGGGAAGTACTTCTTTCCTCTCCTGCTGTATTAGTGGCAGCTCATAGGTCTATAATGTGTGCCACCACCCAGAGCTTCCCCTTCTGTCTCAGGCCTTGTCAAGGGACACCCATCCCATCACTATCTTGCATCGTAGCTGTTGGAACTCAATTGACTTTCCATGTTAAGCCTTTCTCTTCGCATTGTTACTGTACATTACATGTGAGATAAAATTAACCACCTTAAACATCCCCCGTCCCCTGCCTCCTGGTTTCATGTACCCCAGGCTGGCCTTAGACGGTCAATGATTCTCCTGCTTCCACTCCCGAGTGCTAGGATTACAGGCGTGTGCCACCATGCCTGATTTTAGGTAGTGCTGTAATCCAGCCCATGCTTCTGGCATGCTGGGCAGACACTGCTTGCTGAGCTACATCCCTACCTCATGGTAGCCATATTTATTGGACAGGTTAGTGGCATTAAGTGCAGTCTTATTATGTGCCTACCACCACCAGTAAATTCTTTTCATCTTGGGAAATGGAAGAATTCTCTCCTTTAAACAGTAAGTCTCCACTCTGCTCCCTCCTTAGTCCCTGGCAACCACTATTCTACCTTCTGTCCATTAATTTTTTTTTTTTTTAGGTTTTTTGAGACAGGGTTTCTCTGTGTAGCCCTGGCTGTCCTGGAACTCACTCTGTAGACCAGGCTGGCCTTGAACTCAGAAATCCGCCTGCCTCTGCCTCCCAAGTGCTGGGATTAAAGGCGTGCGCCACCACTGCCCAGCTTGTCCATTAATTTTGGCTACTCTAAGTGTTTCATATAAGTGGATGAATCTAGCACTAGTCCTTTTGAGACCAGCGTATATCAGACTCATCTCCCTTATTAAGGCTGAGTAGTAGTCCATTGTGCATTTAGACATTATCTACTTACCCATTTACCCATCGATGGATGCTAGATTGACCTGATATTTTAGCTATTGTGAATAAAGCCGCTCTGAACATGGATATACAAGTATCTCTTGGAGACCCTGCTTCCAATACTTCTTCGTAGACATTAAAAACTAGAGTTGTTGTGGGTGTGGACGTTCTCTTTGACCCACTACCCTGCATGATCTCATTCCCATTCTCACCGCCCTGGCTTCTTGTCTTGCACTCCACTGGTGTCCCCATCTCTTTCCCATCCATCTTTGAGGCTGACCCTGGACAGCCATTTGCATCTCTTTCAGCAACCCACACTTTGCCTCCAGAAGCCCTGGGCCCAGAGGGACCTGACGGAACTTGTAGGGATCACTGCATGTTGAAGTAGAAGGCAGGAGGCTTGATGCTTGATGAGGGTGACTTTTAGGTGGCTCTCTTTGTAACACCTATTTGCATACAGCACACTCAGAACTTGCATGTGTGTATGTGTCCATGGGAACAGATTGAAGACATGCACACCTGGAGGCCACTGGTCCCAGAAAGTCCTGAGCCCCAACATGCATCTTTGTGACAAAACCATCCACTCACACATTCTTGGGCTAGGAAAGCAAAACGAGTAACCATTCCTGGGCTTCTTATCATATCAGTAATAGGAATTTACTTTAAAAGCTACATTAAACAAACACAACACAAAACAGGAGCCTGGACAATGTGGCTCAGTGGGCAGAGGCACCAGCTGCCAAGCCGGACCACCTGAGTTCCATCCACAGGACCTGTATTAGGCAAGCACTGATTCTCAAAAGTTGACCTGTGACATACAATGGTGCACATACATGCTTCTACCCCTGTAATATCAGTTACAATATAATCAATTGGGTTTTTTGGTTTTTTTTTTTTGTTCGTTTGTTTGTTTGTTTTACAAAGCAACGTTGTTTATACAAGGCAAATCCAGACCTCTAGAGAACTAGAAAAACCTATGGCCTAAACACACACTAAAAGAATGATTGGTGAGCCAGGTGCAGTGGACACGCCTTGAATCCGCACTCAGGGACAGGGCATATCTCTAAGTTTGAGCAGTCTAGTCTACAAAGTGAGTTCCAGGACAGCTAGGCTACACAAAAACTCTGAAAAACAAACAACTGAATGAATGAGTGAGTGAATGAATGAATGAATAAATGAATGCTTTGTACTTTCTATCCCAAATAGCAGAAGAGTCCTGTGCTACTGGCCTAGAGATAGATGCCCAGTAGCCTCTTGTGTAGCCTTGGTTAATGGTAGACAAGAGGCATGCCCAGCTCACCCGCACTTCTCTAGATGCACGGGCTGCCTGGGCTTTTGGTACTCCACCCCAAGGATCTGTGCACATCATGGCTTTGAGGCTCAGGCCTCAAACCTCTCTGTCGCCCTGGGCTGCACTGCACAGTTTGAACCTGCTGGCTTAGCCTGGAGGTAGAGCAGCACTCCCTCCTGCCCCTACACCCCCACCCCCCCATCATCATCCTACCTAGGGTGACGCTGGGGATCTGGGCCTGGAGGAGGGAAGACTTAACTGATTGCACTGGCCTCCCCCAAAGCTCCTTTTAGCAATCTGAGCCAGTGCAGGCTGTTCCGCCTTCCTGTAACCTAGCAACTCTAGCCCCTGACAACTGATTTATTGGAGAAAAGCTTAACTCACCCCAAGCAGGTTTGTTTGCTTTTTTCCAGCTTTCCTTCTCTCCCTCCTCCTCTCACCCACCCCCTTTATCTCTCATTCCCCTTAATTCTTTTCTCAGTCTTTGACTGTCAGGAGGGAGGAGGGACAATCATTTCACCTTCTCTCCTGTGGATACCACACCCATCCTCCCATCCGCCATCCTCAGGTGGCATCTCTGTGGTAGACAGAGCGACCTAGCTAATAATGTTAAGTTCTAATGAGCTTCCTACTATGACCAGTCTTCAGATTCATGTGTTAGCTCCTAACCACCAAGGTGATAGCTTGGGAGGTGGGGCTTGGTGAAAAACTGAATCTGGAGGGAAATAAGAGGAAAGAGAAAAGAGGCCCAGGAGAGCTGGCTTCCGCTTTCCCCGAATAAGAACTCAAGACAACCTGTGTATAGGGAAGCTGTCTGCTTTCAGAAGGAGCATGGATCTGCTAGTGCCTCTGTGCTGTGTTTCTAGGCTCTAGACCTTTGAGAGCACATTGCTCTTGTTTATTAACAACTCAAATTATGGCATTTTGCTGTAGGAGCTGGACTGGCAGGATATTCCCTGTGTCTGTCTCTCTCTTCAGTATTCAAGATGGAACCCAGAACCTCACACACTCTACACAAGTACTCAACCACTGAGGTACATCTCCAGCTCCTCTTTCTTGTTTTGAGACAGGGTCTGTTTCATTGGCAGGCCAGACTTGAACTCTATAGCCCAAGCAGGCCTCTAGGTTTTCATCTACCTGCCTCAGCCTCCTGAGTAGCTGGGATTACAGGCCTGCATCTGCAAGCCTCGCCACACTCATACCTTGTGTCAAACCTTTTGCTAGCTTCCGCAAGAAATATCATGAAAACCCTTCAACCACCAACACTGTCTTTCTATTGCATGTGCCCCTGCCCTCCTCATTTTCTTATCCTCTGCCCCACTTGGTTGTAGCCCTTTTCTTTGTCCCCGTGCCTTTGTGCATATTGTCCCTCTGCAAGGAATGCCCTATCTGCTCATTTAGCTTTGTGATACTCTTCAAGATTTAACTTCAGCACGGGCTCCTCTGGGAAGCTTTTCTTCCCCATCACTCAGGCAGGATTGGCACACCCTCCATGCTACCACCCACCTAGGATCTACTTCAGGGGTGTACAGGTGTGCTTGCCCCATGCAAGCCTCTTTACAGGAGATCGTTATTACAGGGATTCATTGTGAGGGTGAGCAAGAATTTCTCTTTCTCTAACAAGTTTCCAAAGCTTGGTCTGGGACCCTTGATGCACAGGGAGTAAGGTAGACATGAAGGGCGAATGAGAAACTGGAAGAAGGAGGTTGAAAAGGAAGGGGGGAAGGAAGGAGAGGGGAAGGAATGGGAAAAGAGGGAAGGAAGGAGGGAGGGAGAAGGAGGGAAGGGGAGGGAAGGAGGAGGGAGGGAGGGAGGGAAAAAGAGAGAAAAGGGAGGGAAGAAAAGGGAAGTGGGAAAGTACAGGAAGGGTAGAGGCAAGGAGGAAGGAGGAGGGAAGAGGTGAAGGGAGGGAGGACCATATGATGGAAACCAGCCAGTATAAGCATCCAGAAGTCAATGTTCAAAGTGGGCAGGAGATGCAGTTCTGTCGATCACACACCCTCAAGGATGAAAGTGCTTCCACCTGTGGACCAAAGCACAGTGGCAGCTTCAGAGTGGGACCTAGCCGTATGGTGAGAGCCAAACCAGCTGGGCTCACCTGCTCCTCCCTGTTCCTGCCCTTGCCTGGTACCCTGGGAGGGCTATCCCACCCTGCTATGCCTGTACCACCTGGCTGGGTTTGACCTGGTGGGAAATCAGGGGGTGGGTATGTTCCCTGCCTTACAGCTCGGAAACATTACTCTGGCTCCTGCAGGTACATGCCTGGCCACTACTCCCACATTTAGCAGGTCCTACTGACTCTAGACTTGTGTCCATCCCTGCCTCTAGCTCTTTCTCTCCAGTAACTGTGGGAGAAGATTGCTTTTGGATCTCTTGGGTAGCCACCTCACCTCCTAGCTGATTTCCCAGTGGCTTCTGTGGCCCACGTTCCAGTTTCCTGGTTAAATCTTCCTCATCGGAAAGTTTTGCAGAGGTTCCCTTCTTCTTATTGGTCTCCAGGTAACACTGGCAGCTTAATTTACAGGGGTGGGGTCACAGTTTATCTTGGAGGAGATGCCCCTCCCCCTCTCTCCAGACTGGTCTTGAACCTGCAGTGCTCCTGCTTTTGCCTCCTGAATGCCCCTACCAAACACACACCTAATTTATTATATAGTGAGGATGTGTGCATATTTTACATCACATGGGGAGAGCTGGCGATGTGCTTTTGACTGGCCAGGGCACATTGCTGGTTGTTTGGCACTCTGAAGGCTCACTGTGAGAGTGTGGGTCTTGGGGGAACCTTGTCTGCACCTTGCTTCTCATCTACAAGGAAAGCTCTGGAGCTTTTGGCCTTAGTTCACTGAATTCCTAATGAGAAAGAAGCATAGAGAGAGATGTGGGGGAAGCAGGGAGCTGGTAAGAGAGGCTGACAGGTATGGAGAAAGGAAGGGAGAGAGAAGAAAGGGAGACAACAGCCTGTTTGCTCCTGTTTAGCATGGGCTCTGTATGCAGTAGCTCAGTCAGTATTGGTTCAAGGACTGGATAAACAGGGGAACTAGAGGGGACAGGTGAGTTCACAGCCTAGAAAAAGATCAGATGTTGCTTGGTCTCTGTTCTTTCTGCTTCGGGTCTTCTCAACGCAACAGTGTTCTAAGCTGCTTCCTAGTTTCCAGTCCTCCTGAGTACTGCCTCAGGGGACTAGGAAATTAAACAAACAAAAAATAAATAAATATCACCACTTTAGTTTCTTGAGCCACAATGCTTCCGTGGCCCCGGATGTGTGGTGATTACATTCCATTATGTGTTTGCAAACTTCATCCACTGGATACATCCGGACCTGGTTTCCTCCAGTCCTTCCTCACTCCCATGATATGAGTGTGTGGTGGGAAATGGTGGGGACTTGGAGGCCTCAGTGCTTAGCCTCAGACCTATTCTCTAGAGCTTTCTTTGTTTCCATCTTTATCCCTTTAAGACCTGGTGATCCTCTTCTGGTTTGAGAAAGGGTCAAGGAACAGGAAGTTAGAAAGGTGAACTCAGATCTACTGTTGACCCCACCTCCTTTCTCCTCCCATAAATAGGTTTTGGCACTTGCTGGGTTATTAGGGGCCCCATTCCTATAGCCTGGAAGACATTCATAGTTGCTTAGTTGTCACTGTGAGTTTCCGAGAGACATAGACTCCAAGAACACAAAATGACCCAGCCCATTGACTAGCCCCTCTCGGTGAGGTCTTTTAATGATTGGCAGAGCTGGGCATGTCAGGACCTGCTTCTTGGCAGGTGACAAGACAAAGGAGCTGGTCAACCTGTGCTTTACTGGCCCCAGCCTGGAAAAGGACCACACTCAGGGGACGCCACATAGGAGAAAATGACTGAACCTGAGGAACGACTGAGGGTGACGGAACCAGAGAGGACAATTCTGATGGTATTCGAGCAGAATGAATCTGGCACTGAAGGACAGGAAGATAAGGAAGATTCTGGACCTTCTAGCTAGAAGCATGCAGCTTCTAGAGAGGTGCTTGAGTGTCTTAGGGGCAGCACTCTTCCATATAAGGAAGGGACAGTGTAGGGACTAGTTATTAAAGAGGCTCTCCATAGTCTCTAGTAGACCTGCTGAGTAGAAAGAGATCGAGTAGAAAGAGGTCTGAGGCTGGAGAACAGCAGGAAGTTTGGATGTCAGGGTAGAGGGTCTTTGTGCGCCAAGTTTTATCTGGAAAGATGGGCGAGCAGAAGGACAAGCCTGCAAGTCAGGCCCAGGCAGGGAGGAATGGCAGTTGGAGATGAGCCCTCCCATCCAAGCCTGAGCATCCAGCATCCAAGGCCTGAGCGGTCTGACACTGTTTAGCCTCTGTAGCTGGTCTTTGCTACTTTGTGGGCTCTTCTTTTTCCCCCCCTTTATCCCTCACTTTCATCCCCCGTCACAGAGAGAGAGAGAGAGAGAGAGGAGAGAGAGAGAGAGAGAGAGAGAAATCTAATTTCTTTCCTTTTGTTTCTTCTTCTTTGAGCATGACTACTAATAAACCACAACCAACCCCCCCCTGCAGCAACTACCAACCCTGGACCCCCACTCTCAGGCCCTAGCACTTATATACTCTTTGAAAAGTATATCAGAATTCTAAATGACACCCAAGAGCACAAGCCACACCTCTGCTAGAGCAGGAGGCAAGTCACAGTCCTGGACAGTCTGAAGCAGCTCATATCCCCATACTTGGGATTAAAAGGAAAACACGTTCTTATAACATTCTTGTGTTTTTTTATTTTTTATTTTTTATTTTTTTAAGAAATCAAAGTTCACAGAATTTTCACTGCAAGCCTCCAGCTCGGATGAGATTGGGCGCATTCAGGCATAGCTGGGAACGTCAGCATGGATTCCGAGCACTATTCTTAATATTCTTAATATTAATTTTAGTTTTGATTGTTGTTGGAGGTTTTTCCATTTTTGATTTACATAGCTAAGTGATCAAACTTGGTAGGCAGGTGTGCTGACTCAGGATCAGTTCTAGCCCAAAGTGTGGGAATAGGGACTTTGACTCTAGGGACGAGGGCCTATTTGGAAGAATCTAACTAGAACAGTGAGAACCACTTAGGATGAGATGAACATTTTGATGTGGTGGGACTTCATGTTGAAGGCAGACAGAGCAAAATAGGAGACATGATGTCAGTTAATAGCCATGCTGTAGGTGGACTGTGACAAGTGACACCAGGCAGCAAGGAGGTACAGGAAGACAGAGACCATTTCAGGAGGAAGGTGGGATGGGCAGGAAGCGGCTGCTATGGGTAGATTTGGGAAGCTTTGATGAAGGAAACAGCACTTGAACTTGACCTGAAAGAGTGGGCAGGGGGTTAACAATGCAGCAAGGTGCAAAGAATGAAGGGCCCAGCCTGAGTTTTGGGGTCAAAGAGCCAGGTGATGAAGGACTCTGGGTGCTGGGCTGAGATGTTTAAATAGAAATCTGACGAGGATCTAGCAATGGAAACTAAGGGGAATATTGACACTGATATGACTCAAACTGGCTTCTAGATTTCAGAGTGAAGTCCTATCTAGTGTGGAAAGCTAGAGCCCTGAGAGGCTGTTCTAGCCTAGTGCTGACCTGAGCAGCTCATTTTCTTGATGGGCCCTTGAACCTGCTTCCCCAGACTCTTTGTAGGGCTAGACAGGGCCTCCGATAAGGAAGGCAAGGTTACACAGGCCAGCCAGTGGCCAGCATCGTATCAGCAGGCATGTTACATATAAAGTGGATCCTCTCTCCAGTCTGACCTTAGCCAAGGACACACTCTTTGAGGGAGGGGAAGGCATTATGTAACTCCCAGTGGTGGCTCTTCCCTTCCCAGTGGGCCTCTGTCTCAAACTAAAGCTTTTCTGCTCTGGGGTCCAGGGCCCCACCCTTCTGTCAGCTCTCTTCCACCTTTGTGCTCACATGTGTTTATTTACTCTTGTCTTAAGGGCCGTGTGAAGGAATCCACCACTCCTTCGAGTACACACCATGCTGTGCTTTGCACATCACAGGCACACAATATTCTCGCCAACTTCGGTATAGCAAACTCTCTTCTGCTGTCCCAGAATCCGGCTCATCAACACAATAGGGTCTCACCAAGGAGGACCTGGGAGAATAACCATTTAAAAACATTCCCTGGGAGTGGCTTTCCAAGGAGAGAGGAGGAATTAATTGTTCTCCCTGGTCGTGTTGTCAGAAGTCTGAAAGGAGTTGAGTTCCAGCCCCAGGGAATTTGCTGCCAAGGCAATCCACCCAGAAGGAATGTGGAAGCCCAGCTAGAAAACAGGTTTCTCTAGGCTTTGGGGCCTGTTGCTATACAGACACAGGGAAACACAGGTCTATCCCTAGAGGCCCTGGATATGATAGGAAGTGTACAGCTTCCTCTGTCTGACCTGTGCTTACTATGGAGGGCGGCCATATGGGTGGAAACAGTAACCAGGCTCCTGAGGTGGGTGACTTAAAATAGTGCTAATCTCCCAGCTGCTGCTGGAGCGGAGCACCCTCTGGAGCAGGCGCCCTGCCAATCACTCCAAACAAATGACCTCCTGTCCTCTCCTCCCTGGGAGGGCACACATGGCCATGGCGTCCACCTGGATTGTGGGCCCTCAAGCACACAGCTTGTGTACAGTTTATGCTCGTGGAAGGCTGACCACATGTCGACTCCTGTGAGTGCTCCCCCAGGGTGAATTCTTGTCACTTTTTGGGGAGACAGACATATTTATCTTCATTGTTTTTAGTTTAGGAAACGGGCTTTAGGGGGTTAAATAACTTGTATCCAACTTAGTGATAGAGCCAGGTAAGGAATTAAGCCCAGGTCACAGATGCCAAACCTCTGACTTTCCTCTGTGATCTCCTTCAGTCACTCTGGCCCTTGGGCTTCATTTACAAGGAGCCTGGTTTATCATCTTTTAGAATCCCTTAATATTGGAATTGCATCTTTAAGCCTCCTGGCCTGTTGTGATCACCAGCCACCATTTAATACTAGATCAGGGACCTTGTTTTGCTCTGCCTTGTAGTCAGAGAGATGTGACACAGAGTGCATGGCCTTCTTCAAAACCCCTCTCTACCAGGCCTTTTTGGGAACCACGTCATCAGCAGTCTAATTGCACCCAGGGATGGGAAAAATGGCCTAAATAGACCTCAGGAAACAATGGCTTTGGGGAAGACTCCCTGTGAAAGAGGAAGGCGCTGGTAGACCTCACCTGCTGCTCTGTGGTCTTGAGCTACTTCTTAAAGACTATCGTTGGCCTGAGAAATCAGAAATCCCCATGATGAGTCCGTGCCCCATGTCTCAGGCCCACTTACTGGCACCCTTGCCATGAGGTTAGGTACAGGGTTGAGCAAAGCCCAATTTCATCACGTCTCTCAGCCTGGCCAGTCTGTTCCAGTCCTGTTCACATCTCTTGACCTCCTTCAGAAAGGAATCTGAGAGTTCTGAGGCCCAGCCCCAGTTTAGCCTTAGGGGAGAAGCTGGCTTCTCCCAAAGGCCTTAGCCACACAGGAAGCTGGGCCATTTTCACTTTTTTTGTCCCCTTGGGCTTGTCACCTAGACTTGTTTTACCTTATGTTTGTGTAGTTCCAAGCTCAGTCCCAGTACTAAATGCAGTAGGGTGACCCATGATGAATGAATTCGGCTCCCATGGTTAATCTAAGCACAAAGGATACCTTTCACTACCTTATCTAATTTTACCTGTGAAAGGTGCTGGTGCCCCTCAGCTTTTCCATGGATTATTTATCTATTCTCTCTCTGATGCTTGATGTTCACCTCTTGTAATCCTTTCCTTGAATGAAGCCAGATTGTAACTTAGAACTGTCCCCGCCCCAAGCAGAATGCTAGTTCGTAGACATCTCTTCTCATCCAAGTTCAATTTGAAAGAGGACTGTGATCTCCATGACTCCTCAGTGTTAACACCAAGGCAGAGGGCTGGGGCATAGATCAATGGAGACTTACAAAATCCATCCTCCTGGCTCTCTCTAATGTATGGCACATGTGGATAATTACATGGTACCTGCGTAGCTGTAAATTGTTTTCCATGTGAGTCAAAGTATTTTTTTTTCTCCTATTTCATCCTCCTGCCCTCTCCTTTCCCCTAGCAGCTGAGACTTTCTGAATCTTTCCCTCCATAGAGGGCAAAGAACGAAAGGAAGGTGGCTGCTGAGGTGCAGGAAGGGAGCAGTGGTCAGAGATGGCTGGGCAGGGGCTAAGAGGACTCCAGTCTTCACTTGGCATGATGAATCAGAAGGGGTTAGTCTTTAATTACTTCTCATTTCCAGGATGAAAACTTTGATGAAAATGGGCACAGCTATAAGGGCTTGTCCCAGGTATGATCCTGACACATACCCCGTGGGGACATGGGCACGAGTGTAACCTTTATTCCATGAGTAGTCAGCCGAGCAGACCAGCTGGCTTTTATAGTGCTGGGACTGAGTCTTTAGCCTCAAGCATGCTGGGTAAGCATCCTGCCACCCAGCCATACTTGTGGAGTTTACCTCACTCAAGTTATCTGGTTAGTGTCTTCTGTCTTAGTGCCTTTACCTGTCAGCCATGTCATTTTTTCTTTTTTCAGGAAGGTGTTGTGGAAGGAGACTTACGGAAAGCTTTCCAAGTAGGTTGGTTTGCCTGAGCCGGTGGCGGAGTTTCCCAGATGCAGAGCTGATTAAGGACTATAAAAGGCCTTCCTTCGCCACAGGGTCATAGAAGGTCTTTCATGAGGAGTATTGTATTGTGTTCGAAAGACATCATACACGTCATCAATATTTGATGAGGCCTTGAGGGTGTGGTCCAGTTTGCAGGTCAGCTGAATGACTGCAAGCTGGACCTAGCCTGGTGTGGCATGCCATGCGTGGTCCCTTGTCCTCAAGGAAGGAGTGGCACATCACCCTTCAGGGCAGACAATAGGGTGGCTCCTAACTGGCTTTTTTTTTTTTCCTGCTCTCTCATTTGGGAGGAAAATAATACAACTCTTGCCAATTACAGCTGCTTACTTTGGACTAGGTGTCACCTCCTTAGATTCTCAGACGTCTCTGAGGAAGCTGTTAAGCAAATTTGACCCAGGGTATTCACAGTTGTACAAAGTCAAGTAGGATCAAGGATCTGGGAAGGCCGGGAAAGCCAGCTAACAGAACAGAGGCGAACATAAACCAATTGGCCAAAGAACTGGGTTTTCAGAGGCTACGTTTTCACAAAGTGAGGGCCAGTAAGCTCTAAAGAAACTTAAGATGATGAGAACTGAGAGCTGGCATCATCTGGGTAGTGGGGCGGTAAGGACAATTCTAAGTTACACTCTGGCTTGTGGGTCACTGTGAATATCTATTTGTCAAGATAAATCAATGGAATATTGATTGACATCTGTTAGCTTAAAGACATTAGGCCATTGTACATGGGATTTAATTTGTATCCTTCTGTCCTGAGTCCTATGAGTTTTTAGGGGGGCCTAGATCATCATGATTTGAGAATCCCAAGAGAGATTCCAATTAATGAGTGCTGTGTATTGGATTCTCACTAGAACCTGGTGAATACAAGGGCATAGTTAAGTATTCTTTTTCTCTTCTTTTCTTTTTTTTTATTTTCCCCAAAGGCCTTTGAGTGTTCAAACATGTGAAAAAGCATAGATAACAGTATGAGAAAAGGAACTTGGCTGCAAATGGTAACATAACATTCATTCTTGGAAAGAGGTGCCTGTGTGACCTTCAGATCAATTTTACATCAGAACTGACCTATCTGAAAATGCTTTAAGTTTTCAATTCTGGGATTTTTCCAAGCCAGCTGGATCTATAGCCCATAGGACCTTACTCTAAGGAGTGTGTGTACCTTGTCTGTGGGTGTCTTCCATTTTCTTCTCCCATGGAAGTTTCTTGGGCTCTCAAGATGCTGGGATGGAGCCTGTCTTAGTTAGGGTTTTGCTGCTATGAACAGACACCATGACCAAGGCAACTCTTATAAAGACAACATTTAATTGGGGGCTGGCTTACAGGTGTGGAGATTCAGTGCATTATCAAGGCAGGAGCATGACAGCATCCAGGCAGGCATGATGCAGAAGGAGCTAAGAGTTCTATATCCGCATTGGAAGGCTGCTGGGAGAAGACTGGCTTCTTCTTCCAGAAGGGACTAGGGTATTAAAGCACAGGCCCACAGTGGTACACCTACTCCAACAAGATCATACCTCCAAATAGTTACCACTCCCTGGGCCAAGCATATTCAAACCACCACAGAGTCCATGGGGGGAAGGTTGGGGTGCAGCTCTTCTTTGGTCCTATTGCTCGTCTAGAAGCTGGAAGCTGCTTGGCCATCGGCCCCTCCCTCTTGCTGTAGGTGACTATGTCCTTGGTATTATAGCCTAAGTTGCCAATGTTATAGGAAGCTGCACTCAGGGCTCCGATGCTGTCCTCCCTGCAGGCAAACTTCCCTTTCTTCCCACAATGAGCACAGTCTATCACCTCTATTTATTGTTCTGCCAAGCTGGTTCCCAGCGTCTCCAGCTTCAAACAATAAGGCTTCTCATTCACAGCAAAAGGAAGAGCTGCAGGAGTCACACAGGTCCACGTAGACACCTTCCACGATGACCTTGAGATGACTGTGACTGTAAGTTCATGTCTGGCTGAAGCCACCCCACGATGCTCAGGGTTCTGACTGTGCTGCCAAGAGGAGGAGGGTGGGACCTACTGTGGCAAGTGCATCAGGTAATGCCAAACTTCAGCAGAGAGTCCGGTGTCTCCTTACCAAGTACTGTATGCTACAATCCCTTTCCTGCTGTCTACATTGGAGGGCTGACTTTCAGCAGGATTGTGAGGGCAGCCTGTGTATTGTCACTCTACAATTAAGACTTCTTCCCTAGAACCTGCAAGGTGGCCTTGCTGCTCCTGGCCTCTTGTTCACCATCAACCATATCACCTGGCTCCTAGGCTGGGCTGAACCCCACCCTCTTACAGCATCAGTCTTCCCTGTCCTTGCGGACTCCCCTAAGGCTTACACATGAAAATATATGACTGAATATATTTATATACATCCACTGAACATGTATACGTGTGCCTATGCATATATATTCTCTTTGTCTCTGTGTATGTGTGTCTCTCTTACTCTGTCTTGCTGTTTGTCTCTCTATTTCTGACTCTTTCTGTCTCTGTCTCTCTGACTCTCTGTCTCTCTCTTATACATACTACACCACACACACACACACACACACACACACACACGCACACGACACGCACACACACACACTATTCCAGAGCCAGGTTCCATAAACTAATGGCAGACAGGGTGACCTTTCTATTCCAGGAAACATTTGTTTACCTCAACACTGGTGACTTGTTTTCTGACCTCCAGGTGAGGGATGTTTAGCTGGCACAGCAGGCCACCCTCAGGAGCAGAGAAAAGCATACTTTCTCTAGGTAGTCACAAGCCTTGGGTGGAATTTGAGCTGGACTCCAGCCCAGACTTGCCTGGTGCCTGGCCACCTTTACACAAAACTCTCTTAGCATTATGGAGGGAGTCTCCTAGAAGTGACATGAAACTGAGGAGGAGAGGGATGTTTGGGAACAGACGAAGCCTTGGAGTTGCCCACAAGTCAGCTCATGAAGACGTTTTTCTATTTCAAGTACCAAGGGCTGTAGCTGGGGCTGGGTTGTGCCTCACAGACTCAGCAGATCAATTGCTAAGGGACCTAGAAGGACGGAAGCTCATTATATGGTTGATCCCTTCTGAAATACATTGTAAATCCTGACTGTCGTTGTGGCCACGTTAGAATGTGGAACCAGGGGATGAGGAGGCCACCAAGAGGGAGTAACAACTCACTCATGAGATTGGTTACTTTCCATGGAAGTGGGTTGTCCTGAAGCAAGGCTGCCCCTCTTGTTCAGTGTCTTTCACAGATGGACATTTCCCTTCTTTCTGCTGCCTTGAAGCCATCAGATGCTGAGTACCATGTTCTTGAACTTATTAGTTCTCAGAAGCATAAGCAGAATCGACTTCTTATCCTTATAAGCTACCTAGTCTCGGGTGCTGTGTTTTAGCAACAGGAAACAAACAAACCAAGACACCAAGTTTCTGTGGGCCTTTGCAGTGAACTGTTCTTATACACATGACTCTGGGGGATTATTTCATCACATTTGGTTAACCAAGGTTGTCTTGTGACAGCTCTGGCAAGTAGGTGTGGCAAAGAGATCATATATGTTTTATAGATGAGTAAAACAGACTCAGAGGTGAAGTGTTGGGTACAAAGTTGGAACTGTCACCCTAGTTTTATTGTTTTGACAATTCTGCCATACTGCTTTTGACCAGACAGACTAGCAACATCCAACTTAAGTTTCATTCGATGAAATGCACACAACTTTAACGAGTCCTTCACATTTCCTGCTAAGGTTTGAGTATGAAACAAACACAGACCTGTGTGTTCAGAACTTAACTCCCTGGTGGCATTGTTTTTGGGAGGTTCTGGAAATTTTTAGGAGGTGGGACCTAGTGTCTGAGGAAATAGATCACTGGATGTGTGCTTTGAAGGTTACAACTAGCCAGGTGGTGGTGGGTGCACGCCTTTGATCCCAGCACTTGGGAGGCAGAGGCAGGAGGATTTCTGAGTTCGAGGCCAGCCTGGTCTACAGAGTGAGTTCCAGGACAGCCAGGGCTATACAGAAACCCTGTCTCGAAAAACCAAAAAAAAAAAAAAAAAAAAAAGAAGGTTACATCCTTCTGGTTTCCATCCAGTCCCTTCTTGGCACCCTGCTTTTTGTCCACCACTGGGTGAACAGCCTACTCTTCCACATGGCCCTGCTGCCATGGTGCCAAGAGCTATAGACTGGAATCTCTAAAACCATAAAGTAAAATAATCTTTATGTCCTTTCAGTTTTTTTTTTTTTTTTTTTTATCAAGTATTTGTCATAACAACAGAACATCAGATTAATTCACCTTTAAAGCACGGCCTACTTCCTCCCCACATTTTCTCCTGTCCCGCCAGCCATTTTGACTGAATTCTCCCAACCCTGCTCACATTACTCAGTTCAGCTCTTCACTGGGAAGAGGCCTTTTCTTTCTCTTGATGATTCCCAGTGAAGTGACTCCAACCATGGCAGACAAGCCAATAGTAAGTGACCAAGAACACAGACAGTATTTACAGTAGTGAATCATCAAGTACACATGACTGGTTTGGGACCAGAGTCCCAGTCTTGTCCTTTTAAACCCAGTGAGCTTTCAACTTTATCATGCTGTCTCTTCCCCAGAGGGTGAGGAAACAGAAGCAACTGCCCACAGGAAATATGCTGCAGCTTCCTCCACAGACACGGAGTTCTAGGAGCGCCGACTCCATGGAAACAGCAAGTGTGCACAGCATCCTTCGAGGCCCACTCCAATTCTCCTTAGAAGCTGCTGCACCACTGTGGATCTTCATGGTGCTCAATCCTAATCTGAGTTCTCTGAATCACAGAGCATCAGAAAAACAGCTCCCGACTGCTCAAATGTCCTCAGTGCACAGACAGGGCTTATAGCAGAGTCATGGCGTCGCTTGCTCAAGGCCACCCCACCTAGTTATGGATAGAGGGAATATTTAAATTTCCCACTGAACTTGCTAGCATGGTGTTTATCTACAAGGCTGACATCATATCAGTTGCTTTGAACTTGATTAAAGCTGGGCTTCATTGGCTCCCTGGATACCCTAAAACTTGGGAGAAAAAAAAAAAAAACAAAGCAAACCACATCTGGATTGATCTTGTTTTACTTTGTCCTCTATTCTATGCAGATTCTCACTGTTCTTTGGGAGCACTGATCCCTCAACATATAACCAAGCACCCATTTATATTTTTAAATCAGGTCCTATGCTAGACCAGGCTATAGCTAATAAGACAAGCACAGTTCAGGTCTCAGCTAACAGAAGTAGGAAGGTTATTTACAATAATGAGTTCTAGAATTATTAGTTATGTGATTAGTCCTAGAACCACCTGTTTGGGATTTGAGCTGACTATTCCCTAAACTATTCCTCTGTTTCCTGTGGCCCTCCTTGGACTCCGGATATTGATTTATAGCTCATACTAGGACATAACTTCTCAACCTATCGGTCATGATCATAGGAAATGACCCTTTCACGGAATGTCATCGAAAAAACAGATATTTACATTACGATCTATAATAGTAGCAAAGTTACAGTTATGAAGTAACAATGAAATACTCTATGGCTGGGAATCACCACAACATGAGGAACTGCATTAAAAGGTTGTATCATTAGCATTGAGACCCATTGCTCTAGACAGACAGACCCATGTTCTCCTGCCTGGCTCGAACATCTGAATTGGCCATCTAGATATTGGGGCTAGTGCTTACTTAAAACAGGCAGTGTTACCCCCACTTTTGGTGTTGCATGGTCTACCTTTGTGTTAGTCAGAGCTGGGCATAGTTTTTCTATTCATATGAATTTACATTCAGCTTTGAATCTAAAATTCCAGGTCTTTTTATTTAGATGTCTTATTTCAGACAAGGTATCATATAGCCCAGGCTGACCCAGAACTTTCTGTATAATTATCTCTGATCTGATTCTCCTGCTTCTGCCTCCGGAGCTCTGGGATTACAGGCATGTGCTGCCATGTGTTTGATTCTCAGTTTTAAGAGTATCCGATTTCAGATGTTTGATTCTAAACTTTAAGAACATGATTTCATGCCAGTACTTGCCCTGGCTCTGACATTTGTGCCCACAGTAACTATATATCTCCACCCTGGATGAACTGCCCCTCACCTGCAATGGGCAACTTCCTACCCTAATGCTTACCAGCTTGATACACCTATTCTAGTTCTCTCTTCTTGCACATCCTTAGAGGCAGTCGTGGCCTGTAGCTGATCCATCATCCTAACGGCCTTTGATAAATATTTATAAAGTTGAATCAACTTAGGAGTGGTTCAGAAATTCCAGGAGCCTCTAATAGAATCCAGAGGCCCTGGCTGTAGTCTGATAGTTCATTCCATGCTGAAATGTTCTTCATCCATCCTTCTGCTTCTCTCTGCTCCAAAAGTTTGGAAGGGACAGATGACTAGATGGTCAGATCATGGCAGGCACGGAAGTAATCTTTCATACATGACTTGTGCATCTAGCAGTAGTTGGAAGCTTTAAGCCCAGTGCTTTGTTTGTCCAGCCCTGCATTTGGAAACAGGTTATCCTGTCACTGGCTGGTCTGGGAAGTGTCCTTACCTCCCTACCTCTACATAACAGCATCTATTTCCGTAGAAGGTAGAGGCAGAGCCAGTCTTGGAGGCTATTTGTCTTCATCCTTGTTTACTGTAAAAAGATACTATGTCTAAGGCAACTCTTATAAAAGAAAGCATTTAATTCGGGACCTGCTTAACAGCTTTGTAAGGATTAGTCTATTATCATCATGGTGAGGAGCATGGAGGCACATATAGCATAGAGAGACACATACAGAGACAGCAGACAGAGAAGAGAGAGAGAGAGAGAGAAGAGAGAGAGAGGAGAGAGAGAGAGAAAGACAGAGAGACAGACAGACAGACAGACAGAGACAGACTGGGCCTGGTGTAAGCTTTTGGAATCTCAAAGCCCACCCCTAGAGACATACTTCCTTTAACAAGGCCACACCTCCTAATCCTTCTCACACAGTTGTGCTCCCTGGTGACTAAGCATTTGAATATACAGGCCTATGGGGGCATTCCTATTCAAACCACCATATCAAATTTTCCTCTGATGCTTCTCTACATCCCTAAGTGGGCTGTGCATTGTAGATTTGAAATTTTTGTTGGTATTTAGGAACTCACATTAAGGAAGCCTCAGAAAACTCACTTGGGGCAGCAAAGCTAAAGCTTTGTGAAGCAGAGGGCCAGGCCGTCCCCAGGGGACAAGCCAGTGCCATCTGCTGAATTCAGCCACCGTGCTGCTACCTGAGCATACCTTGGTTCCTGTGTAAAGCAAGTTTAGGACTTTTCATAATTCTTCCTTTGTGTCTGGAATACTTTATTTGTAGGTAAGAGAAAGATTTTTGCCTCTTCAAGAATAGTTGAGGGGCTGGAGAGATGGCTTGGCAGTTTAGCATCTCTTGACCTTTTAGAGGACAGGAGTTCAGTCCTTCAATGTCCATGCTGGTCAGCACACAATCACCTACATAACTGCATCTCTAGGGAATCTGACATCCTCTTCTGGCCTCTGCAAACACCTGCACACAAGTGCACAGATGCAACTGAATGAATATAGACAACATCTTTTTAAAAGGATGGCCAAGTCTTTATCTCCTCCTAGGCAGCCTCTGAAGTGACCCTCATTAATTCTCACTCAGTAATGCCAACAAATAGAATCCAGCAAAGGGGATAGGTATCTCTGGATAGTAGGGTAAAATGGCTTCTGTATTGTGTTTCCTTCTTCCCTCGGCTCCCTGCTTCTCTTTTTCTTGAATTCCACATATTGGGAGATGAAGACTGCCATGTTGTGAGTAGCTGTCTAGAGGCACCCTCATCCCAGGAGCCTGGAGGGAACAAGGGCTTCCCAGGTTCCCTGTGACAAGCTTGGAACTGGATCCTCTATCACTTATGAACTCTCGATGACTGTGGTCTTGGGAGAAGCTCTGAGCTGGGATCTCTCAGTTGCAGGCATCTGGAATCCCTCACAGAACCAAGAGGTGACACACAGTCAAGGTTTGAGTGATTTGTTAGGCAGGAGAAGGTAAATAGCACATATCCCCACTTTGGCACTCCAGATACTCTGTCTGAATTTCATCACTCACTCCTCATTTACAACCTTGCTGCCCATTCCTCAGCTCCTGGTCCGGGTTATTGCTAGTCCAGAAGTCACCTTTGTGCCAGTTTTAAGGAGAGCCCCATTCCTTCACAAACATTGACTGGGAAGTTCTCATAAACATCCCATCTGTGATGATCAGGGTCAGAGCCCCCGAGTTGCACTGCCTTTGTGTGGTGCTCAGTCTGCTCCTGCAAGGAGCACCACGCTCCACTCCTGCTTAAAATTTCCCCTTCCTCAGTGGCTTGCTGCTTTGCAGGCCGCTGACTTCCCTGCTTTCCTTCTTTGACCTCTGACCTTCAGTTTAGCTGTGGCCACTCCCTTATCCTTACAACCCTGCAATGTAGGATCATAGGAAACAGGCCAGCAATAGAACAACTTTACTGAACAGCGCTGGCTATTACGGTGACCATAAACCCTAGCATAGCCCAGCTGGTCATTCCGGAGGTAGTTTCTTGGTTATTTCTAAGCAATAAAAGCTTATTTGGTTCATAAGGTTTGGGAGAGTGGGAGATCTGGAAGTGTGGCTCCAGGATTTGGTAAAGGCCTTTCTTCGCATTGCTCTGTCACATGCTGAAGAGCAAACAAGAGGAACATGAGACACACCCACCTTGTTTTGCTCAGCTCCTACTCCATGATTGTTAACCCACTCCCTCTAGAACAGCTCCCTCAGGAGGGAGCACCACCATGGTCTAACCATGTCTTTAAGATCCTGCTCTTACAGGTCAGTGTCAGCCTGCACCTTGTAGGGGACATCCAAACCACAGTGTTAGTCTTCCCTGGGTGTTGTCCAGGGTCTTCCAGGTGCCTTCTCCTGGAAGAGACCATTGCGGTCTCTCATTTCCTGTTCAAGGAGCTCTTACATTCTGAAGCCACCTTCTCTTATCCATTTATTTTTAGACAGAGGCTCGTGAATGATCATAAAGTCTTGATCCTCCTGCCTTCGCCTCCGGGTTCTGGGATTACAGGTGTGAGCCACCCTACTTGGCTGGAGCCACTTTATGGTGACATATTCTTCTGCCAACCTAGGATTGGAACTCTGCCTTACTTTTGGCCCAGATCTCTCCACTTCATTACAGTCTTCCCTAAGGACAGATGTGTGCTTTCGTTAGAGTCACACACGATGGCCTGCCAGAGCCCTTGCCCTCTCAGCCTCTTCTAGTAAACGCAGTAGGTTGTGAACAGCTTGTCTTCGTGAACGAATTCCCTTCTGAGCTGGTGTTTATGTTGTTATTCATGCGACAACCCCTGACCTTGAGATGCAGAAGGAAGAGCTGCTCAGGCCTTCCTTCATGCAGACCTGGTGCTGTGGCATAGGACTTCGCTTTGCCTAACTTTCTCCAGTTTCATCAGGCCTCAACTGCGCATTTCAGCCTCGTGCTCTGGCTGACCAAGGCTCTTGCTAGCAAGGGCCTTGGCTGGTGTGCTGGAGTGTTTTCATGGTCCCAGGCTGACACCACTCTTTCTAAGAGCCGGGTCAACCACGTCATCCATTTCTCTCCCTTACTAGTTTTCCTTCCTCTCAGCCTCCTCCCATGACCCGCTGACCCCTCCTCTTCTTTGCATTGACATCCTCTGTCCCTTATATGTGAGTGCTTCTGCTTCAGTTTGACCCTTCACATACACTGGGGATTCAGCTGTTACTACTTTTTAAGCCACTAAATCTTCTTGTGTCTATTCATTCATGCAGTGTTCGTATGTTTGTATTTCCTACTGTCTCAGCAGTTTTGAATGAATGCTCAGTGGCATGTGCACTTATAGATTGTTCTGACACCACCACTGTCATTCATCTTACCAAACTGAAAGTGTCCCCTAGGTAATTCCCACTTCTTCTTCCCGTCACCCCTGGCCACCACAAACCTACTTTCTGTTCCTGTGAATTTGGCTTACAGGTACTTCACATATGTCGAAAACAGTCCTAGCACTTTAGTGACTGGCTATTTCACTTAGTAGAGACCCAGAAAGGTTTATCCATGCTGGAGCAGACTTGTGATTATCGTTACATGAATGGATCCAAACCTATAGCTCCAGGATTCGCTTTTCTCTTACTGCTTGCTTCTGCAGCTTCCATTTTGCACACACAGAACTGCAACTTTTAAAACATGAATGTAGGGCTAGAGAAATGGCTTAGTGGTTGAGGGCACGAGCTGCTCTTCCGAGGACCACCCACATGGCAGCTCGCAACTGTCTGTGACTATAGTTCCAGGGGATCTGACACCCTCACACAGACACGCATGCAGGCAAAATACCAATGCACATAAAATTAAAAAAAATGAATGTATTCCAGTCGCTTCAAAGTTCACAAATGTAAAGCCATGTGTGCCACCTCTAAGGGTCCATTCTCACTGCCAGCTCGACTGGCTTTGAAACCACTTAGGAGTCGATTCTGAGTGTGCCTGTGAGGGTGTTTCCGGAGAATTGTGAAGGCCAGTGTGGGTGGCACCATCCTGGTGCTGGAGTCCTGGATGGAATCAAAAGGGAGGAAGGAGAACGTAAGGTAAATACCAGCATCCTCCTTTCCCTGTTCCCTGACTCACCCAGATGTGAGCAGAAGTGAGCAGACAGTCTCTTACCACTACAGCTGGGGCTGCTCCTGTCACCAGACTCTTCCTGCCTTCAGCCCTTAGACCACAATATGTCCCCTCCCTGCCAAATTGCTTCTTGTCATATATTTGGTTCCAACTAGAAAAGTAACATGGCGTCCTTAGGAGCCTTCCTTTCTATCAGTGGAAATATGCTCCCAAAGTCTCTTTTAATCTTGGGCCGTTTCCATTCTTTATTTCTGTCTCCACATCAAGTTACACCACAGCTTATAAACTGTTTCTTGTTCCTTATTTCCTACATAATGAGTTCAAAGACCTCAGGCCACTCACAGTCCAGCTTTGAAGTGGCCAAGATTGCGATCAGCACATGTGTCAGTAACCAGAAAATAATGGACTTTTAAAATAACATTCAAGTTTGCTCTTATGTTAATGAATTCCGGAGCTAGCCTAGGATTGGTGCAGAACCTCAACAGCTGCTAAGGATCCAGACCTCTTCAAGTTCCTGATTTGTTGTCTCCAGATACTTGCTGCTCTCATGGTTTAAGACGCAGTTGGAGGGCTTGCCTGCTGACCTGACTTTAATCACTCAAACACACATAAAGGAGAGAACCAACTCTACAGTTGTCCTCTGACCTCTATACACCGTGCACACCGGACACATGTGCCCCTATGCATACCCCCCCTTACACATGCACACACACACAAATAGACACATGAAATGCAGCTGGAGCCCCAGCTTAATTCCAGACAGCAGGATAGAAGAGGAGGTAGGAAAGATCATGTGCCAACCGCCATTCGATCTGCATTCGAGGCGGACCCATAACATGAAAAGTTGGGAACTCTGTCACTAAGGAAGAAGGAAGAATAGAAGACGGGTACCAGCCTTCTCTGTGGCAGGTCTCCCTCTGGCTCAGTGTGTCCTTGGTGAACCCTCCAATGATAGGACACAGCACCGAGGGATCCTCTGTCACTGTCACTCAACAGCACTGACAGCTCTTGAGGGCTGCCCATCTTGTCTGTACCTTCATCTGTGGCCTGTGGTATTTGATGTGCCTGGCAAGGAGGCTCCACTAGGTTTGACAGATAGATGCCTTGTGAAAAAAATGAGATGAAGGAGACGACTCAGGCTGTGTTCCTGTGGCTTCCTCTACCCCTTCCTTGTGTATGGGTTTAAACTTGAGGACAGTTTAGAATCTGAACAGGGCAGGCAAGCTGAAGATCTTGGCAGCTGTCAGGAGGATGAAGCTGGGTTAGAGAAAGAGAGAAAGTCGGGCTTTTGAATTAGAGGCCAAGAAAGCAGGCAGGCTGAGCAATGAAAGCCAGCAAGCAGCTGCCAGGTATGGGTGTGTGTGTGTGTGTGTGTGTGTGTGTGTGTGTGGAGAGAAGAGAGAGAGAGAGAGAGAGAGAGAGAGAGAGAGAGAGAGAACAGGGAGAACACAGAGGCACAGAGAGAGAGACACACACACACAAAGACACACACACACAGAGACAGAGACAGACACACAGACACACATAGAGACAGTGACAGAGACATAGAGACACAAAGACACACATACATAGAGACAGAGATAGACAGACAGACACACACACACACACACACACAGAGAGAGAGAGAGAGAGAGAGAGGAGAGAGAGAGAGAGAATGTTAAGAGAGTGAGGACAAACAGGCTTAGGGTTTTAGCTATTGTCTGAAAAGATGGGGGGGGGGGGCTTCAGCTTTAGCAGTGACAGGAGAGAGAGTGGGTGAGTTTAGCAGTGATGATCTGTAAGTAGCTACCACCAGGGAGAGGACTCTTAAACATGCACAGCTCATTATGCAAATGGTCATTTGTCCCATCAAGAGAAGCTGCTCTTGGGAAAACAGTTTTGTCCTACAAACTGTTTTTGGGGAAAATAACAGCAACTGTAATAATAATAATAAAAAAAAACAATTCCTCCATACAGAGCAACTGTATAATTTGCGATATTATTGAAAGTCGAATGGGGTTTGGCTGGGTTTTGCCTTGTATTTTTCTTTGACAAAAGAAGTATCAGACTGAGTGATGTTGAGGGCCTCCTTGGCATCACATCTCTAACTGATGACCAGCAAGTTCACATCTGTGTGCCTTCCCTCCAAGCCCAGGATCTTCCTAGGAGGATGAGAGTCACAGCAGGCATTGCCTCTGGGGCAAGAGGCTGTGTTGGCTTTGTGGAAGGAGGCATTGGGAGGAAACAGAAACTTAGAGGAGGCTCAAGGAGGAACTTGGGGACATGCCTTCCCCAGGCAGGGCAGTCCTATCTGGTTCATACCCAAGAAGCCCGGACCTGACCATGTCCCACAGGATGAGCTACTGAAGTATCATAAAGGTCTCATTTAATTTTGGACTGCCTCAAAACGGAAACTGCAGGGCTCTGTGACAGTCAGGGCTCTGCACAGGCTGTATCAGGTCTTGCCCTCATTTGTTTTTTAGTCTATGAGCATTTTGTCTGTAAGTGTACTGTCTGTGTACCATGTGTGTGCAGTGCCTCCAAAAGTTAGAAGAGGAGGGTTAGACCCCCTGGAACTGGACTCACAGAAGTTTGTGAGTCACTATGTGGGTGCTGGGAATTGAACTCTGGTACTCTGAGAGAACACCAGTGCTCTTAACCTCTGAGCCATCTCTCCAGCCTCTTAGGTCTTGTGTTTGATAGATAGTAGACCTTTTAATGTATTTTTCTGTCTGCTTCCTTCTGCAGCCATGAGAATTAAGCTTTGTAAGGTGATAAGGCTTGAGCAAATGCTATAGAGTTAGTTCAAAGTTATGTTCAAAGTCCCCTCGGGCACCCTCCTGCTTAGTGGTTTTCCTAAGTTGGTCCCCACTCAGTAGCATTGGTACCAACACCTGTTTGTAACAGGAATCTTTAGCTTTCCCCAAGACCTGATTTAGATAGATCCTAGCCACCTGCGTTTTTAAAAGCTTCCAGGCTATTCTGAAAAACTACTCCAGGAGGGGCCCAGGTGGTAGTTAAAAGGGCAGGAAGCTAGGCTGCTGCAAGGGCTGAGTAGAGGCTGCAGAGCCTCCTAAGTGTCTTGGCATATTGACATGTTGGAGTGACAGGAGGCTATAGAGGCTTCTTCTTGCTATGTGCTGCTTTCTGGAAAGGCGGGGGGAATACATTTGGAAGGAGGAATCGTGGACAGCAAGGGACATGAGGTAAGGGCTCCATAGGAAAATGCTGAAGAGGGACATATAGCCAGAAGCAGAGATAGGTAGGCCCTGGAGGCCGATCCGTGGCTAACATGTAGGCAAGGACAGAGCGCATTCTGGTCTCCTGGCCAGTTGTCTCTGTTCTTCCCTGGCTCAGGCCAGCTATCCCAGGCCATCATGCTGTCTGTAAAGCATTGGTTCCTGACTGGTACTGAGCAGAGGCCTTCTTGGCTATCTTGCACGAGTTGGCGTAGGAGATAGATGATTTGAGTTCTCCCTTGCTTATAGTTAGTTGGGCCCCTCCTGTACTCCTTGTCTTGTCTCCTACTGGTAGTGTGCCATGGCCGTGTGAGGGAGCATCTCTTCCAGAGGGGTGCAGGTGCCCCCAGGCATTTGAAGGGGCTTTTGGGCTTCTTTTTCATAACTCTTTCCTACGGTGTGTAGTCATTCTGGTAATGAGAGTAGATTGAGATAGCCATTTAGTCAGGGAGCACCTGCAGGTGTGACTCAGTGAAGTCATATATCACTTACGAAGTTCCTGCTGAGAAGTCATGAATTGTCCGGTGTGACAGTTAAGTTCTTGGTTTGTCGTGCTAGGCAGAGAAAGTTCTATTGTGCATGTCTGGTTTTGCATACTAAACAGTACATCAGTCTTCTGCATCCTCGTCTTGTTCAGTTGGTCATCAGTGAGAAGGCAGACCAACACAAATTAGGCTAGAAGATATTGGTAGCAGTGGAGGTGAGGCCAAGAAAAAGGGGTCACGAGCTGGGAGGTTGTGGGGAGGAGTGAGACTTTTCACAGAGCTGGATTCTTGGGGTGGCCAAATCATTATGTCTCAATCCGTTTGATGAATGCGGGTTTTCAGGGCTTGGTTGTGGGACACAGGAGATATCTTTGGCATTGGTATGGGGTGAGTATGGATAGGTAGGCAGCCAGCCGGAAGTCTGTCTGAGCAGGATCTGGGCGGGGCCTGGTGAGACTTCAGTGAGGGACCAGGCAGGTTGTACCTAGAGAAAGGAGCATTTCAGGAGGGAGGACGATGACCAGGAATGGCATGAAAAGGTTGGTGGACATAAGAGTGTCTAATGCAAGAGAGGTGTGGCTAGAAAGACAACTCCAGGGCACACACCTGGAGGGATCGGCTTTGGAGACGAAAAGCAGCTGGGCCTGCAGGAGGCGGTCCCCTCCACGCCTGAGTCTCCACCCCCGCCCCGCCCCTTTGCATCATCAGCAAATACACAGAATCTTCAGCCCCAGTTTCCAGGGACATCATGGGTTTTCCAAGCTTTAATTACAAACCTATCTTCTGCATCTACGTCCCTGCCCTCGCTGCCCCAAGGGAAGCTTCTAGACCTTTGTTGTCTCCCTGAAACATAGGTTACAGAGGAAAGCATTTGGAATCAGACCGCACGGGTGTGAGATGTGAACTTGGGTATTTTGTGGAATGTCTTTTGGCTTTGCTAGGCCTGTTTGTCTGTAGAATGGGCTGCATCCTGCATTAAGAGAATCATTCGATTAAGGTGTGGGGTTGGTGCTGACCGTATCCTTGAGGAGGCTGGGACCTGGAGTCACTGATCCTGTTTCTTACTCTCCATCCCAGGCCTGGCTGCTCATACTGCCCAGGCTGGAGGGCTCTCTTATTTTGAAAACATACGTGTCTTGGGGTGAACACATCTTGTATGTCAGACTGGCTGTTGGGGTCTTAAGGAGTCCAGCTTTCCTTTCACTTGAAAAGCCAGGGGCAATTTTTGTTCCTTTCCTGAGAGAGACAATCTATGTCAGATATTCCATCCTAGAGATCAAGTTCCGTGCTTGGCTACTAAACCCAGTCCTTTGATATCCATCGCAGTTACAGGAAAGGCTGGGATCTGGCCTTGTCTTAACATCGATCACACATAGTGTGGTCTCCTGCCTGGGATCAAACAACCTATATAGCCAAAGATCGACCCTGAACTTTAGTTCTTTTCAACATCTGGGAGGTGAAGGCATAATTATGGGCACACACACTGTTCAAACCCACGGTTCTGTGTCTGCTGGACAGTCTGGAGCTGGAGCTGGAGCTGGAGCTGGAGCTGGAGCTGGAGCTGGAGCTGGAGCTGGAGCTGGAGCTGGAGCTGGAGCTGGAGCTGGAGCTGGAGCTCCAGCTCCAAACTTGGGTTTCTTCCTCTCCGTTGAAATGCATTTCTGATAGTCTTGCCTCGCCTAAGACAGGGATCTTGGATGGTCCCCTCCTCACCTCTGTCCTTGTTCCCTTTGTTGTCTCTGAGTTTGAGCTATGCTCTCTGCTGTAGTAGAATCTGTCAGAGGAAGGGGAAGTCCCTTGACTCTCAGCTGGTGTAATCCAGCTGCAGGGTGAGCTCACAGCTCAGCATGGCAGCTGTATTAAATCTTGAGCAGCTGGAGGCCTCTCTGCAGCCTGGCACCTATGGGGGGCGCTTGCCCTGGCTTGCCCCTACTGTGCATCTGAGCTACCCAGTACTCAAGACAGAAAGCCACTCTCACCAGTGTTTACAGGGCTGTGGATGTCCCTCAGGGCTCTGGGGAAGGAGTGTTCTGTGTGGAACAGTGTACCCTGTGTGCCTGTCATCCAGGCTTATGCAGAAGCTGCAATGTAGAGTCCTCAATGTTTTGTGCCACCTACACTAGGAAAAACATACACAGAGATTTACGGAGAAATTGGGAAAGAAAATAGCAGGAAAGGGTAAAGGAGGCCTCTTAGGGGTAGAAAACACTTGGAAAGGAAGAGGGGACTACAATAGGAAGGGAAGGAGTCAGGAGACAAGTAGCCGTTGCTCAGCAATTTGGCTCTCTCTTATATTATGCTCCTACTGCATACCAGGTATGAAGTCAGCTATCATTCTAATGCTCCCAGCAAGGTTCTTTAGCCACTCAACAAAGTGAAACAGTCTTTTGGGGCAAGTTGGTGTCACCAGAAATCTTGTGCTCTGGACAGCGTCTTGGATGCAGTCTGGGAGGCATCTGCTCAGAAGACTGTCTATAACCATGACCTTGGCTTCCATTCCTTTTGAAGACATCACCAGAAGCTCATGGGAGACCTGGATAGTATTGTTAGTGACTTTGCTGTCTCCTGGAAGGATGTTGGGCAGGGGAGAACATAGTAAATTAATCTCCCAAGGATCTGCTGATTGGCAAGGCATGGAGATTCAATTGAAAAAAAGAACACCAGAGACCAAGGAAGGACTTTCAGCCCAGACACAGTATGTATGATACCAGGGCCTTTGAAGTTTATCATGCATATTAATGACCTGAGGATCTTGTTAAAATCCCACATGGACCCTACCAGAGAGGCTGTTAGGAAGTGGGTGTGAGGAGCTAGGGAAATGATGCAGTTGGTAACTTAGCATGTAAGTATGAGGACTGGAGTGCAGATTCCCAGCAACAAGTAAAAAGCTGGGCGTGTCTGTAACCATAGTACCGGGGAGGGTGGAGACTGGTAGATCCCTGGAGCTTGCTGGTCAACCCGTCGAGCCAAACTGATGAGCTCCAGGTTAACTGGAGAGACACTGTCTCAAAAAACTGTAGAATGACTGAGGAACTCACCTGAAATTGAGCTCTGACCTCACACACATGTATGCATGTCCAAAAACACACACAGACATACACACATACAGATATGTGCATGCATACATAGAAAAAGACAACACTGGGAAGACCGTGGCTTAGGATTCAAGCATTATTGCTGTCTCGCTGGCTGCCTGGCCCAGCAACCATGAACTCCTAACTCAAGTAGAAGAGAAAGTCCTGGGATGTCTGAGGTCTCACAGCTGGAAGTAACAAGGCTTCAAGTCAGATTCATGTTTTCTGACTCCATAGCTGTCACTGCTGTTGTCTGTCCCTCAGTTTTCCAGTCTTTTCCCTGTGCCAGTGGCCTGAACTCTGGTGGGAGGGCCTGTTCTGTGCAGAGGGGGAGACCTCCTTCTATAACGGGGCCAAGCTCCTCTCAGGCAGAGAGGGATAGGCAGGTCCGATATAAGCTTTTGCCTGGTTGTGACCAAGCTTGGGTGCCAAAGCAGCTGACTGAATGGGCCTCTTCATTCAACAAACCCTAATTCAGTGAGATGGATGGGGATATGGCCAGAGATGTCGCTGCCACTCTATAACTTTGTTTTCTATAGAGTCACCCTTTGAAAGGCTTTTATTTGCATTCTATAAACAGAGCAAGAAACGCCCTGCTACGCCCATACCCCAACCCCTTCCCGTCTGTGATGTGTCAGAAAGATGCTAGGCCATAAAATGGTGATAATAAATGCCTGGCATTGTCGTGGTGATGTGGACTTTCAAAGCCTTGTAATTGCCTCCTCTCATCTTCATCCCCCTGGCCTCCTTTTAAGGTAGGCAGGACAGATATATTATTGTTCCCATTATGATGAGAAACAAGGGCTCAACAAGGAGGTTGGCTTGGCCAAGGTCATAGCTCTTGAATGCAGAAGGCAATGGTGTTCTACTGAACACACTGTCCTGGCTGCCTGCAAGTCACCATGTAGCAGAAAGTGTCTCAGTTCTGACAGATTTATTACCAGCAATTTATCATTTGCTTATTACCAAGGGGGGGGAGGAGCCAGCCTTTAGAAAAACACCCAAAAATTGCCCAACAAAGTGCCAAAGAACTGAGCTGGCATTGAAGTAAGGCCAGGAGATGGTCACCCAGGGGAGGGACAGGAATGTTTCTGCATGGGAAAGGTACAGTTAAAGCACACGAGTTGGAGCCTGGCAGATCAGAGTTCACACTCAGCAATAGCTGATGTGTGGTGAGGGGTAGGTAGAGGTGTGCTGGTGGCTGGCAGCCAGGCTCAAATCTAGAAGAGATGCGGGGGAAGGAAGCTCCAGCCAGAGTCTGGGTTTTAAGAACCAAAATCTAGAATTCTGGAGGAAAAATTGTCAGGGACTCATGTCTGGCAACAAAGTTGGTACCAAGAAAGGGTGTGTGTATGCAGGGTGAGGGGGCAGAGCAGAAGAAAGAGGACAAGAATATAAAAAAATAGTACAGGCTGCTAAGTCAGAGCTGAGCAGAGCAAAGATGTTTCTTGTCCAAGAGAGAGCTAGGTTCGTGTGTTTAGATTGACTGGGAATGCCTGGGAAGGTAAGCAAGCTGGTACTGTGGAGAGAAGCTAAGGATGTTCTTGGGATGATTTATTAATCTACAGAAAGGGTTGCTAACCCAGGCTAGTCTCAAACTCCTTAGGTAGCCCCTAGGATGACCTTGTGACCCTCCTGTCTCTACCTCCTGAGTGTTGTGGTTACAGGTGTGTGTCACTGCACCCCATGTTTGTGGTGCTGGGGATTAAACCCAGGTCTCTGTGCATGCTAGCCAGGTGCTCCTCCAATGGAGTCCCATCCCAGCCCCTAGAGTGAGTTTTTAAGGAGCTGTTTCTTAAACTGACATCCAATAGAGCGGTACTCTGCGGGGAGGGAGAGAGGAGGGTCTGTGGTTAGTAAAGACTACACAGAAACTCAATGGGTGCCTTTAATAACGATTCCATGGGACCTTGAACAAGCACACATGTAATGCCTATTCCAGCTGGGAGGGATTGGGAGCAGTTTTCCAAGCTTTTAAAATCCTGGCACAGGTTAATATCTCCTGAGCACAATCCAACATTTTATCAGCTGGGTCAAGGGCCATACCCACAATACTTTGTGCCTTCCACACCTAGCCTCTGGCCTCTTACCTCATGTTGTGGGTTGGACATCTAAATAAGGCAAGATACTGTCTTGAATAGCTTTAGAATGGCTGTAACTTGGCTGTTACCACAGACTTAATTTATTTCAAGCTAATGTCCAGTATTTTGTCCCCTGGAGATTGTCCACTTGTTCCAATTAATGTGACAATCTAAAGGTCAACAAAGCCTAGAGATCCTCTTCCTTTTTCTGACTACCAGGCTGTACTCTGCCCACTTTGTTTGCTCAGGTGAGCAGGAAGCAGAGAAGCAGCCTGACTCAGACTCTGCCAGGCTCTGTTGTCCCTTTGTATCTGTTATGCTCTTGTGTGTGCCCACACCCAGTTGGGCTTGTCCTGGCAACTCCACCAAGTTTTCTGTCTGGACTCTGCTTGCTCCTTTCTTTATCCCTCCTGTAATGGAAAGATCTAATGACCATTGGTCTGCTACAGCTTCCTAGTGGGCAACAAACTTGGGAAACCATCAGGATTATCAGGAGGTGTGGGATAAAACCTTAGAATTGCCTTTCTAGTAAGTTCTGTGGGATTGCTGTACTATTGGCCTGAGGACCATGCTTTTGAGAATTGTAGGGCCATCATTTCCAAATGTGAGATGTTTGGGAAGTGTGGTAAGAAGTCATATTAGCTACTTGTCTGGTGGCTGTGATAAAATACCCCAGCAATAGTAACTTAAGAGAGAAAGGGGTGATTTGGGCTCACAGTTTGAGGGTATAGTCTATATGGTGGGAAAATTCTAACAGCAGGAGTGTGAGCATCCTGGTACATTGTATCTGCATGCCCTTGTTCACCTTGGTTTCTTCTTTTTATCCTGTCTAGGACCCAAGCCTAGAGAATAGTGCTGCCTGTTTTTAGGTTTGTCTTCCCACCTCAATTGAATATAATTAAGATAATCACATGTATGCCCATATATATATCTTCTGGGTAATTCTAGATTCTGTCCAGTTGGCAAATCAGTATTAACTACCACAGAAGTGTATGTTTCTGGGGCTCACCTCAGACCTATTGAATCAAAATTAACAGAGGTCATGACATAGTTCTTCCTGCCTGCCTCTCCTTGCCCTGGTCCAGTGCTGACTGGTCAGCTCTTCTATCTTTCCTAGTCTCCTAGTTATGAATACTTGTATTTGCTTGCTTTAAATCCCATCTCTGGCTTCTTTCCCAGCTTGTTCTGTGTGCATTCACACCTTATTGCTGAGTGGGAACTTTCTGTCAGTTTTAATTTTCTCACAAACATATTCTTTGATTTAGGATGGCAAGATGCCCAGTAAAATGTAAGATTCAGAAGAAACAACAAATATATTTTTGTGGAGTACTAAAGTTTGGGATAGGGTCTCTATGAGGATCCATGTTGCCCTTGGATTCATAAGCTTTCCTGCCTTAGCCTCCTGAGTATTGGGTTTTAGGTGGGCTATTCTACTGCTTCAAATAAGTTCTTAGTGTATGTCTTATGCAGTATTTGTGACATAGTTATTTAAAATATTGCCACTTGGGCTTGGGAATCTGGTTTAGTGCTTGCTGCACATGCATGAGAACCTGAGTTTGACACCATACAAAATCTGGGCTGGTGTGGTGGCCACGCCTTTAATCGCAGCACTTTGGAAGGCAGAAGCAGGTGTGTCTCTAAATTCAAGGCTAGCCTGGTCTACAGAGGGAGTTCCAGGACAGCCAGGACACACGGAGGGACAACTGTCTCAAAACAAAACAAATCTGGCCAATTATACTTGCCATCCCAGTACTGAGGGGCAGAGACAGGAGGAGCCTAGGGGCCTGATAGCTGGCTAGTCCAGTTGAATCGGCAAGCTCCAGAAGAAAGTGACATACTCTGATTCAGAAAATGAGGAAGTTGAGTGAGGAAGACAGTTAGGAATAACCTTTGACCTCTACATGCATGCACACACTCAAGTACTTATACTCCATCCACACATGAGCAACTACCCACCTATAAACATTTATATATATGTAAATATATAAATGTATCTGAAGTGAAACATTTTTATCAGCTATCCTATATTTTTTCCTTAACAAATCCAGCTGCCCCCTGGCATGCCTCCCTTTTGGTTAGGACAGTTTTGACAGAACCTTCATGAAGGCAGGCTCCCCAGGAAGCAAAGTAAGATTGGTTCTTCAGCGCTTGCTCCTAATGTCTGTACTATCCCAGTCTGGGTTTAGCCTTCATCCTGGAGGATTTGCCTTGGTCTCCTTGGTCTCCACCCTATCTTTTGTCTCTTTGCCTCTAGCTCGCTCACCTGCCACCTGCTATCCAGCTGCTATCCACTCATGGTTACATCTCATCATCTTGGTTGATGGTGAGTTTCTCTAGACTTATACCTGTGATCTCTTCTCAAATCCAGCTTGTCTGGGTACATCCCCTGTCCCATGTGGCTAACATCAAGGCCCAGTACACACAAGCCATCAGAGATTTCCACTCCCAATAGGGGTCAAGGTCAAGCCTTATACATTCAAGCTATCAGTCAGAGCCTTCTCTTTCTATTGGGACCAAAATCAAGGTCTGCCACATTCAACAATCAGAAATGTCTACTCTCAACTGGAACCAAGGTTAAGATGTGGTACATTCACGTCATCTACCCCAGTTGGGACTAAAATTAAAGTCCACCAGAGCCTTCCACTCCCAACAGGCCCCAGAGACAGCAGCTCAGTGGTTTTTTCATCCATTAATTTCCTCATGCTGCCTATGAGTTAACAAGAGTGGGTTGAAGTTCATTGTCAGGCTCAAAATTATGCATGGGTATCTGACTGAGTAGGCTGTCCTTAGGAGCATGCTTGACAAAAGGAGTTAGGAATCTATCCTTAGTTGGCAAAGGGCTAAAGGGCCTACATTTAATTTCTGTCAATATAATTACAATTCTTCTACCAAGGAAAGGGAAGCTTCTTTTAGAATGTATTTTTTAGTAATATTTTAATTCATTTTTAGATCATTTTATACATGTATACAATGTTTTTTGATCATATACACCCTTCACTCCCCCTAGATGTCCCCTAACAGGTCCCGTTTCCATGAAGAGGAGTCTTCTATGAAGCTATCTACTAAGACAGCTTGCAATTCTTTCTTTTCCTTTGAGATTTGTGTGTGCGTGTGTGGGCACAAGAACACATACATGTAAGCCACTTACTTTGGGGTTTGGGAAGCAAAGTAAGAAACTGTCAGTGGAGGTGGTTAGTTTATGACTCCAGCATTTTAGAGGAACAAAGGACTTGAGTTTGCTGTGGGTGTTGGCTCAGAGGCAAAAGTGGGATCACAGCAGCTGATCACTACATCTTCACTGCCTAGTGTTAACAGCAGTTAAAACAATCCACTTAGACATCAGGGCATCCCACAGAGCAGTCAGGGCACAAGACAGTAATGTGTGCAGTAGAATCCAGCTGTTTAATAGGCAGCCATGGCCATATGTGAATTCCAAGGCTGGAGAGGGGAGCAGGAATCCTGGCTGGAAGCAGTTTGAGGTTAATTAAAGACAAATATGTGAAGTTGAATCTGAGTGACTGAAAAATGTAGGGTTCAAGAGAACAGAGATATGTCCTCCCCTGTCCTCCAGAGGCCTGTCTACAGTCCACAGGGAGAGACAGGGTGGGTGGCAGTATTGCTATTGTTCCTGACTGTATTCCTACTGGGAGGTTTAAATGGGGTGTGTGTGTGTGTGTATGCATGCATTCATCGATGCTGTCCTTAAAACCCACTATGGAGGTGGCTGTCCTTATAGCCCACCATGTACTTGATTTTAATGTTCTCAAGTTTAAACATGTTCTTAAGTCATTTGGGGATGAAGCAGTGGTGTAGTTAACGTAGGGGAAGCTGGAGAGTTTGTTGGGATACAAATTGTTTTCTGTATGCATCCTTGGAAATTGAGGTTCTAAAGATTGGGGGTGGCTCAGCAATCTGCCTTTTTAAAGAGCTTGCCAGGGAATCTGATGACAGGGGAACTTTGACAATATCTGAACATAGCTGTGGCAGATAGCTCTCCATGCTACACCCCTGCTTTGAAGAACCCTCTCTGCTGCTGAGAAGACAACAGTCAAATGCATCCTGGATGGAGGTCAGCTCCTCAAGCTTTTTCATAGTCTCGGACCCAAATCCTAGGGAGGAAAACATAGTAAGAGACCCTGTCTCACCACATTACTGTCTCTTAAGAACATGCTGTGTACGATGCAACTTTCTTTGGTCGTCCCGAATCTTCTGACACCAGCCTCCTCCACCATGCCGCCCAAGTTTGACCCTAACAAGATCAAAGTCATGTACTTGAGGTGCACTGGAGACGAGGTCGGTGCCACATCCACCTTGGCCCCTAAGATCAGTCCTCTGGGTCTGTCTCCAAAAAAGTTGGTGATGACATTGCCAAGGCTACGGTGACTGGAAAGGTCTGAGGGTTACAGTGAAGCTGTCCACCCAGAACAGACAGGCCCAGACTGAGGTGATATTCCCTGACTCTGCCCTGATCATCAAAGCCCTCAAGGAGCCACCAAGAGATAGAAAGAAGCAGAAGAACATTAAATACAGTGGAAACATTACTCTGATGAGATTGTCAACATTGCCAGGCAGATGAGACACTGGTCTTTGGCCAGAGAACTTTCTGGAACTATCAAGGAGATTCTGGATACCGCACAGTCTGTGGGCTGAAATGTGGATGGCTGCCACCCTCATGACATCATAGATGACATCAACAGTGGTGCAGTAGAGTGCCCAGATAGTTAAGAATCAACAAGAAAATATTTCAATAAAACACCATCTGATTAAAAAAAGAAGAACATGCTGTGTAATGGGGCTGGAGAGATGGCTTGGCAGATAACATTTTGCCTTTCTTATAGAAGACCTGGATTTGGTTCCCAGCTCCCACATGGCAGCTACAACAACCTGTAACTCCAGTTCCAGGGTAACTCATGTCTTTTCCCATAGGTATACAGGCACCAAACATGTACATGGTACACATACATGCATGCAGGCAAAATACTCATGTAAAATGAGTAAAATACATAAAAAAGATAAATCTTATAGAGAAAATAACACTGTGCAAAGTTAATGGGGAGAGTCCATATCCTTTGTACTTAGTCGAAATGCTTGTCACTCCTGGTAAGCTCTGAACATCACGATGTTCCCCAAACAGGAGCAAACATGTTCATGGTTTACCTGTAAGTCCAGGTAGAGGCAGACATGCTCCAGTTGTCCTTTCTCCTGCCCACTGGGTTTCTCCTTCCTCCTGTTACAAGCCTCCTGGTATGGGCCTTTATCACAGCATCGACTTCCCCGACCAGCCCAGATACTCCCCTGCTCACGACTGCCATCCTGGGCAGAGGATACACTTGAGATGTTCTCAGCATCATGCCCGGTGAACCGGGGCTTTGGAGACAAGTTCTGACTTCATTCATTCTCTTTCATTGGAAACTCACGGGGTTGCCAGGTGTAGAACGGTGGGGTGAAGCAGGCTTGTGGCACATTCATACAGTGCTTCCCAGGATACAGCACATCTTGGTGCAGAAGCCAACCCCAGTTTGAAGTATGTGGGAGGATCCAGTAGGATATGGGAAACAATAACAACTTGACTGCTTACGTGTCTTTTTCATAAGGTTGGGAAGAATTTTGCCTTCCTTGTATATTGTGAGGCAGTGGACTGTGCCACCAGACCGAAAACTTGGTAAAGTTGAGTGATTCAGAAACCCGGTACTCCCATATCTGAGGACAGCTATTCATCTACTGACCAAATTCTTGCCCTGGAACATGTGACCACAGCACCCAATGGAGAGGGCTGTGACAATCAGTCTGGTGGGACAACACCTAAACCCCTTTTCCACATGCAGATGAGGCATCCCTAACGTCTCCGACCAAGCCACTAGAAAGCATCTGCCCTTAGACCCCAACCCACCCTAAAATGTATGTAAGACCCTGTCCACAAGGAATAAAACACACGAGTTATTTCACCAAAGATTGTCTGAGAACATCTATCGTTTAGAGCTGTAACACTCTGGGGAAGAGAAATTCTCTCCGGAAGCTTCTGTCACTGGAAGCTGCTGCAGCCTATTGCGTCACTTCCTGCTCACCCTTGGTTAAGAGTCTAGCTGCTCCATGCGCTTCCAAAACTCCTGTTTCTGGCTCCTATCTTGACATAGCTATGCTAGGATGATAGATATGTGTGATGATTTTTACATGGTTTCTGGAGATTCGAACCCTGGTCCTCATGCTCTTCACCGACAGTGATTCATCTACTGAGCCTCCTCAGCCCCTAGAAGTGGATTTTTATTTTATTTTATTTTTTATTTATTTTATTTTATTTTTTAATTAATTAATTAATTAATTAATTTATTTTTTTGGTTTTTTGAGACAGGGTTTCTCTGTGTAGCCCTGGCTGTCCTGGAACTCACTCTGTAGACCAGGCTGGCCTCGAACTCAGAAATCTGCCTGCTTCTGCCTCCCAAGTGCTGGGATTAAAGGCGTGCGCCACCACCACCCGGCTTAGAAGTGGATTTTTTTTTTTTTTTTTGGAGTGGGGGGTGTACATGTATGGGTGCCTGTGTATGTGTGCTCATGGAGGCCCAAGGTTGATACCGGCTTATTCCGGTATCCTCTGTTTCCACCTGCCAAGCTCTTTAATTATAACACGGCTCATTTTTCCTCCTGTCTGTGATGCCCAGTTTTCGGCACCACACCATTCGCACACGAACCATTTTGTAGCCGCCTGCGGCCACCTGAACCGGGTTCACCTGAAAGAGGGCTGGGAACGAAAGGGGGATGGAGGGCGAGAAGAGATAAAGCCAAGACAAAATTCTCTGATCAAGGCTCCTAGAAGTGGATTTTTAAAAAGACAAGTTGGGGTAGGTGTTTGGAAATACTGCTGTTACTAACGCCATCTGTGCACATTCGAACAACTTAGAAGGAAATGTTCTAAGACTGTTCTACAGTTGAGCCCAGTACCGCAGGCCTGTAATTCCAGCTATTCGGGAGGCTGAGTCAGGAGGATCATAAAAGCAGGCTGTCTGGGCTGCAGAATGAGTTCAAAGCCTGTGTGTGCATCAGAGACTCTCAAAAGCTTAGAGGAAACAAAACCTGGTTAGTCATGCAGCTCAGTGGCAAGGAGTTTTTGTTTTGTTTCTGCAAATATACGGCCCTTGGCTCAATAATTCACAGAGGCACTTTAACCAAAGTCTCTGGAGAATTGCATGAGAATCATAATTCTGCTAACTGACAAGGGACACTTGTGGCTGCCTATTGTTGTAAGGAATCTTTCCAGCTACGATAATCTTTAAAATCAAATTTAGAAAGGTTAGGTGCTTGTAAAACGTAGTGAAATCTGTTGCATCAAAATGCTCTTTCCCCCACAAGAGTACTATTTTGGCAAGAGCCAAATGCTTATTTCATCTGTAACTTTAATTATAATTATTATATGGTCATTATAACTATAAATTCTATTTTCCCTTTAAAATTATATCTGTAAATATGTCTCTATATTTATGTGTATGGGATTTTTGTGGGTGTATGTATGTGGGTGTACATGGAACATGTGCAGGGGTCAGATGGCAACTTGTAGGAGTCAGTTCTCGCCTACAATGTGTGTTCCTGGGACCGAACTCAGGTCCACAGGCTTGGTAACAAGCATCTTAACCCACTGAACCATCTTGCCAGCTCCAAAAATAACACACATAGATATAGATATACTTATAGATTTTATATTGAGGTACATGTGTTAGGAGTCTTTGCTGGGTGGTACATAGTGGAAAAGTTAGGATCCCAAGACTGGATTCTCATCCCTTTGATGGCAGGCCTGTGGCTGTCTGGAGGGTGGGACTGGTCCAGGTATTTTTGTTATGGCAACAGCATCAGTATCAACTCAAGGAGGATAGCAGCACCGAATCAATGAATGTTAGCAGAGCAATAAAGGCAATCATAAAATATTAATAAAACAGGAAACTGAAGTGCTTCCCATGAATAGTACTAGTAATAGCTAACCCCCGCGTGAGCCTTGTGTGCCAAGCAGTGCCCTGTGCCTCCCCTCACGCTGCCCTATACACCCACAGCAGCCACACCAGGTCTCAGTCATGTAGGGATGCCCACAGGTTTGGTTTCACAGTACCCACAATGCCTTCTGGAAGTAGTGGGCTACCCTTTTTGGACAATTTAGGAAGTTGCTTAGGTTTCTTTGTGTATCAAGGGGATTTCAGTTCCATAGAGACCTGGTCCTGTGCCTGTGCCCTGCTGTGTAAAACAAAACTAGAACCCGAGAAGAAAGGTCAAAGCTGAGACTCCATACCTAAGTTATCACTGAGCCTCACCAGTCCCCGGAGATGTGCTCTGAGCTATTTGTCCAGCAAATGGGGACAACCCTAGCTGCCCCACAGGCTTGCCTTCTGCACTCTGCCCCAGGCTGGGCACCTTCCTCTCTAGAAGGTTAACCCCAGTTAACCAATTTGTCCTGACTATATAAAGGGCACAGAGGTGTGGTGATGGCCCGTCACTCTGGCCCTAAATGGCATGATCAGCTTTGTAGCTGTGTGTGACCTGGGAGTAAATTCAAAGGCCACCTTCTTGGTTGAATATTGTTCCTGTTCAAATTTTTTCATCAGTTTTTTTTTTCCACAAAGGTCCCTGTATTCTAATTTTGTAGGTGGTCTTAGGTCTAGGTAAGAATGGAGTAGTCCCTATGGGGCAGCTTGGGGCGTTTGACTGAGCTGACGACCAATGCCAAGGCCCATCACCAGGTTGGAAATCAAGTCTTGAAGTAAGCGTAGCCTCAAACCAGGCTTTGAGTGGTTGTATTACAAAGTTCCTTGGCAACGTGGACAGGCAGCTGAATCCTAGGGGAGGTTTAGGTGTTAGGGAGTGAGACCTGCCCCCCTTTATTCCTGGACCCTGAGTTTGGCCACCCATCTTGCTAGCACATAGAATCTCTGTCATTGGCCTTCTGGGACCCAGCAAAGGCAGACCAGTCCAAACTGAATTTTAACAGTACTCACAGAGGCCTACAACACAACTGGCCTGTCCCTCCCATGTATGGGGAGCAAGCTGCTGCCTCAATCATTCCACTCAATAGAGGGGCCTTCCTGGAGGCACCAGTGCAAGGCTGAGCTTTGGTAGGCCTCTTAAAGGGCCAGTGGTTCTAGTCTAGGCACAGGTTGGAGACACATAGAAAGTATGGGCAATAGCTACAAAGGAGGTGGGGGGAGGGTGGACATGTGCTCAGCCCAAGCTTGCACACAGGAGGATGATTGCAGCTTATTGGTCAAGCATCTCTACCATAGCCTTCCATGCAGCTTCTCAATTAACCTTCCCCAAACAGCCTTTGTGGGGCTTCTTGCTTTCTATTATAATTGAAAAAACAGGCTCATTCCTCATAACAGAGGATTAGAATCCCCTCTTTGTCTCATCTAACCCCCAACTACCAAGAAGTGCAACTGTTCAGTTACAGAGCCTGACCATGCTTGAGATCTGAATTAACAGGAATAAAATCCAAATCATTAAAGCACCGCCTGTGGGGAATTCATTTAGGGGATGCTTCTGTTTCTTCTTGTCTGTCCCTTGAATCCTGTGACTCCAGAAGCATCTTTGTTGTTGTAGGAAGCAGACAGGGTTCTAAGGAGTGGACTCCAGGTCTTCCTTTCCAAGAGGATGAGAGGCCCTGGGCAAGAGGAGAGCCTGGGACCAGAACGGTGAAACAATCTTCTAGGATTGCGTCTTCTAGACATTGCTTAGAGAGCACGGAGATGAGCTAAGTCTTTTTGCTGAGCTGACAAGCTGCAGTGCTCTTGTCAACAGTTACAAAACAGATCAATGCTAGCAGAAAACTGTGTTCTGTGGCATCAAAATCACCATAAGGTTATATTTGGTTATTCATATTATTATTATATTTCATTATGGGTTTTTTTTTTTTTTTAAAGACAAGGTCTCTCTGTGTAGCCCTGGCTGTCCTAAAATCTGTTTTGTAGATCAGATTGGCCTTGAATTTAGAAATCTGCCTGCTTCTGCCTCCCAAGTACTGGGATTAAAGGCGTGTGCTACCATGCCTGGCTTATTGTTATTAATCTTAAATGTATATGGGTGTTTTGTCTGCATATATGTCTGCACATGTCTGGTCTGAAGAAGGTGTCAGAAACCTTGGAACTGAAGATACAGATGGTTGTGAGCTGCCATGTGGGTGCTGGGAATTGAACCCAGATCCTCTGGAAGAACAGTCAGTGCTTTTAATTGCTGAGCCATCTTTCCAGACCCTTCTTTAAAATATTTGTTTTGTTTTTTGCAAGATAGAGTTTCTCTGTGTAGCCCTGGCTATCCTGGAACTCTTTATAGATCAGGATGGCCTCAAAACTCAGAGATCTGCTTGTCTTTGCCTCCTACATGTTGTTTTGTTTGTTTGTTTGTTTGTTTGTTTGTTTTGTTTGGTTGGTTGGTTTTTGGTTTTTGGTTTTTTTTTTTTTTTTTCAATTTTTAAAAATAGAAATCCACAAGTTAACATAATTTCATAGTGTCAGGCTCTAGTCAAGCTCAGGTTGACTGCTAACAGTCCTGGTGTACAGTCCACACGAAGACATGTTATATCTGATTCTCAACTTACTGGAATTGTTTAGTTTTGCTTATGAAAGGATTAGCTACAAATCTTACTCTGAAATTAATTTTTAAAATCACTCTGGGTCTCCCTGAATTTGTGGACCATTAGTCGATACAGTCCACGAGGGTAGTGGGAGCAGAGACTTTGAATGGGGCGGGGGAGGGGGGCGGGGGGAAGCCCTGTGAATACATAGGGTGAATGACCACACAGGACCACTTGTCAGTAAGCAGATCAACTTTACTTAGGGTAATTGAAGGCCTATAAAGTTTTGGTGGACTGAAGGTAGGGACACACAGGATGGTTAAAGGTCATTGGATGGGGGGCTCAGGGTACTAAATGCCTCATTAGCATGGGGAAGCATTTCAGGAATCTCAGGTGCTGGCTGAACAGGTTTTGTCAAGAGAAAGAAATTGATCCTATAAAATAACTGACATTCCTCAGGTAGGGGCCAGTGTGGGGGCTTAGAATTTCTCAGACAAGGTCAGAGAAAGAAAAACTCTACTAAAGAAGGAGTCCCCCATTGTGTGGTAAGCCCCAGAAGGCTATCTGGCCAATGGTAGACTTCGTCTTAATTAGCAGTTTTCCCACAAATCACAGATCAGGTGTAACCAGGTGAGTTCTTCTGCCAGAGGAATGATAGAGCTGTCATGATGGTAGTCATGTCCTACTTTCTAGATTTTATAGACTACTCATTTGTAGTTGGATTCAATTCATAGTGGGACTTGGTGGCCATTCTCTTTTGGAGGTTGTTATTGTATGGTGGGTTAATATTTCACCGTGTAAGGAAAACATAACTGAGCCAATTCTTTCTTCCCTTGACCTTAGTCTCTTTCTCTGTACAAAGCCGGTGATGACAGGAAGGGGTGGGTTTCGTTATTACATACAAGGGTGCCTGCGTGGCCTGAAACTGGTGCTAGAATTATGTCAGTTTCTTTTTCCTCTTTCCTCCTCCTCCTCTCTCCCACATCATATCTCTCTTCAAGGTCTAATGTAGCCCAGGCTTGTCTTGAAATCACTAACTTAGCCAAGGAGGACCTTGAAATTCTGATCCCCCTGTCTGTTATTTCCTATAGGTGTGTGCCATCGCTTCTGGCTTATATGGTGCAGGGGATTCAAGCCAGGGCTTCATTTGTGCTGGGCAAGAACTATGCTGTTGAGTGACAGCCCAAAACCTCAATCCTCTTTAGAACATTTTCCTTTGAATCTTTTTTCCACTATCACTTACAGTCCCCACAGGCAGCCCGATACTGCCACCATCATAACCACAGATCCCTGCTGTCCCCTTGCCTTTTCCATGGTGATCCCTCAAGCAAGCAGCTGGCTCTTCCGTCCTCATAACCATGTCTGTTACAGATCAGGTACATTCCTTTCTCTACCTACATGGAATTACCAGTCTTAATGTCTCTATTCCCCCTGGGCCTCTTAACAAGATCATCTCTCCATCTTTCAGAGCTCAATTGGCATTCCAAAAACCTTGATGAAGGACTTTTTGACTAGTTTTAATCCACCCTAATCTTTCCTGTATGAATTTAAAACCCTCTATGAGGTGTACTACAGAGTGTAGCTTCCCTGGAAATCACTAGCTTTGTTCGTGATGTGGCTTTGGGCATAGTCCTGTGTTGGGGATTGGTTTGTCTTAATTCGGCTTTCAAAATCACAATCTGTGTTTAGACGCTGAGGGTCCCTGTCCCTAATTGGGTTTTGATTGATCAATAAAGAGCCAACAGTCAATGGTTGGGCGGGGAGACAGAGGAGGAATTTTAGGATTCCCAGGCAAGAAATGCAGAGGAGAGAAGGGGCAGAGTTGCCATGATGGGGTAGCAGAAAGAGCAGACTTAAGAGCCTGCTGATATGTAAGAGTCAGGGAAGCAGGCCCCAGGGGCCACTCCCCGATTGGGTCTGGGGTAGCAAAGATAAAATATAGATTCAGAAAGTGTTAACTCAGGAATCCTGGAGGGAGGTGTGTGCTAGCCAAGGGGAGGTCAGGAATGGCCCAGCCATTGAGCAAGTTAAGGCTTATTAAATTAAAGGTTGTAGGTGCATGTCTTTCATTCGTGAATCCAGAGCTCTTGGGCAGGTGTGGAGACATGCTTCCACCCAAGAGGAACTCAGAGCAGCTTAACAATTCACCCCTACAGTCCTAACTAGACTGTTTACCTAAAAGGACATGGAATACCTCCAATACATATAGATTCTGAGTTCCTCATCCAATATACTGGATCTGAATGTTTTGGATTCTGCATTTTTTGAATATTTGTATATATGTAGTTGAGATGCCCTGAGAATGGAACCCAAGTTTAAAGATGTGACACACTTTTGTTTCAAATGGGCCAACAACTACAGATAGTCTGCAGGTAACTCCACATAGTGTTTCAACATAAGCCCAGAAGATCATGGACACTGAGTGTGGCCCCTCTTTCTTGTTTATCTTTCCAAAAAAGATGATGAACTCCCAGGAGAGGAAGGCAGGCAGTTCCTATCCCCAAGATTACTTAATTACTGCCCAGTACCAACCAAGGACGCATCTTGGAGCCTTTCCTCTTGTACAGCAGGGTCCACACTTGTATTTGGAAGAGTCTCCTCCTCTTCCTGCAGTTTGATGGGTTTCACAGTTCTCCACAACATCATTCCAAGGATGCCAACTGCTAGGCCACCTATTGCTGCCACTGGCACTGCCCAGTAGAGTGCATTGAAGGATTCTTCAGCCTTCCCTGGAAGAAGCTCACTATTCCGGAGAGTGTAGAGGAAAGGGCTTTCCTGTGTGGTGGGGGGAGGCAGGAGGGTCAGAGATTAAGGGCTATATTCACCCACCCATTTGCCCAAGTCCCATCTCTACAAGAGTGCGATGACCCCACGCATCTTCCTAGTGTGTCCTCGTGGAACTCTTTCTTCTCCCAGTGCCTGAACCTTCCGAATGAAGATGAGTCTGTCTACTGGTCAACACCCAGCTATAACTTCCTGTTGGTTCCTTGCCAACATTTCCTTTCAAATATGATTTTTGAAAGGTGGGGAGCTGGTAAGCTACTGTGGAAAACCCTTGTAGTACATCTGAACCTGCCTTCTTGGGTCCTACTGTTCTCAGTAAACAAACACTGGGCACCACCGCATGGCCCTGGGGAGCTCTGATGAGCACCTGAGGACCGAGGTAGGATAGCCTCTCAGTGCCCAGGAGGAAGGCACAGGACCAACCACGTTAAAAAGGAGAGGGGTGCAAAGGTAAGGGAGAGCTCAACAGAGGGGTGTGTCTGGAGGCAGGAACAGCAGAAGATGACAAGATGAGAGAGGGACCCAGGGAATAAGGGACCAATGGGGTCAAAGCCAGTAGTGAACAAAAACAAAACACAAGCATCTAGCGGGATTCATCTGGTAAGTGGGTCCATTTGCCTAGGGTATGTAGTAGTAGCAGGAGGCAGGTGTCCCCCTTAGACAGTGGTGACCAGATAAGGATCCCAGCATCCTTGACAACACTGGAGTAATTTGCCAGGACAGTCATTCAGCATCTAGAAACAAGTGGAGGATGAAGAGGAAGCAGAAGGGGAGAGCTGGATGGGCGTCTGGTCAGTGGTCCAGGAGAGAAATGACAGGGACATGGACTCTGGGAACAGATGGCATCTTCATTATCAGCTCCCATCCCTGAGCACTAGTGTAGGGTTAGGCATGACAATATGCTCAGATTCTTCTGAAGTAACCAGTAGTTCCAGCAGGCATCTAGCTAGTACTCTCTAGACTACCTTCTGGCATGACTACTCTGTCACTGAAGTTGTTGGCTCCTCCCTCCCCTATTTTGTGTCCATCAGAAAGGACAGTTATGATGCAGTGAGTGGCAGTATGATTGCGTCCTGCCCCCTCCCCCCATCCAGTCAACTTAGGAGAGACAGGGTATTCAATGATCACTCACTGGTGAGGGGCACCTGAGTTTGGTTCGGTTGTGTGTGAAATTGTTGGAGGTTGTCTTCCAGCCCACAGGTTCCAGCTGGAAAAGAGAAAAAGGATGCCTTGATTGTTTAGAAAAGTTGGGAGCTGGCTTACACGGGATACTCTTTTGGAAGGGTGCAATTTGACCAGCCACCTGTTAAGATCCGCCACACAGCTCTGGCCAGAGCTGAAGCTGTCTTTTGACTCATGGGGAGAAACATCTGTCTGAACAGGGCAGAACCCCTGAGTTGATGCCTCTAAACATATCCAAAAGGATATCAAGGCCCCGAGGGGAAAAAAAAAACAAACAGCCTATATTGAATCTCTTGAAGGGCTGAGACCAGAATGCCCACTCCCTCTCCACTTGTGAATGGCTGTGACTGTAGGTGCTATATCTTCAATTTTATAAAATGATGATCATATTTACCAACTTGTCCCAGTGTGTGCAGCTAGTCACTTTCAGAAGCACTTTGAAAGCATATTGGTTACCATGACATTCTTACTACACTTGGCTTGTCAACCCTGAAGAAACTGGAATCTTACTAGAGTTGCTCTCTGGGTTGTTAAGCAGATGAAAACATTTACTAGAAATATCCCAGGGAGCAGCTGTGTTTGGTGGGGTGCTGTTAGATGCTTCCACATCAGCTAAGGAGCAGGAAGCTGCTGTACTCCGACCCCAGCAACATTAGGGAGTCGAACTTGTACCCCAAGGGGAAGAAGATATCTGGCACTTTGAACTGGTCTGACATTCATCCCCTGTAGAGTCTGCTTCTGGTCTATCCCTGGCCTCCACGCCCTCATGATGCAGAAGGCAAACATTCTCCCTGTGCCAGTGACAGACCTGGGCCGTGATCTCACTGTCTGCTGTCTGAATGCCCTCCACACCCATTTCTTAGGAACTCAGAGGAGGTGAAAGGCTCTGAGCTTGGGAGGGGTGCCTTCTCCAGGGCAGCTGGATGGCTGGTGTTAACTGTGGTAGGATTTTTAGGACACGCATCTTAGGGCTTCCCGAGAATCATTGACATGGAAGCATGTATGAACTGGCATGGGTTCTAGATGGAGATCTGTTTCTGCTATCTTAGAGCAAAGGAAACACAACCGCGCTCTAGCGAACAGAACCACTAGGGACAGAATGGAGGTTAAAGGTCAGGTTGGCTGTTTCTTAAGGGATGCTCTGATGTCCTCTCCCTGTTGGTTCCGTCAGAGTGCATCCTCCCCATCCTTCACCTGCCCGATTTCTCTCCACCTCCTTGGCTGTTGTCTTTGTGACTTCTTTTGCAGTCGGCTGGTTTATATTCAAGGCCAGTCTCTCCCTAACCTGCCCCTTGGTACTTGGCCCTGTGCTCCCCACTACCTGCTCCTCCCCTAGGGCACTCAGTTAATTCTGTGGTTTGGGATACTATATTGGTGCACTAATGTCACTTTTTGGTTGTGGTTGTCAAATCTGACCCAGACTTTCCTATTTGAGCTCCAGGCTCTTGCACATAGCAGATCCCACACCTCTGTGTGAACATCTAGGAGGCAGCCCCTACTTCCCATGTCTGACACAGAATCCAACTTCCAAGAAGAAGTCTCTTTTGCTATCTGATCATCTTTGGTGTCTTAGACCCCAAAGCCAGGAGTCCCTCCCTAGTCACTTCCCTCAGCCAATTTTAAATACATCTTAAGTGATCACAGCTCTCCTCCAGGGCTGTCACCCTCGTCCCAGCCACATTCCATTCATGTGATCTCATCTCTTGTACCTTTGATTCCAGCCCATGTCTGCACAGTAGCTAGAGGACCAATGGGAACACGTCAGCCCCTTGTTTAAAACAGCTGAGAAGGTGGCCCTTGCCTTTCTTTCTGACCTTGGTCCCTGATTTTAGAGTATCACACAGGCCTGTGTGTTCCTCAGAAGCTTCAAGCCCATTCCTGACTCTGTGCCACATGGGTCTTATTTCTTCTCCCTGGAACACTGTGGCCCAGACCTCTGCCTGGCTGGCAAACTCTTGGCATTCAACTCACATGCCATCCATATGAATTGCCATCCTCCTCACCGCCGCCTTACATCCCACCTCCCTGCTTTGCAGCTTGTAGAGCCCAGTGTAGTCGGTTATATATGCCTTGTGTTGACCTGTCTCGCTTGTTTATCATCTGTCTCTTCCTGGCCATACTGTTTACACTCCATGAGAGCAGGGGTATTCTGTTGTTCAGTTTTGGGCACCTGGAACAGCACCTAGTAGTGCCGGAGGGTTGTTTGATGAGTGGATGGTCAGCAGGACTGGAATGGTAAGAAGGGAAAAGGCTTGACTCAGCCCCAGGGAGTGGAGTTGTTTTTCTAGAACCAACCTTTCTTAGCACAGGCACTGTGGGGTACCAGTGATGCAGCCAATCTTAGGGCTAGGCAAGGTGACATGGAGCAGAAAGCCACTGGTCTATGCTGGGGAGGTAAAAAGCCAGTGGTAGTTGGCCTCTTGAGTGTTTAGATGAGGCAAGGAGGTGAGAACCCAAGATAAAAGGATGGTGGTGCTTGCGTGGTGCAGGGATCGCCAAACTGCAAAGTAGAGGCAGGGGTTGCCTAGCATGGTAACGAGAGAAAGGAACTGGGGTCAAGTCCCAAAAGCCCTGTATAGTACTGTAACAGTGTCTAATCTGTCTCCTTTCTTTGGAAGGTGGGAACCTTGGAAGACTGAAGGCAAGGGATGATTTGGTCACGTTGTCTTTCATACAGATTGTTTGACTGCTCTGTGGAAAACAAATCTAAGACGCCGTTCATAAACCCTGTCTGTTAAAATCGTCTTGGAGGTTCCTTTAAAAAGTGATAAGTCTAGACCATTCATAATGGTACATGACTTTAATCCCAGCAATCAGGCATATTTCTATCAGTTCTAGACCAGCTTGGTTCATATGGCCAGTCAGGGTATATAGTAGGATCCTGTCTTGAAAGAAAGAGAAGAACACCAAGTCTAATACCTACTCCAGATAAATTTTATCTATTTATCAATTATATATGCATATATATGAATGATGTATGTCTGTGTGCACATGTATGCATATGAAAACAGTTGCCCCCAGAGGCCAGAAAAGGGCATCAAACTCCCCAGAAGTTACAGGCAATTGTAAACTGCATGTGCTGGATAGGTTTTTGTCAACTCGATGCATGCTATAGTTATCTGAGTTGTCACAATTGATTGAGAAAATGCCTCCATGAGATTGGACTGTAGATAAGCCTATGGGGCATTTTCTTAGTGATTGATGGGGGAGGACCTGGCCCACTGTAGGCAGTGTCCCTCTTGGGCAAGTGGTCCTGGATGCCATAAGAAAGCAGGCTGAGCAAGCCAGTAAGCAGCATTCCTCCATGGCCTCTGCTTCAGTTGCTGACTCTAGGGTCCTGCTTGGGTTCATGCTCTGACTTCCTTCATTGATGGAAGCTATGGAACTGTAAGCTGAAAGGAAACCCTTTTCTCTCCAAGTTGCTCTTGGATATGGTGTTTTATAGCAGCAATAGAAACCTAACTAAGACACTGTCTGACATAGCTGGGAACTGAACTTGGGATCTCTGCAAGGACAGTTTGCACTCTCCAGCCAGATGCCAAGATGTCTCCAGCTCACTGCTATTTTTAAAAATCCTCTCTGTTGAAGCTAGCAGAGAGAAGCAATAAGCATACATGCAAATAAGCAGCTGGTCATTTTGGTAAAGAGAATATACCAGCAGGGTAAACCAGAACCAGAACATGACCAGTACTCAGAAGGGGTCCTCCTGCACCTTCAAACTATTCACCTAAGGAGAAACCATCGTGAAAGACAACGCTGACTTCTAATGCCTTGCAGTCAGCTACTTGCCTTTGAGGTAGCTGAGTGTGCATGCGTATGCCTCATGTATGCATATGCTGTTGGGGTTTGCTTCTTATTCTTGGTGTGTAGAAATTCTCTGGCTTACGGATGTACAACAGTCTGTTGATGGGCATTTGGGAAATTCCCAGCTTGAAGTTAACGATGTGCATGATGCTGCCATGAAAACTGTAGTATGCCTCTTTGTAGTGGACTCTTCTCTCCAGGAGAGTATTGTTGGGTCTCAGGAAATAACACAGGCTCAGCATCATTAGATACACAAGAGCTTGCCAAAGTGGTTGTAAACACTCATTATATTTAAGTCACCAGAGGATGGTCTGGGGAGATGGCTCAGCCATTAAAGGCTCTAGAGGATTTTTGTATGAGCCAGTGCTGAGAACTTTTGTACAGGGGGTATGAGTCTGGAGGCAGGGATGCTAAGGAGGAGGAGATGTGGCTACTATTAGCATAGGGTTTGCGGATAAGGAGTATTGGGTAGCAGTAGTACAATAGGACTCAGAAGGAGAGAAACAGCTCCTGGTCTTGATCTTTGCACAGGTCTCTAGAGGAAGGACTGTGGGTTACGAAGCCAGGTGACACACAAGATACAGTGACAGTGACTTAAAGTGTAGAGTGCCTTGGGAACATCAGCCAAAGCTGCAGACACTATGTCATAGGGCCCTAATTATGAGACATGAATTCACTGGCTGTATATGTGCTTTCCGGTTGGTGTTATGGCTGGGCCACCAGAGGAAGGCATGGAAAACATGGACTCTTGTTTCTGTAGTACCACTAATTGGCTGTGAGAGGCTAGGCAAACTGTCCCATGTCTCTGGTTCTTAGTTACAGAGTGCTCTGGCTTGATGACCTCTCAGATCTGTTTCAGCTCTAACAGCCTATTGTTTATTTGCTGTGACTCTAGGGGTGGCATTCCAGTATGAAGACGATTGGAGAGTTGGCAGGATACTAGAGCTGTGTGTCTGAGATGGTTTGGGATGAAACAAGGGACCTTGTAATTATTCCCCTAAATTATATAGGACAAGAGTGGTTTTAGTTTTTTTGTTTTAGTTTAGTTTTTTTTTTTTTTCTTAATTTGGGGTATAGCTGGGAAACCACAGCTGTCCTTTGCTCCCAGTGTTTTAGCTTTACATCTAAACCCCTGACCTCATTGAACAAAACTCTCTCACCTGGGTGATGGAAAGAACACTGACTGACTGCCTCAGAAAAGAAGGTAAGAACCTTACAGCAGACACCAATGGGCCTGGCATGACCGAGCATCTGTCTGGCTATTGAGACTCAGGAGACCCGGAGAGTCCCCAGCTAGGAGCAGATGTGACTTGACGGAAAAGCTGAGGAAGCACGAGCAAGAACTTTGCTTTTCCTAGCTCACGGCAGCATGTGAATTCCCTAAGATCTTTGGGGGAGCACAAGACAGGAAATGGCGCCAACCGGAGGGAAGCTGAGCCTGCAGCTGAGTAGGCTTATATACCAGTTTGGAAGCTAGGGAAGAGGTGGCAATGTAGCTAAGAAGAAAGTCATTGTTGCCAGTCAGCTGAGGAAGGCATCAGGCAGCATGTGGTTGCTAACAGGTGTGGGAATACCTGCCCAGCAGTGATTAGCACAGACACCCTTGGCCTGGAACTGCAATAAAGACCAGAGATGTCGATGGTTCAGTCACCAAGGGACATGCAGGCCAGATGGGTGTTGTAGTATAGCCTAGATCAAAGACTGTGGAAGCACCTCATTTGCTGAGACAGAAAATGTAGGGATCGGGGGTGGTAGGCAAGGCAGAAGGAGAGCTGTTCCCGTGCACCCAGGGCTGCATGTTCATTTCGTAAGGTTCTCTCTTCGAGTGGAAAGGACTGGAAGAGGTCTCCACAGGCGAGAACAGGCTGTGTGGATGCTGCCTATAGAAACACTAGCTGGAGATGTTGAGACTGGATGCTGAAAGGGCAATGGGGCTGACGTTTGTCTAAACCTATTTTTGTACTGAGTCTCTGTGTTCTGTATCATTACTTCACAGATGTCGATGCAGGTGAACATACCCAAAGGATGTACAGCTTGTACTCTTGTCCAGTCTTATTCAGTCTGATTGCAAAGCTATTCGTCTCTTCATAATTCTTGGGAAGCTGTGATAAGTGTGCAAATGTGTGTCTATGTACACACCCGCTTTAGAAAGGCATGTATCCACGGGGTGTGTATGTAAGTACAAGAGCTTGCAGCCAAGTCTGATGGCCTGAGTCTGGGGCCCAGAAACCACATGATTGAAGAGAACTGACTCCTACAGAAGTTGTTCTGACCTCCACATCTATACGTGGCAGGTGCATACACAATAACCAAATCTAATGTCTTAAAACACTTTTATGTCAAGGGGTGGGGTAGTGAGATGGTGACTTGCCATCCAAGTCTGATGGCCTAAACTTGATCTCTGGAACCCACAGTAGAAGGAGAGAACTGATACCTGAATTTGTCCTCTGATCTTCATATAAGTCCACACTTGGATATACTAAAGATCTATGGTAGGGGCTGAGCAGATGGCTCCGAGGGGAAGAGCTTGCTGGTAACTCATACGAAGCATGAGGACATGAGTTCAAATTCCTAGAATCCATGTAAGCAAACAAAACCCAGGCATGGTTGGTGTGTGTGTGTAAACCCCAGCACTGAGGAGGCTAGGCAGAGGGTAGCATAGCCAACATGTGCCCTTGTACACATACACCAGGATCAATAGTGGAGTTTTAGGGAAAAAAAAAAAAAAAGAAGTCATAGCAGCAGTTTGTCCTCTTGTGTGACTGAGCCAATAGCCTGAGGACGCTACTCCCACTTACCATGTTGTTCCAGAGAGCAATGGCCATCTCAGCATGCCCACGGTCTGAGAAGTGAAACAATCTTCGAGAAGAAAGTGAGGTCCAGGCCCCCACGCTGTGACCAGAGAAAAGGAGGTTAACATCTGGACTCAGCTGCCAGCCTCCCTGCCCAGCAGGGGACACAGCAGGTCCCTTTTCATCCTATCCTTTGGATCCTGTTTCAACCTGCTTCAGACACTGGTGGGAAAATCTCCAGGGTTTTGGATTTTTTTTTTTTTAAGCAAACATGAATTATAACTTCCCTAGTTCAACCCTGTCCTGAAAATGACACTATGATAATTTTAGTAAGATTTCCATCCTGGGATAAGGTGACATGGGGGAGGGGGCGCGAGGGTGGCACTTGGTCACTATTCTATTGCTTCTTTCTAAGAATGTCTAAGTTCTAATCATACACACACGGTAGAAAGAAAAGCTCTACCTTTAGGAGGCTTGCTGGAGGACGATATTAAGAAACGAGTGCTACATTCATAAGCTTCCTAGAAACAGCTACAGCTTACCTCATTCAGCGGGATAAAGGTATTCCGGAAGAAAGGCTGCACAGTGACTGCAAAGTCCTCACGCTGCATGTACCGGTGCCAGTAGGAGAGCTGGGATATGTCACTCTGAGGATGGAGAGGCTGCTCAATCCAACTGGCAAGGTTACACAGGGTCCGCTTTGGCTGCCGTGGGCTGGTTGTGATAGGAGTGGATCCACCATAGACTAAACGGACTTAAAGGGAGCGTGCCTGCCCACACAGGGATTCATCCTGCTTGTAATGAATCATGGCATCTTACTGCCCTATGCTGCCCTATGCTGGGATCACAGTCAAAGGGTCCCTGGCTGGAGAAGTTCTCCATTCCCAAGCTCTATTAGTTTTATCCTAAGAGGCTAGGTCTAAGCCACCGATGATGTCGAATTGGCCATGGGGCTGGCTGCCCTCACTGCATGGCGTAGTCAGTGAGACCTAGCTCACATGAGGAGGACTCTCCTCAGTTCTCCAAAACTGCCTAAGAATTTAGGACAACAGAGGTAGAGAGTCCATGGGTTTTGAACTCAAGTACCAAAACATGGAATACTAAAGGATTAAACTAAATATACCCACAGTAGGGACTTCACGATTCACCCAAGAAATGGAGACAAAAGGGGAAGACAGGAGAAGCACAGGTAGCTTGTCCATTGCAGACCTCACTTGCTCTGGGAAGGTTGCTGAGGTGAAGAGGGCATGGAGGAGGGGAGAGGGAGCTTCTAAGAGGAAGATTACTTGCCCCGTTAGAAGGAATTAGCTTGCACTATGCTTTGGGTGGGCTGATATGCAGGAGTGTTGGGAAGTAGACAGAGGCTGGAGGAGATAAATATTAGTAGAACTAGATTTTCTGTTTATGGAGAGGGGAGAGGGGAAGGCAGTGGGAGCCAAGTACAGTGACCCTTCTCCTCAGAGAGGTTAGAGGTTAGCAGTGCCTGCTGTGTGGCATCTACACTGAAGGCTGGGTTTCTCCCAACTGTCCCTTTGGGACAAGCTCTGTCGAACATACAAGTTCTGAGTCCTCAGGGAGCACAGCGTGGGCTCCCATCAGGAGCACCGAGGAGAAGGAGAGCATCTAGACTCACCTGGAGGTTCCAGTTTAGTTTCTTCAGTTCCTGCATCGCTGTAAGGTTTCCAGAGTGTTTAAAGCAACTGCAGTTTTTCCTACAAGAAAACTGTCTTGTCAAAGGGCCATGAGACCACAGATTGAAAAGTGAAGCCTAGAACCAAAATTCCCCTATTCTCATAGACGGACACTAGATACTTGTTTCCAGTTGGAAGGGTTAGCCCCTGAAGCAAGGTCTTTTTCCTGTTGTGTAGACCCTCCTTCTTTGTGATGCCTATTTCCCAATTGTAAAGGAAGGCCCTGGTGGAGTTCTAGCAAGACCTTCTATGGTGGCTCTGTCCTCTGAACTCCTCCCCAACAGTCCTGAATCTTCCCACTGCTGAGCACTGGGGAGTTTCCTTGATGTCCAGAGTGTGAAGACAATTGGATGGCCTGAGACGCCCTTGACAAGGTAAAATGTAATGCCAGCATCTAAGGAATTGGAGGGACTTTCCTAGCTAACCATGTCCACCTGAGGTCCTGATTCCTTAGCCACCTTTACAGGACATCTATTTGTCATCAGATAGGACGTCCCAGTCACAGCTGTAGAAAGAGTCCCTGAGGACCCCAAAGGTAGCAAACTTCTTTCTGTCCCACAGTAATTCCTGCCCGTTAGAACCTCTGACCCCTGCTTTTGAGGATGCGATAAAGACTGCCTGTCTAACCTGTTCTGGCCCCATACATGAACTTCCTGATGACGTCACTCTTGGGGAGGGTTTATTCCTATTTTTACAGGCAAGTACCCAGAGGTCCAGAGACACTGTGGGCTCAGATCCAGTTGTTCCTCAGTAGCAGAGTCAGGATTTTAGGGAAATTCAAGGTGTCCTTGGAGTTCATTGTCCTCTGAAGAGAGTAGACTTGCCAGTGTGGACTTTGGAATCAAAAATGCTGGGGAATCTTCTAGGTCATTTGGTGTGTGTCGTTTATAGGAAAGGGGCTACCATCCAGGGAAGGGAGTAGGTAGGCACGTGGTTCTGCAGGCCTACCAAGTGTTGTCCAAGTCCCCGGCTTCTAAACTGCCCATACCGTTTTCCTTCTAGTGTGCCTATGAAACCCTGCCCACCCCAGGCAGCCTTGCCCTGCACACTTACTGAACTGCCAGCGGCATGGTACACTTCCCGCCTTGGTCGTGGTGCAAGCCAGCCAGATCCATGACTTCCACCACGTTGATGAAAACCCTGGGGAGCTGCAGGAGGCAGAGGGGTGGGATCCATGAGTTTGAGGACAGTCTTCAATCTAACCTCACCCTCCCCATCATTACCACAGAAGAAATGGATGCCCAGGGAGGGGCCTGTGTGATTACACTGACTCTTCTAGTGTCTCTCTTAGGCAGAAAAGCTGAGACTCAGAGAAGTCCCCAGCACTAATAAAAACCACAGTGGTTACCTTCAAACCCAGGCCAGCTGACTCCAGCTGGAGCTCTGCTATGTCAGTGTCCAGCTTCCAGGCCAGTTAGAAGCTGTTTTGCAGAGAATCAAATACAACTTGCCTAGAAGTACCCAAGGCGGGGCCCTCCACACACATCAATAGTGGGAAAGCAGGGTGGCTTGCAGGACCAGGGAGCAGACTGCTCACTACCCATTCCTACCTCCTCATAGAGGATGTCCAAGGCTTCCTGGATGTACTTGACATACCCCTTGGTGGAGTTGTCCTCCTGTAGAGGGAAAAGAAAGTTCTCTCTGGCTTTCTACTCTGGGAGGAAGAATTAGAGGATGAACTAGGTGACTGCTGTCTCCAAGAACCCACCTTCTTGCATTCCTCAGACTTGGCCTGAGGGATCTGGTAGTGTCCTTTTTCATAAATATACACCCTCAGGAGCAGAGACAACACTTTACAAGTGGGGCAAGTGTGTTGGTATTTCCCTACACCGTGTATCCACTGGCAGCTCTGGGTATCCTCTGGTTTCCAATGACTCCTAAAACCCAGGACCCAGCAATATTGAAAGTTCCAGGGGTTAGGTCCTTTGTGTGCCCCAGACTCCCAGTTCTGGGCAGTAAGGGAAAGGACTGAGGGAAATTCTAGAAGAGCTGAGCCTGCATGGAGAAGATAATCATGCCAGGCTCTTAAGAGTTACTCTGTGAGATCGACAAGGAGCTATGAGCTGCCTGCCATCCCCAACAGTGTCAAACATTCCACCACCTCTTCAGAGTCCTGGCAGCTGCCTTTTCTTGGCAAAATAAAATACAGGATGTCCCCAGCTTAGAACAAGATGTATTCTAAAAGGTACAGGTTCCAAACGCTTGTAAGTCTGGATATGTTTCCCCATAGAGACACATGAGGAATGGGGTCAGCTCCCAGGCCAGCTGGCTGGGCTTGGTTGCTTAGATTATCATGGTCCTGAAGGGCAGCAAGGACATTCAGTTTGGTTCTATTTTTTTCAACTCCATTTAGAAGATTCTATTACCTCCCCCTCCAAGAGAGGGCAGACTCCAAGCAGGCACAAGACGTAGAATCACTGGCCATCTACTGGAAAGTGCCATCTGTATGTCCCAAAGGGGCCACTACCTCAGTGTCTGAAGACTGGGTCCTTCTAGACCTTTCTTCTGAGTTGGGGAACCACTTACTGAGTGGTTACCTGATCTGTGTAAACCAGAGGCTACCTGGATAGAATCAAGCATTTGGAGCCCAGGCTAGTGTGACATTCACAAGGGAAGGAGATGAGTTAGAGCCCAAGGTGAGGAAGATGGGGGCCAGCAATTTCATTCTCGGGCCCTCAGTGAGACTTGCCAGGGGCTTACCAGATCCTCACAGTAAAGACACAGGTCGTTGTTCCCAATGAGGAGAGTAATCAGCTTCCAGTCCTTCTGTAGGTCGATTGTCTAAAGCGAAAGATCCTGAGTTTAAAATCTGGTGACAATTGCTGGTGACAATAGCCATGCTACCCAGTCAGCTTCTCAGATACTGTCATCTTTTCTGTATCACACAAACTATGAGGTCGGGTCTCCTCCAGGCTTCTCTGTGGTGATGGCACGCCCCTGTAAGAAGTGTGTGTGTGTGTGTGTGTGTGTGTGTGTGTGTGTGTGGTTTCTGCTCACACATAGGAGACACGCTACTTTCTCTCCCCCTCCCCCCAAAATCTTCTTAAGGGGCTAGAGTGGGTGTGTCCCACATTTCCCCAACCTCATGAAAGGCCTCATGGATTCTCATGTTCCTCAAATGTGCTCTAAGGTGTTCAAAGGAGTCTATGTCAAAAAATCGAACTTGTAGCCAAGGTCAGGGCTTTTAGGGCCTGGGTTCATAGAGGGAGAACCCAGCAGGGTCTACATGGTGGAATAGGTCCAGGAAGGCCCTGGAGCTGTGGCTCCCAACTCACGGTCCACCGTAAACAGAGTCCCTTTCCTAGCTGGAGTTCACAGTACAAGAACAGGACATTAGGAAAAAGTGCAAGTGAGATTCTGAGGGGTTGGGGAAGGAGAAGGGGAAGGCCTGAAATGGGCGACCTATTTTTAGAACTTGGTGTTTATATAAGGAGGCTCTGGGAAGCGCTCTGGAATAAAGGCCCCAGGCCTGTGATCTTGGCCAACTTCTCATTCCACCTTGCCCTCCTGCAGCCTGCCCTGGGGGGTGGGGTAGGGTGGGGCAGGCCAGGGTGCCTGCAGGCACTCTGGCGAACTCCCTTGAAGCTGAAGGCTGAAGGCAAGCTGAGGGGGTATTGGAGGGGTTCATCAGGCCTTGCAACTCCCAGTTAAAGAGAAGAGTAACTTTTAGGACGTCTGCACTCACAGGTGTGTTTTTTATCCTCTTCACCAGGTCCTGAGCCTGTGCCGGCATGTCCCTAGGGAGAAGGGAGAAAAGTCGCTTTCAGACTTTCTTGGAATGGAGATGCTAAACTGGACCCCAGGAATACTAACTCCACAAAAGTCATTCTGAGACAGTCTTTAGAAATCTTTTTCTCATCAGGGAGCTGCCAGGGACCTGGGGTTACACTGATCCAGACCCTGATGCCCCCAGGGCAGGAACAGAGTCTCACTGACTTTGCATCTAGGATTTGAACATTCTCACCAGAGATTTCCCCCCTTCCCCTTTTACCAAATCTTTACACTACAAGCTGGGCCTGTTTGATTCTTACTCGGGTGCCTGTTTTAAAAATAATGTTTTATTTTTGAAAAAAAGTCACATTCCTAAATTATCTCTCAGCTCTCTCCCTTCCGGCCTTGAGGAGCCCCTCACCTGTCTGAGGCCCAGCGCCCAACTCTCTGACCCTTCCATTCTTTCTCGTCTTGACTTGGATTTTGACACTATTATTTTCTCCCTCCCTCCTCTCCCTTCCTCCCTCCCTCCCTCCCTCCCTCCCTCCCTCCTCCCTCCTTCCCTCCCTCCCAACAAGACAGGAGAGACTGTGCAGGCAGGACTGGGGCCCTTTCATTACCCCATTGTTTGTTGTAAATTAAGGTATACTATTAGGTTCTAGATACTCCATCATGAGTGGAAATGGAATAACACACAGCAATGAAAAGGAATAAAGCATCGTTTTCCTCAGCAGTGATGGACCTGAGAGAGCCCTGTGAGTGACAACCCTGTTCACTGCCTGATGACAGCGATAACTTCATGGGTACACAGGTGCCATGACTCATCAAACTGTATACTTCTCAATATCCATGGTTCATTGTGGTCAATACAGCTCAATGAAGCCGATTCCTTAAAAAGACGTAGGTACTGAGCTGGGTGTGGTAGAGCACACCTGCAATCCCAGGCCTTGGGATACAGAGACAGGAGAACTGGGAGTTGAGGGCCAGCCTTGACTAGATAGTGAATAGAGGTCAGCCTGGGCTACCTGAGACCCTGTCACAAAACAACAAACTTGAGATGTCAGGTGAGCAAAGGACACATGGCCAACATGAGGAGTCAATGCCGGGTGGACACAGTCTGTGGGCGGGCACTGACCAGCACACACGGTGCCATTGCTGCCTCTCACATGGAGAACTTATGCACCCAGGATATGCTGTAACTTTTAATAGGCCCAAGTCAGGCTCAAGGGCATTCATAGTGATGAGCCCTTAAAGTTCCCTGGGGAGGTGGGGTACCTTGCACCCCCTCACTCCCCCATCCCCCCAGCAGGCTTCTTCCTCTCCTTCAGGCCCTCCCTCACCAGGCTCTTTGTTTCCTGTGTCCTTATCGAAGCCCTTCCTCTCATTTCCCCATTCCCTCCAGGGCTCTGTGAGTGCGCAGAGGTCCCAGGCCTGAGAGAGCAGGTCCTGATATTCTCCTGCCTTCCTAAGCGCTCTATGGGGCAGGTGATCCCAGTCTGTGGCGTTGCCATGAGCAACATGGCCTTCTGAAAGAGTTAGCCACTCTTTGTCTAGTCCTTCAACAGACTCATTCTTTCAGAGCACGGGGCTACACCTTTTGAATCTATGTTATCTCTTAGCAACTCAGATAGTGAATGCAGGTTCACTTGCTGAATCACAGAAGGGAAGTTAGCTGGTGAATGAAACTGTGAAACTAAATATCCCAATAATGGCAAACTTTTATATGCATGTGGAGTACATAGTCCTAAATTCTTTCTAAAGCTTATTTTATCTCCTTTAATCCTATGGCATCTCTGAGAGACAGGTACTATGGGTGCTGAGGATTCAAACTCGGGTCCTTGTGTTTGTTCTCTCTCTCCTCTCCCTCCCTCCCCCCCGTGATTCACATTCATCCACAGAATAAGAGAAAATAGCTAAGGAAAGGATTCCCCAACTGTACTGAAGCCGATGCTTCCCTTTGCTTCCCCCAACACTACACTGTGTCAATATGTCTCCTGCCACCGCCTTTGCTCAGGCAGAGTGTGACAGCGGGAAGCAAGGAAGGGACGGAGGAAGGGAGGGAAGGAAGGGAAGGAAGGAAGGAAGGGAAGGAAGAGAAGGATGGAATCTTGGCAAGATGACTCATTGGTAAATGCTCCTATTGTAAGCATGAGGACCTGCGAATCCAGGCCGTGTAAAAGCAGGCACAGGAGGTACCGTGTAATCTCTAGGACGGTGGAGATAGATAGTGCGCCCCTGAAATATTCTACCAGCTAACTAGCCGTATTGGTAAGCTCCAGGCTCAGAGGGAGACCGTGTCTCAGAATACAAGGAAAGGAGGGCAGTGAGTTGGTTCAGTGAGGGAAAGTGCTTGCTACACACAAGCCTGAAAACCGGAGTCTGAGTCCTGGAAGCCATGATGGAAGCAGAGAACTGGCTTCTCAAACATGACCATGCGTCTTCCACATGTACACCACACCACACACAAACAGGAAAATCAGAGGGCTAGAGAGATAGCTCAGCAGTTAAAAATGTTTGCTTGCAATGGACAAGCATTGAGTTCTCATGCCAAGCAGTTTATAACCACCTGCATCTCCAGCTCCAGGGATTCCAACCCTTTCTTCTGGCCTCTGTGGGCACAGGAGAGCACACAGGCACACACACATACACACACACCCCACAGGTCACACACACACACAACACACACAACACACAAAGTAAATCTCTGAAAAGAAAATTTAATTGTGGTGAGTTATTGATTGGAATATGACATTGTCCTCTGGCCTCCACTTATATAGGAGCATAAGGAGTACATATATACATATAACTGAATGCACATACCCACATGTGTCCATACCGCCCCAAAGAGAGAGGAGGAAGGGAAGAGAGGAGGAGGAGGAGCACTGACAGACTGGGGAGCCTGGTGAGCAAAGCCTAGGCTCCACGCATATGACAGTCACTAGGTGGAGGAGGAGTGGGAAGACTGACAGACTGAGGAGCCAGGTGATCAAAGCCTGGGCTCCATGCATATGACAGTCACTAGGTGGAGGAGGAGTGGGAGCACTGACAACAGACTGAGGAGCCAGGCCCTGGTGAACAAAGCCTGGGCTCTATGATCATGACAGTCACTAGGTGGAGGAGGACAAGGAGGAGCACTAACAGACTGAGGAGCCAACCCTAAAGCCTGGGACAGTAATCCTAACAGTCACTAGGTGCTAGAATGGCCCACAAGGCCCAGTGTTTTGTAGACAAATAAGTCCTTCCTCATGTGACACCAAGGAGCTATCAATGCTTCTGTGGCATGGAGATTCCCACTGAGCCCTCAGCCCTGGTTAGGCTTCCAAAACGAATGTTCTCTGTAAGCAGAGTGAGTCAAGCCTGTGCCGTCTCCCTGGTGACAAGAACGCAGCAGCAATCCTTCTGCAAAGCAAATACCCAGCACACTCTGCGCTCTGCTCTGTGCAGGAAGTCAATGAACCCAGTCAGGCACTTAGCTTTCATTACCTGGGTTCCTGTCAACAACAGAAAGCCCAGAGAAAACAACCACTGCTGTGTTCTGTGAGGGGTCCTGACATCCAATCCCCAGCATCCATCGGAATACAGCTTTTTTTTTTTTTTTTTTTTGATTCAAGCATATAAGACAAGACAGAGAAAAGCAGAGGAAACAAACTGAGTGGTTCATGATGCTGCAAGCCACTCTGCACGAGTGACTCACGTCCCTTGAGAGACAGGAGGTGGGATTGGAGTCAGCAGGGACAGACTGCTTGTGTAGATGTAGATGGGCTCCTGTTGCCTCTTTAACCGTGTAGTGGTCAGTGCTATGTTCAGGAATGGTCTGATCCAGGTCCTTCCCTCATAACTTTCTAGGTGACCTTGGCTGTTTAAGAAACTCTCTAGCCACAAAGCCCACATGATAGTACCTGTGTCCAGGGGCATAAGGATTACAGGAGATAAATCATGTGGAAGATCCGATGCAGGTCCAGCACTCAGAGATGCTCTGGGTACCGAGGTTATGACCCAGCTGGGTCCTAGACATTGTTTCCCTTGACACTCCCAAATTCCCACCTTCATCTCTTTGCCGTTCCCCACATCAACTCACTGAGCTCTGGCCCCTTCTTCTGCCACATTTAATCCTGCCGTGTCCTCCGAGGTACCAGTAGAGAATCCAAGGATGGAAGGGCTGAACTTCTTCAGGATGTCTTTAGAGAGGGACGAGGCAGAGAGCACAGGCGAAAGGAACTGAGGTGAGCATGTTGTTTGGAGGCACTGGTGTGTGTCACATGCGGGCGGGGCAGGGGGTTCCTTATCTTTTGGGGGCTGGCCAATTTCCTCCCTGCAGAAAGCATCTTCTTTTCCCCACTGTAGGCAGAAGCTCTTAGCCTCAATGAGGGTTACGGTGGTTGTGGTACCAGGACATTTTGGTGTGGGCTACTTACTGGGCAGTGTGGTATGGGTCTCCAGCGTTCCATCTCCTCCAATGCTGAGGAAGAGAAAGTAACTTTGTCAATCATTTCTCCTTCCACCCTCTGGGTTAACACAAGCATCACCAAGTCTCCTTGGATACCAGAGTTGGGCCATGCAGACCTAGGCCTACCCCGGAGCAAGTGGTAGGGAACCCACTTCCTATACCTCTTTTGTTTGCCTGTTTGTTTGTTTGTTTGTTTGTTTGCTTGTTTGAGACAGGGTTTCTTTATGTAACCAGGCTGGCCTTGAACGAACAGAGATCTGCCTACCTCTGCCTCCCAAGTGCTGGGCTTAAAGGCATGTGCCACCAGTGCCTGGCTTCTTATACCTCTTTAGGGGACTGTTATCTATAGAGAGTGAGCCAAGAGCACCCTTACCTCCAAGACAGCCCCCTCCAGGGGGTGGCTAGACTGTTGGACTCACTTGGCCGAGCTCCCATGGCTGTCTGTGGAGAGCAAAGAGAAGTTTTCAAAAGGGTTCCCAGTGGTGACGCAGCTTGAGGACCTCTGGGGCCTTTGGCTCTGGCATCGCAGCTGGTACGCAGATTGGTGTTTGCTAGGGAAGGTCCCACTCTATGTCTACTCTCTTCTCTGCTGTCTGCTTTCCCCGCAGACTCTCCCTCGGTCCTGCCAATCCATTCTGACATGCCACCTTAGCCCCAGGGAAGGTCCTGAATTTGTTCATCATACCCTTGGAGAGATTCACACGCCTGCGATGGACAACACTGGCATCCCATCTGACCTCATGGGTACCATAGGTCCCCTTACTGCCATCAGGGCTGCCTTACCTCTCTACTCCTCTTTCCACCATTTGCCCCTGACTCTGACACTTCCATGTGTCTATCTTACCTCCAGGGTCTAAAGCAAAGCACTGTCCCCAACATGGACACTATAACCCAGCATCCACTTTCTGTCCCTCTGTTTGCTTCCCACTTTATTTGCTTTTCGAGACAGGGTTTCTCTGTGTAGCCCTGGCTGTCCTGTAGACTAGACTGGTCTTGAACTCAGAGATCTGCCTGCCTCTGCATCTGAGTGTTGGAATTAAAGGTGTGCACCACCACCTCCTGGCGTTTTCATGCAGAGCCTCAGATGGAAGAACACAGGCCTGTGACTGCTTCCAAAGCCTGGGGGCCTGGAGCTGCTCTGCTGTCCTTGCACTTCCCTTCCTTCTCCCTTCCTGGAGTGTTGATTCTCCTCCCCAGCCCCAGACACCTCTAGTTTATTTTCTCCTGTCTCTGATCCACACTTCTCCCTACTGCCCCCTCTAACTCAGGATCAAAGCCAAACCCCTCCCCAGTGGGAACGTCATACTCTGCAGCCTACCTCCCCTTTTTGCTTCATCTTTCTAATTTCTTTTCTATGGAGATTTCTGAAGCTGCCATCTTTTATTTTTCTTAATAATAATAAAAAAGGATTATTCTACCTTTAAAATTTACCAAAGTAACACATGCTCACCATTATAAACAGTGAAACAAAGATTAAAAAACAAAACAAACAAAAGAACAACTTAATCTTACCATGGGAGTGTTTCCCAAGGCTTGGGGTACAACTCAGCTAATAGGGTACTTGCCTGGTATGCATGAAGACCTGGGGTGGGTTCTCAGTGCTGGGTTTGGTGGTATACACTCATAATCCCGCACTCCAGAGATGGAGGCACAAGGATTGGGAGTTTCAGGAAGTCTGAGGCTGGCCTGGGCTACTGAGATCTTCTCTCAAATTAAACAATCAATATCACCTCATTTGGGCCTAGTAGCTCATGCCTGTAATACCAGCAACTTGAGGAACTAAGGCTTGCTATGAGTTTGAGGCTAGCCTGGGCTACAGAGCAAGCTGGAGCCAGTCAGGACTATTTATTGAGACCCCCAACTCACAAAACAAAATGGAAAGATTCATCGTTCTGACAGTCTCCTTCATGTATTACATCATCTCTTTCCCCTGCACCCATGCACGTGCCCAACCAGGGTGAAGTCATGGTTGATCCAGCCTGGAACGCACCCTTCACTACTTTCCCATGTCCACAGCACAATTAAAATGCCTTCACTTCCACGTGGGGTGGTTTTGTTTCCACAAGAATGGACATGAATTGTGAAAGTACCACATGTCACCTATTCACTCACGATTCTCCTCTCTGGAAGCTTCTTCCTGTCTTAGCCAGAGGGCTATGACAGTCCTACTCTCCCGTTTAGAAATTGCTGACTGAGCATGGTGCACACAGCAGTAGCACAGCAGACTAATGTAACTGTGCCAGGACAGAGTTGGGTTTCCCTCTGTGGGGACCTAAGGAACATGTCCTTACGTGGGTGAGGGGCTCTGGGCGAGGTGTAGATAAGACCTATTAGTCTTTAGGACTGGGTTGATGGCATTGCGTTCAGGCAAGTATGGACATGTGCATTATACCGACAAAGTTAAGGAGCAGTGGGGGTTGGAGGGGGACTTTGTACATAGGGTGAAGTGCAAGTAGGGCAAAGGAAGATGGGGTTCTGGAATACACAGTTCATGCCTAGAAGGGACTCCCTTGCTGGACCTGAATGTAGCATTGGTGATGAAGTAGAGTTGACTCTGCCCAGTCAGGCTAAACTCTGTGAAGCCAATGCTAGCTCATTGTAGTACTCACAGTCAGAAAGTCACCCATTGCTGCCACCACCTTGATGTCCGCTGGTCGGAGTTCATGAACTAGGAGAGACAGGCAAGAGGAGAGCTGGCAGATGCCGACCTGTTACACTGAGTCTGCCCTAGCACACAGGTCCCTGTGCTGCCTGCTTCTAGCCTCAGGCTTTCCCAGTGCTGCCCCTTCTTTTCATGCAGAACACTAAGGCTCTGAATAGCATTGGCTTGATAGCTACCGTCTAGTGCCCTACGGGTGGTCCAGCAGAATTCCAGTGTGGGTCATGTAGAATAAGCAGCTAGGACCACATCCCTGGCTGCACTTGTCTCACCAATCAGGGAGGCCTGAGGAGCCGTGTTGAAACTTCAAAGAGACTAAATAAAGTCTTACTGAGGGGAGAGGCCTGAGTCCTCCTTGTAGGAGTTCAGCAGTAACTGCAGAGCAGCTTCTTGGGGCCTTAGAGCATCTAGCTCTGCCTTGCACTGCAACTAGCAAGGTCCACTCAATGCTCCAGACGCACCTACAGGTCTGGAACCCAACATGGGATTCAGTGTAGGAGGTGTGGTTGTTCACTTACCTGAGGTGGGTACCTTGCTGGAAGGACTCTGCTCTGTGCACAGGAAGTCACTGCCCCAGTTCTAAGTCAGGGAAAGAAAGATAAGGGTTATCACTTACATGTAGGCAAGGTATGCCTAGAAGAGTCACCCAAGGACCCTAGAAATACAACACTGAAATAGCTCTCGGATGGGTAGAAGTGGTTATCGGTAGGTGTGGAAAAAGGAAATCGAGGGAAGAAGTGGGCTTCTGCTTACACACACACACACATAACACACCACACACACATACACACACACACAAAACACACACCACACCACACATACACACACACAACATACAACATACAGACACACACGCGCAAATTCACACATACACACACACACACATGCACACACACACACACACACACACCACACTAGCACAGCCTTTACATTCCTGACCTATCTACATTTGAATGGAGCCAGCAGCCACAAAGTAGAGAAAAACTGAATTCTTACAAAAGTAGTCCTGCGAAGGACCCAGATTTTACACATCTAACACAAGAATTCTGCATGTCTAATACGAGATATTTTCTATGTCTAACATGCACGCTTTGGTGGGTGTTATTAATGTTAAGCTGATTGACATTAATTATGATGCTAGAGTCTAAACAACCGTCCGTTAAAATATTTTTAGAAAAATGCCAAACTTTCGTGACTGCTAAGCCCATGGCTGCTGCATAGCTTTGCTACAGACTGCAGACTGTTTTCCTTGTGCCTATTTAACCCTGAGCCATCAACCCCTCCTGTTACAGAAATGAATGCCTGCCACCATGGGCATTTTAGTCAACTGCCCTCATCTCTAATACAGAGTGGATTTTCCAGGTGCCAGGGAGTTGGGGTGTGGTGGTGGTGGGTAGAGGGCACAGAAATGACAATCCAAAGGGAGCTCACGGAGAACTGACTTTTCCCAAACATGTGCACACTAGGGCTGCAGTAGCACCTCCCCACAATGGTTTAGACTGATTTTCTCAGAGTGTGAGGGACTGCCTCCAAAGGTCATCGGAAGTTAGGCCTTCTTAAAGCAACCCTTCTGAGCAACTGTCAATCAAGGAGGAACTGTCAATCAAACACAGCTTTCACTTTGAAGGGGAGGGAGTGTAAACTATCAATCAAAACACAACTCTTACCTCAAAGGGATTAGGAGTTAATTTTCAGCAACCCCTTCCCCACTCCCTCAAAAAAAAAAAAAAAGAAAAAAGAAAGAAGAAAAAAAAGAGTGACCATGGCCCGGAGGCATAGATTTAGGTTGCCCCAAATAACTTGTTCAATGAAGAAGTAGTTCTGTGAAGTTTTTATAGTCACAGAACAAAGAAATACATCAATGGAAACATTAGATGTCCGGGTTATGGTAAAGAAGGAAAATGTCCTTTCAGATGCTATTTGATGACATTTTTAGCTGTTGAGTTGATGAGAGCTAGCGGTCCATATGTTTAGCTAATGTGGGATTTTTGTTTTTTTAAGTCTTCCCTAATAATCAGGAGGATTTGGGTTGAGCACAGAATTAGAAAATGAATAGCTGCTAAGAGGACTAAAGATAGCAGGAGATAATTTGGCCCTGAATCTGCAACATTCTAACCCTTTATCTACATTGGTGACATTCTGATCATTCAACCTTGAAGAATCTTCAACATAATCATGGCTTCCCCCCCCCCTCTCTTGTGTGTGTGTGTGTGTGTGTGCTTCAAACAGTGTCTTAAACATTTGCTTCATCCACGGGCCTACTCAGCAGATCACAGTGATGTCACCAGGTTGTTTAGACATTTCATGGGAGTTAAACAAACAGTCAGATGGGAAAGTTGCACTTGGGAAATGTGAGTCTGCAAAAGAAAGTTCTAGAGCCGCCAGCGTTATAGAAAATACTCATAGTCAAGCATGTTCTATTGGGGTTGACACATACAGATCAGACCTGTCACAAAGGAGAGGACACTGTGCTGTGACCTCAACCCGGACTTCCCAGGGTAATGCCATCTTGCTGTATGTATACCAAGTAGGTGCAGAATAACACTTTGTAGCAAAGGTAGTGTTGATGTTGCCTACTTTATGCCACAATCTATTAAAACAAGCACATGTCCTTTCTAAAGTTGACCTACTGCAGAAGGAAAGATCCCTGAGACTGAAGATCCAGCAGAATAGGGCCTACCTACCTTGTTCAATACTACTGCCCATCTCCCACTCGGCATGGTGGCTGCCCATCTCAGTGTATGAAAAGGAGGTGGGAAATAAACAAAAGAAGGGTGCAGGGTTGACAAGACTCCTTCAGTCACACAGGAATTTGGTCACTGGTTCAAGCAGGACCTCCTTTAGGTTAAGTCAGAACCCAGAGAGCCTGAAGGTGACAGCTCCCAGCCACACTGCTGCAATAGTCAGGATGTCACACGTGACAGCCCCGTGGCACCTCCACAGAGGCTGCTCTCATAAGCTTCAGTTGGCTTACGAAAGGTCTTTCTTCTAGGTGTGGCAGTTCCTGCCTCTAATCCCAGCATTTAGGGGGCTGAGGCAGAAGGATCATTGTGAATTAGAGCCCAGAGATCATATTTCAAAAACCAAACAAAGACTTAAAAAGCTAGGTGTGGTGGTATATACCTGCAATCCAGGACTTGGGTGGTGGAGCCAAGAGAATCAGGGGTTCAAGGTCGTCCTTGACTACTTAACAAGTTTAGGTCTACTGGGACCACGTGCAACCCTTTCTCAAAAGGCAAGTTTCCCCCAGTCACTGATGCTGCAGCTAGGGACGTCTCTTAAAGACATGTACCAAATCCTCCCAGGGCTTCCTTCACTCTCCACCAAGACCCTAACCTCCATTCCCAAGTGCTCAGCTGTGTGTGGGCTAGCCCCGAGCACCACTTTGATGTCACCCCCTGCCCCCAGCCTCTGTACTCTCTCTGGCCCTCCACACAGCTGCCATCTATTTGACCTGCATATGGCAGTTCAAATCTCCCCTTCTCAGACAGGCTGAGCATCTAAGATGCATCAGTATCAGCCACTCGTCCCTTGGTTCATTGTTCTCTGTCCTGTCGTCTCCATCCTCTGAGCAATGGCTGTCCCTATCCTAAAGAATCATTTTAGCTATGTCCTAGATGCCTCAGTTCAGCAGATGGGACTCTGTAAGAGCTAAGTCCCATTGTTTGGTCGACTCTAACTCCCTGAAATCATGTATGACACATATTAGATGTTTACTAAACAGTTGTGAACTCTATCGGGCCCTAACTACCCAGCTCAGGACCACAGCAAATGTTTCTCTGAATCCCCACCAGCTCTCAGCATGGATGTGAAATGTTTTGGTCTCTGTGAACCAGGCCTAGGTCCTTCAAGGTGTGGTGGGGTTCAGGATCTGGCAAGCCATCTTTGGAGTGTCAATCCTTAAAGCCACAGGACTCTGAAAGCTCAGAGTGGGATTGATTGATTCCTATCCAGTAAGGCTGGGGGTTTGGCATGGATATGCGTCAGCTTCCTGTCAGGCCCCACCCTTGGCACAGAGATTCCTTCCCACTGAGTTTAGGGTTCCACCTTCAGGAAGCTGATGGCACTTCATGCCCCCTGCCCCACCCTCAATACTAATACCTACCTCCCCTTATCCCTGCTATCTCCATCTTATAAGGCTAAGCTGTTTAATTAAAAACAACGTCTCTGAGGACAGCAAAGGTCAGTGCACACTGATCCCAGCACTTCCTCTGCTTGGCCGCTGACGTCAGGTAGGCAACCTGAGAACAAGTCAGGACTATCCTGGGGCCTTAGTTCCGGATCTTTTTTTTTTTGTACATTCCAATTCCCACTATGTAAGACGGGTATATTTGTGCTTAAACTAATAGTGAAATCTGCACCACGCCCCAAGTCCCTGGCAGGTGGAACTGACTTGTGTCTGAGAGACATAGACATGAGTCAGAAGTTACCTCAACGGCTGGTGGCTTGGTAGGATACTTGTAGTTACTGTTCCGGAAGGTTCTCAGGAAGGGCTCATTCTAGGAGGAAAGAGAAATTACACCGAGGTTACCTCACAGCATGAAGGCTGCAGATAAGCTCACCACCCTGCCTTCCAGGGTTATTTAACAGGGTTCTGCACTGAAATGGAAAGAGCTGCGTAGACAGACTTTCAGTCCTTCCGGAAGGGTTTTTGTAAACGCTTGTTAGCCAGGGAGGCACAAATAGAAGGCTTAGAGAAAGTTCTACACATTCTGTGGTCTGGGCTCCGTGAGCTCAGACTGGAGCAAGCACACGTGTTTTCTTCACATTTTTTTTTTTTTCCGGCAAAAGAGTCACAAACCAGGACCTTTTTCTTCCTGCAGGAGGGGTTATGATTGTCAATGTATTTATTATCTGTCATTTTTCTCTGCTTCTTTGTGCTGTGCGTTACCCCCCTTTAAGTTGGCTTCCTGTTTTCAGTCATTTCTTTTTCTCCCTGACAAACCTGCTCTCCAGGCTTCTGCATCTATCTGCTGTGCAATCGGTGCTGATACAAGCCCTGTCAACATCCCCAGTCCTCCCAGTTGCAGGTGATGGGTTTATCAAAGACAGGAGGAGGGAACCAAATGAGGAGGAAATCCAACATGGAGTTGAAGTGAGGTCAACTTAAGATCTGGACTAGCAAGCTGGGCAGTGGTGGCGCACGCCTTTAGTCTCAGCACTTGGGAGGCAGAGACAGGAGGATTTCTGAGTTCGATGCCAGCCTGGTCTACAGAGTGAGTTCCAGGACAGCCAGGACTACACAGAGAAACTCTGTCTCGAAAAAACAAAACAAAACAAAACAAAAAGATCTGGACTAGCAGATACTGAGTAGACCCAGGCCAGGGGGTACTCGGGGAACATGCTTGTGCAGTAGAAAGACCAGGGCTGGAAAGAATGGAAACCAAACAGGAAGAGGTAGGGGGACATAAGAGGGGACAGCCAGATTGTAGGGAAAGATGTCTTTAGAGATCGATTCCAGGTATTGTAAACTAAGTCTCCTCAGTAAACTCGGCTGAAAGAGGTTTTATTTTAGCTCAGGGAGGAGTAGGAGGAGAAGAGGAGAAGGAGGAAGAAAAGGAGAGGGGGAGGAAGAAGGAAAAGGAGGAAGAAGAGGAGGAGGAAGAAGAGGAGGAGGAGGAAGAGGAGGAGGAGGAGGAGGAGACTTAAAATGATGGGGCCTGTCTCCCCTCTTCTTCTGAGTGGCAGCATTCCCATCTGAAGCAGAGGCCAGCCATACTCAGGTGGCATCACCAGTGCAAGTCAGAGAAGCTTGTAGTGGCACGCAGCATAGTTAATTAGTCTGTCTCTGATCAGTTTCCTCAGTATCCCGACCCCAGGAGGGCAGCCTGGGTGCCTTGTACAAAAGACGGACCTATGACCCTGTCCAGTTCCTGTGCCCAGAGCAGTGCTGAGGGGTGAGCAGCAGATTTGTTCCCTGGGCACAAGCGAGAAGGGCATGAGACATTTCTAAGCAATGAAGAACTGAAGACCTAGGAGTGTGTAATTTGCTGAGGGGCTGATGCAAGACTTGGGGACATACATCCCTCAGGACAACACTGGGCGTGGGTGCTAATTATAATTCTCCCTCCACAAAGAAGCCCTGGCTGGAAGCTGGTACTAGTTAGCCAGCACAAGAGAGAGAGCAGAAGCCACAGACAATTTTCACCTTTCTAGAAGAGCTTAAAGTAACACAAGTATTTATCTGACCATAAGATCCATTAGCTGGGGGAGGAGAGGGTGCTGAAGGGGTCAGAGGACAAAGGAACCTTGGAATTCTGCCTTTATTGGCTCTTGGTTGCTTGGTGTACGTGAGTCAGACTGGTTTAAAGGCCTGGGGTGGAGCTGACTTCATGAGAGATTCCTGGCTACAAGCCTGAACAGGTAGAAGGGACACTGCCTGGTTTCTGTGAGCTGCCGTGGAGGAGGCAGAGTCCAGGGCGAGAGCCAGCAGTTGAGTCAGCGGCTGGTGAGCCAGGCTGCTGCATGGTCAGATGGGAGCTTCTGAGAGAAGGAAGGGGTCTCTTCTCCTGGGCTCTGGGCTCTGGAGACATTTAATCCATCCCGCCCCACCGCTCCTCTTTTGGTAGGAGCAGTAATCTTATACCATATGCTTCCAAGGGGAAATGTGTTTTAAGGGTTTGGAAATTTAAGGTTGGTGTCTGGGAAAGAAAAAAAAAAAAACCTGGTGGAGTGAGAGACGAAGGAAGCCTGTGCTATGAAGTTTAAGGTGGGGTGGGAGGTGTTGGGGAGGGGTGGAGTGACTCTAGAAATAGATCAATTCAGTGAGAGGATGCACACCCGCGGAGAGAAGACAATAAGACGGAGACAGGAGAGTCCAAGAGGAGTCTCTCAGGGTTAGACATAGGGATGCCATTGGGAGGTGGGAAGAGAGGCAATCAGAAGAAAAAAAAATGGAGGTGCTTAAGGCTTCTCAAATCCAGGGAGGTAGAGATTCCAAGGAAGGAGAAGTTAACTATGACAAAGGTCGAGAAGAAGAAAAGCTGAAAGAGGACAGAGCTCATTCTCCAGCTGACTCTGGAGTTAGGGAAGCAAGGGGCCAGAAAGACAGTTAATGTAGAGAAGGAGAACAGTCCACGGAACCAATCAGGACCCAGCTATATGTAATTATGTAATTCTCCCAACCTGCAAATACATCCTAAAACCAAACCATGGAGTACTGTGAAGTCCCCCTGCCTGGCACGGCAGAACGTGTTAACAGTGAGGCTGGGATCATGTGGTGTGTGTGTGTGTGTGTGTGTGTGTGTGTGTGTGTGTGTGTGTATGTACTGGAAGTACTCACTTCCAGCTTGCTGCCTGCCCCACCCCCACCCCGTCCTGCTTGTTGCTTCTATGTTTAGACACTGCCTGGATGAAAATATGTGCTGCCTGGCCCCCGCCAGCTCACACTGAGATAGGATGGACTTTTATACAGCTCTGAGGCACATGGCAGATGGCACCTGAGACACTGTGCAGTGAAGTTGGTCTGGCCAACAGATGGACCCTTTTGGAATGGGCTCCAAGGTTGCTTAGCAACAGCTTCTTCTGGGCTGGGCTTTTAACAGGCTCTAAGAGGCTGGATCTCTCTCCCCACCTTATCAATAGTTAGGTTAGGCTCTGTCCAGAATGGAAGAAGTAAGCTTGAGATTCTAGGTAGAGCATCACTCTCTTGTGGGGCTCCTTGCTTGAACTGGGACAGAGAGAGGCCTAATTTGTCTTGGGCTCACAATGAAGGGAGTCTCCCTGACGGGGAGGTGGGGGCGCTAGGTTCTCAATTTGGCAAACAATATATTTGTTGGGAGGGAGAGCTCACGACGGCTGAGAGTTAACAGACTGGAGGGGATGCTCATGGTTGATACTCGGGTGGCTATCATTAAAGTACTGAGGTTCTCAATTATAGGCTGGGAGATGGCTCAGTAGGTAAAGCGTTGCCACACAAGTATGAGGACCTGAATTTGGATCCCTAGAGCCCATACAAGAAGCCAGATGTGGAAGTGTGACCTGTAATCCTACAGCTGAGGTGGAAACTGGAGGATCCATGGGACTCACTAGTCGGCCGGTCTAGGCAGATTGGTGAGCTCCAGGGTCATTAGGAGAGCCTGTCCTAAAAACTAAAGTAAGGACCAATTAAAAACATCCAACATCACCTCTGGCCTCTGTGTGTGAATGCAGCACACCCATACAAACAAGGGTGCACAGATATGGAAAATGAAGTTATTGTGGTATGATGGTTGCTTTAAGACCTCAAATGCTCCTCAGTGCTCAAGTTCCTCAGTCTCCTCAACACTGCTGGGTAGCCTCAGCAAGCAGCAGTGAATATGTTCACACATGGCAATAGAGGGGCCTCACCCAAGCCCTTTACCCAGCATCTGATCAGCTGTTGGCACTCCAGGCTTCCATGCACACTGATAATCACATGACTCAACTCGTTGTGCTTGGAGCACCAGACCCAGCCATTGGACCCTCTCTGCTACTATAGCTCTTATCCCAAAGACAGCTGACAGGGAGCATGAAGCAGGATAGGGGCTCCCCTTTTCTTGGGATCCCCAGCAGATATCCCAAGGGAGCTGCAAGCCTAGGCTGATACTCTGCCTGCTAAGGAGGGTGGGAAAGGCTGGTAGCTGCCTGACCCAGGCTGGAAATCCAGCCTCCCAGATTAGGTCAGGCACTCTGCTTTTATGACCACTAAAGGCTCTCTAGCCTTGGCCTTATTTGGTTAAAAAGTCATAAGACAAAACCAGAAACAGGAGCTGAAGGCAATGGGAACATGAACCTGCCCCCACTCCAGGCCTGAAGTCACGTTTAACATATTCCTCCTTAAAAGGAGACCTGAGCTACCCCTTATGCCAATCCAGGCTGGTCCTTTCGAGCCCTCCCTGATGGTAGCTCGGGCTGTCCCCCTCTGTGGCTTCCGTTGTTGCGCTTCTTCATGGGGAAAGCATTCAGTCCAGGTTCTAGGCTCTAGTCCCTTTCTTGGCCTGACCTCTCACATTCCCATCTGCTCTTCCCTTTCTTGTACTCCTGGCTTCGGCTGCCCAGGCTCCTTTCTCTGTGTGGACCCACCTTTATCATCCATCTCAAGGAAGCATTTCCCTCTCCCTCTCTTCCAAGTCCATCTCTCAGCCTAGGGGCTGAGCAAGCCTCATTGGAGGAGGAGGAGGAGAAGGAGGAGAGGAGGAGCAGGAGGAGGAGGAGAGGAGGAGCAGGAGGAGAGAGGAAGGAGGGGAAGGAGGGGAAAGAGGGGGAGGGGAAGAAGAGGAGGAGGAGGAAGGAAAAGAGGGGGAGGAGGGGGAAAAAGGAGAAGGAAGAGGATGGAAGGAGAGAAAGGAGGGAGGAGAGAGAAAGGGAGGAGGAGAGAGGAGGAGGAGGAGGAGGAGGAGGAGGAGGAGGAGGAGGAGGAGGAGGAGGAGGATAGGCAAAGCAGTCCCTCTCTTGTTACCTTGGTCGGGCAGGTCACAGTTATGTATCCTTTCAGGTCGAAAGTATCAGTTTTCTTTCCCAGGGGTTCAAGCTGATCAGTGAAGAAAAGAAAAATACACCAAGCTTGTTTCTGTTGAACACTCCCTGGCACCCTCCTGCTAGCAGGAAGGCTCAGAACTTCATTTTGGCAGATGTTGGCAACGGGGCTTCAGAGCAAGTCAGTTAGCTTTTCTGGAAACTCAAAACATTTCGAGGGGCTGTGCAGGGGCCAGAGGGAGATCATGTGGTCTCAACTGCCTAGCATAAGTAATGGCGTATAGAAAAGGTTGGATGAAGGGTTTCTGCTGGTGTGTTTGTGGTGTGTGTGTGTGCGTGTGCGTGTATGTGGTGTGCATGCACATTTATGAGTGTGTGCCCATGCTTGTAGGTGCTCATATGGAGATCAGAGGACAAGAGTCTTTCTCTATTGCTCTCCACCTTATTTTTGAGTAAGGGACTCTGATTAAACTTGGGAATGAGTGTGCTGCTCCAGCCAGCTCCTGGAATCTCTGTCCGGTGGCACCCGAGTTATAGAGGAGTTCCCTCTATGTTTACATGAGTCCTAAATATCTGAACTCTAGTTTACCCCCTGAGCCATTCCTCCAGCCCTCGAAGGAGCTGCATCCTTGTGTAGGCAGCATCCTTCATTGTATCCAAGAAGCACAGAGGACAACAGGCAGTGTAACCTGGCCAAGCCGATCTCCAGGATCCCCTGTGGCTGTGCTGTCAGACTTGCACAGATGTGCCAGCTGCTGATCCTCCAGGTCTATCCCACAGTTTGGAGGGCCTTTCCCTAGGATTCCCTACCAGGAGCAGTCCTTTATCTTACCATATTGGCCCAAAGGGCTCTTGCGAGCTGACTATGGGACTTCTGGTTTAGGAAGACACAGCCTGGGGCAAAGAAGGATGCATCTGGATTCCCATTCTGAAAGAGATAATAAAACATATGTCCTCAAGGTCCCGTTGTGGGCTCTGTGATCCTCCAGACTGATCACAAGATACTGTCTTCCTGTGGGAACCCCTGAGGAACGTGAGGGCATTCCCACAGATTAAATGGCTTTGGGTGACCTCAAGCCCGTACCTGGCTTCCACATTCTCCATATTTAATTCTAATAGTGCTCTATGTTTGGGCACATCTGTATAATGTCTAACTCATGCTGTAGGGAAGAAGCACGTTTCTCAGTTTCTGGGGGGTGGGGGCTGGGGAGTCTTGGGTAGCATACTGGTTAATAATGACATCAACTGGACAGAATCTAGAATCCCCAGAGACACGCCTCCCAGCATGTTGGTGAGGGATTTTCTAGGTTAGGTGAACTTGGGCAGGAGGACCAACATTGAATGGACTGGGATACTGGAGTGCAGAGAGAGAAAGCTCTCTGAGAACCCACATTCCTGATTCTCAGCTTCCTGATACAATGTGACCAGCTACTTCAAGCTCCTGCCACCATGGCTTCCCTGCCAGGATACATTGTATCTTAAACTAAAATGTAAGCCAAAACAAAACCTTCCTTTCGTCCCTAAATTGTTCTGCCAGGTATTTTGTTACTATCCTGAGACTACTAAACTAGCAAAGGGTGGGAGGTGGGGGGCAGGGCTTCCTTCCTCATCCTCAGCCTCCACAATTAGGTAGAGAGGATTGAAGTGGACACCAAGCAGGCCTGAACAGAGCTGGCATCTGGATAGCTGGGCTCCCTATTCCAGCTCTTCTCTCTGCAGCATCCGGACACAGCGCTCTGCTCTCCTTCCAGCTTCCCTGAAACTGGATAAGGTCTTGGGCTAATGGCATTACCTGCTCTGCCCACAGAGCTCTTCTACACTGAGAGGAAGTACAAAGTAGCATGGCCAGTAGGCGGAAAGACAACACCAGAACTCTCCTTTATAACCACAGGGCCACGTGACAGAGAGACCACGTGTGGCCCCGAAGTCACTAATGTAGAGTTGGATACCTGAGAGTTCTGCCTGTCTTCTATGTTCTATCTGATTTTAGGAAGGATATGTTACATGTCTGTATTTTTGTTCTGTGAGGCTCACGGTGTCCCCAAAGACAGTCGTGGCAATCTTATCTGTGGGAAGCCTGGAATCGGATGTTAAATGTGTCTGCTAGCATAGCATCTGCAGATCTCCCTGTGGCCTTCCCGCCTTATTCTCATGCCCTGGAGGCACATGCACTCCCGCCTTGGTTGTTCTCTTGCAAGAATGCCCACAGCAGTTCTTCCTCCAGAGCTCAAAATTGGGGGTGGGGGAGCATACCTCTAGGACGGGGAGCCTGGTGTTAAGGAGAAAAGGGCTGCAGTACCACAGAGAAGTCCTCCCGGGTGTCGTAGCGGCCTGACTCAACCAGTTGGAGCATGATACTCTGGGAACACACACACACAAACAGCAGCTTGTAACACAGGGTAGTGTAAGGGCAGGTGGCACATGGACTCTCTGTCCCCATCTGATTGGACAGGGAAGCTGACTCAGCTGTTCATATGATGTAAATGTTTTTTGACAGCAAATCCCATTCTACAGAATTTGGAAATGGGTTTTTTGTTTTTGTTTTGTTTTTATTTTGTTTTAAACCCGGCCATCTCTAAAGGGCTGGGTAGAAAGTCCCACAAAGAACAAAAAACCAGAGAAGATTCTCTAGAGCTCATCAGCCTCCTAGCCTGCAACCACTTTTTTGTGGCCTGTCTTTGGGGACTGGTATGAGAGTCAGGGCCAGAGACATGGGGAGAAGCTGGCTTCCGGTGTGGTTTCATAGGGCACCCCAGGCCTACTGGTAGCAATGAGAGCTCTCCTGCCACCCCCTCCTCCATACTAGTGTCTTGCCACACCAGTTTTGTCACCTTGGATGCCACTGGGGCCAATTACAACCAGGGAAACTGAGACCCTCAGCCAGGTTGGAGCAGAGAGAGCCCAGGATGGCTGACATCTTGCCCCATTTCCTTCATGCTCTCCCCGCCTAGTGGGGGCTCTGGGCTGAAGTACAAGGAACACAGGAGGAGGAGGGTGTCTTAAGGGGCTGCCCTCTGCCTTACCTGGTAGGATTTGGTGAAGGCCTCCAATCTCGCCAGCTCATGGGAATCCTCCCCCGGGGTCAGAACACAGTTGCACAGGACACTGTATAAAGGGGAAGCAAGAAGATTCATAGCTGAAGCCCCATTCAGGGACTGCTTCTGGCTACCCAAAGCTGGGAGGTAAACAGCGTTCACTCAAGCCCTGGTTTGGGAGCACAAGTGCCTGGAGGTTCTGAGGCATCTGTCCTAGGTACCAGAGAAAGAGACGAGAGAGGAGTCTGAAGCTGGAGTGAGTTCACTTTAATAAGTACCAGAATTGGATTTCAGAGGCTAGGCTGGTCACATAGTCTGTTGAGTAAATGAATTCAGGCAACGAGAATATGATGCTTAATTAAAAATCAAAACAGCCTTGCATCCTCTAGTATTGAAGCAGGACACCAGGACTCTGATACTCATACCCTGAGAGGCCTCCTCCCGTGCTATCCAAACTCCTTTCCTTAGATTGTGAGTTTCAATATATATATATATATATATATATATATATATATATAACACACACACAACACACACACAATATATACTATATATATATGTGTGTGTGTGTGTGTGTGTGTGTGTGTGTTAAAAATGACCTTTGGCTTATTTGCCTTATAATGGGGGCTAGATTCTAATAAACTCATGGTAAGTTTAAAATACTGTAAGTTAAAATTCATATTCTGGGCTCAGTAGGTAAAATGCTCACTGTGCAAGTGGTGGGGACCAGAGTTTGGAGTCCCAGAATCCTCAGAGATGCCAGCTGGGTAAAGCAGCCCACCTGTGATTACAGCCCAGGGAAATGGAGTCAGAGGATCCCTGAAGCAAGTTGGCTACTGAGACTTGCCATAGCAGTGAACTCGGGATCTGACTGAGAGAGACTGCCTCATTGAACAAAGCAGAACAATAATCAAGGATGACCCCTGGTGCATCAACTTCAGGCCTTCACAGGCACATAAACATGTTAGTGTACATGCATATGTGTGTACTCTGACATACAAACATGCATACATACACACATGTGATCATACCTCCCAGTGGGAAAAAGAATCATTTGCTCTACCCACCAAATATTGCATCATAGCAGCCCCATATACCATAGTGAGTTGGCTGCTTTCCTTTGTGGTAGAGGTCTTTCTTGGGGCATTGGCTTGTTGCTGCTTCCAGGGTTACTTGAGAACATGGCACTACATACCTCCAGTCCAGGGAAAGACTATATTCTTTTTTTTTTAAGATTTATTTATTTATTTTATGTATATGAGTACACTGTCACTGTCTTCTTACACACCAGAAGAGGGCATCAGATCCCATTACAGATGGTTGTGTGCTATCATGTGGTTGCTGGGAATTGATCTCAGGACCTCTAGAAGAGCAGTCAGTGCTCTTAACCGCTGAGCCATCTCTCCAGCCCCCAAAAGACTATATTCTATTCTGAGTATGTTTTCTCTTGAGTGTACGTGGCTTTTGCACCATTACAAAGGTCAGAATCCTAAGTTCAAGGCTATCTGTATTTCTAAAGTCTTCAGGACAGTAACAGGGCACAGTCAATCCCATGATATTTGTTAAGTCACTGGGTGTACAAAGAAGGTGTAAAGAATAGGTAATCACACCTGTGTACCCCCCAACCCAGTTAAAGCAGAAAAACAGTCACCCTTTTCATCCCCCCTTCCTTTCTTCTTCCTGATAAGATGTCTGGCTCGGGTGTTCTGTCTCTTGCTCTCCATTGCAGCTTAATCACACACAAAGACTACTCCACATTACCCTTTCAGGTTGGGCTACTCAGTCTCTCCAATAGTAGCCCTGGTGGTCTTGCTCTCATAGAAGTTCCTACCTGGCATTTAGGGAATGGTAAGGGTTAAGGTCTTGACCTCCCAGGAGAGAATGATGGTGGAACAGTCCTTGTTTATAGGCACGGGCAGACTAAGTGGCTGAGACCCCAGAGAGAGGCACTGCTGAATGCAAAGGCCAGACTGGGGATTGGAATATCTCTTGGATAGGATGGATGGTGCCTGCCTTACCTGGCCTGATTCACGGGCACTTGTCTGGGTTCTTCAGGAACACTTGCCGAATGATACTGGGGTCCATGAAGTCCACAAGGTTGACCAGGGCTCTGGGTACCTAAAGAGAAGGCTACGGGTGAGACAAGACTCCCAGGGTTTGGACAGAGGCTCCCTTTAGACATCCAGCTCAGCTAATTCCTTAAGTTCAAGAGATAGGTCCACCTACACAGGACTAGTTTATGGGGTTGTGCACTCATACAGCAGTGAGTGGGGAGTGCCCCACACAGTTCAGTACAGATGATACCTCTGGAATGACAACAAATGTTAAGTGCACAGCTCTGTTCAGCCATCATTTAGTGAGCCAAGATATGGTGTGATAGGCGGCTCATTTGGTGCCTGACCAACTTCTGCCAACTTGACGTGGATCAACTTCTTCTGAGAAGACACAGGGACTCAGATACCCAGGAGGGCATCTGGTGGTCAGAATGCTATTTCCAGGACATGGAAGGGGCAGCTTGTTGTTGCCACAAGGTAGCAGTGGGGTAGAAGTGAGGCTAGGTATAGAAACTCATTCAGGATACACTCTGGGGGCTCAAAATGCAGTGCCAAGCCTGGGTACTGGCTAGCTGCTAACACTAACAGTTGTCCTGGAGAGAGACGGAAGTAACACAGTACCTTTCTTTCTTCATACCATAGATCTCTGGGGGTGCATTCCAAATAGAATGCAGTTGACTTGGGAATAAGACTGCAGCCTCTGGACAGGTGCAGAGCCCATGCCCTTGGCTGGCTCCACCCTTCCCCTCCTCTCCCACCTGCAACTCTGTTAATCTGGAGCCATAATCAAGTTACAGAAGCCCTCACCCACCTCCTTATGCAGGATGTCCAAGGCATTACGGAGATGGTTAAAAAAATTGACTGCAGAGTAACGATTCTGGAAGAGAAATGGGAGGAGAGGGAGGAGCTGTTGGTTCCAGTGAGAAAGGCAGAAGGGGCATGGTGGACTTCCCATGTGGGTCCATCCCCAAGGACTTGTTTTTTTTTTTTTGGTGAATCTATCAGCATGCTAGAATCTAAACTGAATGTCCAACCACTCACTGTTGTCAGGGACAGGCCAGCTAGAAGACTGGAACCATTAACCGGAGTGGAAGATGGAGACACTCTCCCAAATACTCGGGGGTCTATAGTTTCTTCTCTTTCAAGAATTGTAAGAAAGAGAAGCAGCACCATGTATGTCTACCTAGTTCTTTACTGCTTGGGACATGCATGTGGTGCCTGACTCACAAGGCCGACAGAATGGAGTGTGCATGCATGAATGTATGCATGAGTTATGTGTACAAGTATACAATGCAGCTGGGGTTGAATGTCCCCTTGGGTGAATTGTAGGGATCTTTTTTAGAGAAGATCTCCAAAGCCTAATGGTCAAAGTCAGGGTCAGACCCTCTCTCATTACCGAATCCGTGCAGAAGTCACACAAGTCACTGGCCCCAATCATCACCGTGATGACCTTCCAGTCTTGGTCAAAGTTCACTCTCTGCATGAAGGGAGGAGGAAAGGGCTCATTGTTTCTGATAATCCATCACAGCTCTAGGAAATCCAGTCAGTCCCTTGTGATTTCCTCATACAGTGAGAACCTCAAAGCTGATGACATTTCAGAGACATATTTATAGACTAGGATCTTAGCAACCTTCTTTTTTTTTTTGTATTTGTTTTTTCGAGACAGGGTTTCTCTGTGTAGTCCTGGCTATCCTGGAACTCACTCTGTAGACCAGGCTGGCCTCGAACTCAGAAATCCGCCTGCCTCTGCCTCCCAAGTGCTGGGATTAAAGGCGTGCGCCACCACCGCCTGGCACTTAGCAACCTTCAAGGTCATTGTGACTGGCAGCCACTTTCTCCCCACTGATGTCATATCCTCTAGAAGGCCTCAGGTGGGGTCTTCCCTAGCTCTGCTTGAATGTTCCTAGCTACAGGGCTCACTGCTTTGAATAGCAGACCGTAGCATTTGGGAAAGCCTTAGCGGGCTAGACAACTGCTGTTTATCAGTATCCACCAAACGGACTCACGTTGTCGCTCTTCATCTTCTGAACCAGAGTCTGAACTTGGCTTGCCAGGTTCCTGAGGAGAGAAAGTCAGTACTTCCATTGAGAGAGTGTGTACATTTGTCCTTTTACCCTACGGGGTCTACCACTACAGGTTTCCATGATACTGGGTGAGCTGCAGAGACCCTGAGGCTCACAGGCCACAGGGGCTACTATTGGAGAGATTGGATAGATCAAACTGAAAAGGGCAATGCAGAGTGCTCTTTATGTGTGGCTAAACCACAATGGAGAGCAAGAGGCAGAACACCCGAGCCAGCCTCCTTGTCAGGAAGAGAATTGTTGGGAATGGAAAGGATGAAATACATCTCAATACACTCTAAATAAATATTTAGAAATACTGCAGCAAATGGCCTTGTGAACAGCAAGCTGGGATGTTGTCCTAAAGCCATCAAAGCCACTCCTGGTCTCCTTTAGTGCTCATGATCTTCTTAATGTCCGTCACTAAGAGTCCATTTGCCTTTGTTGTTCTGTTCTAAAGCAGGTTTTCCGTATGTAACCTAGGCTGGCTCAGGTCCTCCACTGCTTGGATCACAGGTGAGCACCACTTCAGCTGGTTTACTTGTCTGTCTTGAGTAGCTGTGATAGATCATGTAATTGGATGTATGAAGGTTTAGAATGTTTCCTTTGCTTTCTAGCTGCCTGGAAGCTGATGGTTTTATGCTCAGGTATGGTAACCATGAAAACATTCACATTGACACAATCCCTTCTTGTTTGTCACAATGGCTGTGCTTCCTCCCATGTGCCTGTATCATGTACCCACATACGTGCATACATATATATCCACTATGTGTCACATATGTAACTTGTTTGATGAGCCACTTAGAGAGTAAACGCATGACCCACACATGCCTGGGTTTATAACTCGTGGCTCTCAGGATAAGCCTGACTGATGGAAGCCATAGCACTGCGGTCCCCTCGGATAGGATAGTGGGACTGTGCATCACAAGCTCTGATAGAGCCCAGCAAACAGGTGTTGGGGATATGCCCACCAACAGCTATGGGGGCAAGAACTGTGTGGAGCAGGAACTCCAGGCTTCTGGGGCCTCTAGGAAAAGAATTAATGCCCTCTCCAGAGACCATTCCAAGAGGCTAGACAGTTCTGCCTCAGCACCTGCTGGACATTTCACAGTATGTTTTTTGCTAGCTCTACTCCTACTTCTACTGGGGAGAAGATGAGATTTTCCCAGAGGCCCCCTCATGTTGGAGATCTTGACTTTGATATAGTAAGCCTTCCTTGATCATCTAGGGCAATTGCTACCTGAGAGGCTCCGGGGAGGGAGAGATTCTCTAGTACCATTCCTTCAGACTGAGTTTCAGAGTTTGCTGAGATGCTCAGTCAGTCAGTCATCTTAGATGATGTGGTGTGTGACAGCCTGGTGAGGAGCCGGGTAACCCCTCCCGTGTCCAAGACCACTCTAAACTCCATGCTGTAGCTTTGGTTGTGGATGGCCAGGAGAGAGTACCCTTAAAACCACTGTTGCAGAGAGGCGAAGTGCCCCTCTGTAGGTATCTGAGGAACTGACCACATGCCTCTCTTCCCCTACTACAGCTCCCCCAAATGTCATACTCAGCCTTCGCCCCGGGACAGCCTGGTTAAGGAATGCGCCTTCAGAATTGACGTCACCGTTCCTACTGAGTAGCCTACGAGATTTCCATTAAATTCCCGTAGGATATCTGGAAGAGGAAAGGTAAACTCTAGCACACATGTCTGACAGAAACTGTCTCGTTTGGAATGACATGATGACGACAACGTTGGAAGTCTCCCTTAACGAACACTTTTCTCTGCCCAATTTATAGAGCAGTGATGGTCTCCCTCCCACCCTCTCATCAGATTTGCCCCAGCATTTCTTGAGCCAAATTGAAAAACCTCAAGGCTTTCAGAATTTGGTGGCTTGCCCTAGGCCAGTGGCTCTCAACCTTCCTAGCACTGAGACCCTTTAATACAGTTCCTCATGTTGTGGTGACCCCCAGCCAAAAAATTATTTTCATTGCTACTTCATAACTGAAATTTTCTGCTGTTGTGAATCTTAATGTAAATATCTGCTATGGAAGATGATCTTAGGTGATCCCTGTGAAAATGTCACTCAACCCCAAAGGAGTCTTGACCCATAGGTTGAGAACTGCTACCCTAGGTCACCTCAGAAGAAAGAGCAGGAATTGACCTCAGGTCTGTAGGCTCCATGTCTGCTGCCCATCTCATCCCCTCAGGCTGACAATTGGGACCTCCTCTCCCACTTTAGAGCTTGTTCCCATAAATGCACTAATTTTTTTCTCAAACAGTGACACTCAGGCCTTTGGTATCTACTTACTGGGCAAGGTGGTCACGTTCTCCAGGATCTCGTCTCCGCCAGCACTGTAGGTAGGGAGCAAGGCAGGGAGGGAGAGAAAGTAAGTCAGTATATAAACCTTACCAAAGAACAACCCCCACTGACCTTAGATTTTCAGGATCCTGAGAACATTCTAGATTTACCAGTGGACTATTTCCTGCTTAGTCTAGGATTTGAAGCTAAAGGACTTTCTGTCACTCTCTTTAGAGGGGAGTACTTAGCTGAAGACACTAAATGCCCAGTATGGACTGCATTGTAGGCCTTGGCTCTCTCTCCTGTCCCAAGCTTAGGAGTTAGCTTTGGACATCTCCCTGAGACAGAGTAGAAAGCTGAGGTGCCAGGAGGTTCTTTCTAAGGGTAATTTAAACCCAGCTTGAGCTGGGAACCGTGAGAGTACAGATAAGCGTCCCCTGCCTGGTGTCAGGCAGATTCCAGTGGGAGATTCAGGGGACAGAAGGGAGCTTGCTGCTGTCTAACGCCCGTCTCATTTCATCTGGCCTGATCACAGGACATACAGCCTAAGAGGAGGTCATTTCCTCCCACATGCTTAAAGTTCTGTCTTTAAAAAAATCTAGATGCTCAGATATTTGTTATTTACTGTTTGTTTTTCTTCTGCGCCTCTTTGCTCAGCTCCAGGACATCATTTCAAGCCGGGGAATTTGAGAACACAGTCTTACTTAGCATCTAGCCCACTGGAAGAGACCCCTCAAAGACGCTGTAAGTCAAAGCTGCTCTTTCGTCCAGGAATGCCTGGGATGCAGGCCACTGTTCTGTACCTGGTGGGTACAGGGCTTGATCTGGGCACACAGCTTCATAAGACAAAGGAGCTGGGGCAAGCTTTGCCCACCCCACCACTCTGTTCTGTCCCCTCCCTGCGGCCCATCAGATTTCTTTCTTGTCAGTTGTCACCAAGTCTTTTCTAGCTCTACATCCAGGTGTGGCTTTGGAATCCCCTCTTCTCCCAAACAAAGTCACCAAATTGGAGCATTTAGACTTGGGAGGAAATTATAAACCCATATACTGTCCCATCTGTTTCTTCTGCGTGTTTCTCTCAATAAACAAGATAACACACCTAAATACATATATCTACCATGTTCCTCCTACTGTCATTTCTTAAAGGTACTTTGGTACTTAAAGAAAAAAAAAAAAAAAAAAAAAGGTGCCAGAATAAGACCAGCAGAGTTCCCAATGCCATTTTAGAACAGTATGTTCAAAAGGATAAAAGACACCTACACAAATAAACCCAGAGAGGTTCAAAAGTATGTATGTCACCATTTTGATCAGAACTACACAAACAGAGGAAACAGTCAGGTCAAGCATCCGGTCTACATTATAATCTTCATCGAATGTAGTATGTGATACATGAGCTCAGGGCTAGAATCTCAGCTGCTGTTTCCCAGTGTGCAAAAAGGTACAGATGTTTAGTGATGTGTGTTGGAAGAGTCACAACAAAAACAAGAAAATGCATTGTGCCTTGGGTAAGTCAATTTTATTTTTGGTCCATGAAATAATCCCAAACCAAACAATGTATTTCTACCAAAGAAAAAGCCATACTCAGAGGCAGCGGTTATCAACCTGTGGGCCGTGACCCCTCTTAGAGGGTTGAATGACCCTTTCACAGGGGTGGCCCTAAGACCATCGGAAAACAGATATTTACATTATAATTCATAAGAGTAGCAAAATTACAGTTATGAAGTAGCCATGAAAATAATTTTATAGTTGGGGGACACCACAGCATGAGGGACTGTACTAAAGGGTCACAGCATTAGGAAGGTTGAGAACCACTGCAAGAAAGCTCTCTGACTGACTCACTAGTAAGCTAGCTAACAACAAGGAGATCCACAGGCACAGGGTCTCATAGACCAAGGGACCTTGGAGCCAGCCAAACCTCTACAGGTCCTGTTTACAACCACCCATACCCCAGGAACCCTGGGGTCCTTTCTTTGCTGTCTATATGAGGTCCTTTTTTTTTTTTTTCTATTTTTACCTTGGAGAGAAGGCCCAAGATACTTTCTTAATTTTCCTGCAATCATTTAATTGCCTGGCATTCCCAGTTTAGTGAGCTCCAGAAAATAGTTTTTCTCTGGTCAGTCTACTTCATGAACATTTCCCAGGGGTTGTTAACAGATGCACCAAACAAAGAAAATTCTAGAATTAAAGGAAACTTGAGAATCAAACATAAAACATAAAGAGAGGTTTCCATTGCAGCGTCTCTCAGAGCCCTTTCTATGCTGGTCTACACATGAAGGAAATAGTAGGTTACCTCAAATACAAAAGACTTTCCCTCTTGGACAGCTAACATCCCGTGGAAAAACTTGGAGAAACACCTGTCAGCGTATCTGTCTACCCTGTCACTTAGACTCTAACTGAACACTCTGTCTTCAACACAGGTGTACTTGGAGGAAGATGTTTAGGACATTTAAGACAAGTTCAGGGGTTTTACTCGAAGTGGCAACAGTCATTGGCCATTGGTAATTGGGCTTATAACTAGAAAGTTCAGGTGTCTTATTCTTTGGAAAGATCAGACAGCAGCTGAACATTTATTTACATGGCTGGGCAGGAGATCTACCAGGAGGCTGACTTTGTATCTGGATTGGGAGCCCCACTATGTCAGCTACCTGTGAGGCTACAGCAGTCACTTTTGCCCCCAAGGGTGTTGGAGCTGACATTTGTGTATGGTTTCCCTCACATGAAGATGATGTCACTGCCTCCTTTAGCTGAGGTGGAGCAGCTGCTGCAACCCAGGCCACTTCTGGATTACAGTTAATTTTGTTTTCCCTTCCCCCTTCCAGTTCCTCCCCCCTTCCTTTCCTTCATAGCTTCAGTAACTTTCAGGGGAGGGCTGAGTAAATGAGGTTCTGTTTTGTTCCAGGCAGCCTACTAGAGACCACTGACCAGGCTAAGACTTGTGGAAATGTGGGGGCTGTGCTAAAAAGCAGTTACCTCCCTCTGGGAGGAGAGATGGCCCTCATGATGAGGGCACATTGGAACTTCCCAGTGGTAGCTACAAGCCATGCTGGCCTTGCCTCTCTCTTACCTTGGCAAACAGGCCTCTCTGGGACTTTCCTTACCTCTGACCACCCTACCTTGTTCCTTGTCTCTTTCTTAGGGAGTATCCTTGAAGTGATGAAGTGAATGCACCCTGAAGAGGGAAGTGGTGTATGCTTGCCCGTGCGATCAACTGCCCATTAAGGCTGCCCTCTGTGGCAGGCTTCTGTATAGCTTTCCCAGGTAAATTCTTAAATACTCGCTAATTACTTTGAATCGTGCAAAACCAGGAACTTTATTAGGAAAGAAAGAAACACAACTAACACTCAGTTGTTCACCTGACATCCCAAGCCTCATGAACTCCTCTCTGAACCTCTCTCACCCTTTCCTTTGTCTGATGGCATGCTGGGTACCGCTTTCTCCCAGAAGCCTTCCATCCTTGCTGATGGGCTGGTTCCTCTCTTTTCTCCCACCCTGTGGCACTCAGGAAGTTCTCGTTTCTAAAGAGCACTAACCAGGTGAGCTCTCAGCTAACACCCAGCTCAGTTCCTAACTCTGTGCTTGCACACAGGAGTTGCTCAGAGTCACCCATGAATTGCAACTTGTCACCAGTATCTCCTCGGGAAGTGAGTATGTGTACATATACATACAGGCAGAGGTGTGACTGCAAAACAACATGAATACATACATGCAGACAAACATAGTAGCATTAACATACGAAAACAGACATGCAAACGGACAGGCGGGGACTCAGGGACTTGGTGCTTTTCAGGCACACTTCATGTTGGATTTTCTGACCCAGGAGTTTGGTAAGAACCTTGGTTTACTTTTTCTGCATAATTTAAAAAATAAAAAGATTATTAACAGTAAAATATCTTCTCCATCCAGTCAATGTTCACAGTTTGCAGAAATAAATAGCTGTCCCTCTGAAAGCCTCCTCTAGACCTGGTCCTTGCTCTTTGGGATTTGTGCATTTATAGGAGTTAAACCCAGCCAGTGGATACTAGCAACCCAGCAGCTGGGAAGTAGACACAAGCAGATCAGAAACTCAGGGTTAGCCTCCCTTACATATAGAGTTCAGGGTCAACCCAGATTCCCTGAGACCCTGGCAACAGGACAAATCCACAAAACCAAAAAAGTAACAAAGCAAACAAAGCCTGGGAAGAAGAGGTAAAAGGTTAACATTACCTATAGGACAGTCCTCGATACTGTGTGGTGAGATCGCCAAGGTTACCCTCTTGGGAGCTGATTCCATTGCCAGCCTTTGAGAACATCAAATGCCACAGGAAAATCAACAAGTCAGAGAGAAAGTGGGGGCTATGGCCCCAGTGCACTCTGGGCAGCAAAAACAGCATTAAGATTGGGAGCAAAGGACCTAGTCTGTGACCCCCCTCCCCAGCTTTGCTTTCCCTTGCTATGGCTGCCCAGTTACAGAACTGACAAATAACCATGTCTTTCCACAGGAGAGGCTTGGGGCCCAACTGGGATTATGGTTGTAAAGACAGGAAGACTCTCAAATGCTGTACAAATGGGAGTGAAATTGACAATATTGCCAATGTGAATACCACACAGGTCTTTATGGACATGAGCCCAAATGTTAGGCTGCAGCCACTGTGGTGGAGAGATTTCCAATAAAATTCCTCATTTCTTTTTTTTTTTTTTCCCCTTAGAACCAACCTCCAGGAAGGCATTTACATGTACTCCCAGGAGGTGGAGCCCTGGGATGGAACACAGCCCAGTGTTAAAATCGAGGAGCAGAGCCTTATCCACCATGGAAGGAGAGCTACTGTGCTTTATTTGGGGATGCTTTATCTGTGCTGATTCGGAGGAGACAGAGAAGGGTTTGGGCAGATCAAAAGGGAGGGAGAATAGCAACCACACTGGTATTGTTAGAATTTTGAGTCAAAATGACATATTTTTGCATATGTCAAAAAGTGTTGTTGGGTGTTCAAAAATTCTGCCAACTGAGAATATTCAGTTCATTTCTGAAAATACTTTTTTCTGCACACCTACTTGACAAAGCGGTTGTAAAGAAAAAAATCACATTGTTGCCATTCTCTTGGATGCATAGAGTTAGGGCAGAAGGATAAGAGATGACAGAAGGTGGGAATACAGGCTTTGAAGTTAGGAGGGCAGACTTGGGACTGGCCCCACCATACCACAGCCCACTCCACCCCCAGGGCTCAAAAGTTCTTACAGTCACAGAGTCTCCCAGAGCTGCCACAACTTGTATGTCTGCAGGTCTCAGGGCATGCACTGAAAGACAAGTGTACATGCTTGAGTCTGGGAAGAGAGCCGAGGGTACAGTCTACTGCTTTTGCTTCATGCCAACAGCAGAAACTAGACTGCATATGTGTTTAGACCATGCAGAGCTGGGGAGCCTAAACTGTGTTGGCAGAAGTTTCCTCTAAGAGACACTGGCAATTCTTAGGCTTGTGTCAGGCTAGAGATAGAGAAGCGGATGCTAGACATGTCGCAAACACAAAGCAGGACTGGAGAAGATGAAGCAGAATTCTACTTTAGTGCTGGTGGTCACGTGAGGAGAAGTCGGCGGTGGCCTAAGTGCCCAACCAGACAGGCACTGGCTCACATACAGGCCACTTAGAGCTGGGTTTTAGATTTCCACATGAATCTAAGAAATAGTCATGGCAGGCCCTTCCCTAATCTCAAGTCCTTTTTTGAAGAGCCCAGAGAACTTTCTAGACCCTTCCACAGGCAGAGACTGAGGACATATTTCCATTGAGCCATCCATTTCACGGGACCCCCTGGCTTCATTCACCTCTAGACTTCACCACCTTGCAGGACTGGGCCAACCATGGACAAGCAAGCTCTCATGTCTTCTCTGTGCCCCTGCTTAAATCTTGAAAGCAGGAGGATGGGAAACAGCTCCTGGCATAGAACACCTTGGGGGCTTGCCAGGCATGATCCTGCCAAAGTTGAACAGATAGCTCACCCAGAATAGGAAGCAAGCACTGGTCAGAATTGTGTTGTGTGGTTATCATATGAAGCCTTAGCAGATTACTCAGTGGTATGTAAGCTTTTGTGGAGGGGTGTTGGATCCTGGTGGGTCACAAGGGCTGTAGTAGTTAGAAAGAAAACGGCCCTATAGGCCCACAGGGAATGTTACTATTAGGAGGTATGGCCTTATGGAGGATATGTGTGTGTGTGTGTGTGTGTGTGTGTGTGTAGGGTGTGTCAGTGGGGGCTTTGAGGTCTCCAAAGCTCAAGCCAGACCCAGTGTGACATTTCCTTCTTGTTGCATGCTGATCCAGATATAGAACTCTCAGCTCCTTCTCCAGCACCATGTCTGCCTGCCCACTGCCATGTTTCCTGCCATGATGATAAAGGACTAAACCTCTGAACTGTAAACCAATGAAATGTTTTCTTAAGAGTTGCTGTATCATGGTGTCTCTTCACAGCAAAAGAAATCTTTTTTGTTTGTTTGTTTGTTTTTGTTTTTCCAGACAGGGTTTCTCTGTGTAGCCCAGCTGTCCTGGAACTCACTCTGCAGACCAGGCTGGCCTCGAACTCAGAAATCCACCTGCCTCTGCCTCCCAAGTGCTGAGATTAAAGGCGTGCGCCACCACTGCCTGGCTAAAAAAAAATCATAACTAAGACAGGGGTTTACCTGAGGTTGGTGGTGATGCAGAAGGGTCTTTCTCCTTACAAAACATCCAGGTTCCGTGACCCTAAATACAAAGAGCCAATCCTAGAATCTTAGGATTAAGCAGGTGGGAGTCGGGCAGCAGAAAAGCTGGAGGGGAATCAGCTCACTCAGCAGAGCCCTGAGTCCTTTTCCTGGGGAGGGGTCTCCAGGGACACTGAGTAACAGCCAAGCTGAGATGTTATAATTCTGACCTCTCTTTCATCCAAGGCAAGACTCAGGGCTGTAACAAGTGACTCACCCCACCCTCTGCCTTCTCCTTCAGCTGTGTAAGGCTAGGTTGATTCTGCTCTCCCCATGGAAGATGTGGGTGGAGAGATGGTTTTAGAAAAGGGAATGAACCCTCTGTTTTCTTTGGGAATTCTGACCCATCTTCCCATCAGCAGAAGCTGCCCACCCCATTGCCCAGGGAACCAAAGGGAAGCCATGGAAAGATACCATGTTGCTGTTCTTTGTGGTGCTCAGAAATGGCGAGACCTGTGGGAAGAGGCGATGTGAGCATGAAAGGAATCCCTCCAGCCTGGACATGCTCTTTCCTAGCCTCCTCAGGGCTACAGTCAGAGCTTAGACCCTTCCAGAAAGACTGGCCACCATGTGCTCCCACCCAGGATGCATCAGGGTCTTCTCTGCAACCTGAACCAAGTCCCAGAACTCAGATTTAACCATTAAGTAGCTACCAGGAATGGGTGCATATTCTTTCTTGCACTCAAACTATTGGTTAAGGATGTTGGGCCTTGTTTCTCCACCCTACGCAACAGCACCCCTGCCCGCCCCCACCGCCCCCGGTGCCTGCCATCTGGCACCTACTTTGCCCTATGGCAGCCTGAGTTCCTTTGTGCAAGCAGACCCCCTCAGTCCCCAACTTCTTCCCCACATAAGCTCTGGTCCAGTAGTTCCCAGTAAGAATCCTGGGACCCTTTTGGGGACCCAGAGAAATTCACAGGGTTTTGAGGCTGCAGCTACGACACTCTAAGAATCTGACACTTTGTGAGTGGCATTGGGGTCCTACTCTGCTGATGGTGAAGGTCTGTTTTCCTAGCTCTGGCTTCCACCTTAGCATCCTGCCTGCCTCCACTTTCCATCCAAGCATGCACCGCTCTGATGCTTGGTCTCTTGCTCTTCCCAGCTGGCCATGAGCCAAGGGCTACATGGAAACAGGTTATCCCTCTGTCTTGTTTGCCCTAGAAAACATCCTATCCTTTTCATAAGAGCCACCATATCACTCCTGCCTGCCCCAAAGAGGGGTAACCTGTCCAGACTTATGTTGACGTCCTTGCCATTCAGAGCTGAGGAAAACACTAGAGGGTTCAAGTCACTGTGGGTCTATCATACCTCTCTGTTTAACCAAAGGGGGTGATTTGGATTGTCAGTCTGGAATATGGATGGGGTGGAATGGGTGGGCAGAGAGGAGCTGAGGTGAAGGCATGGGCTGACTGGGTAGAGGAGATGCTATACTCAGAGGGTGTTGTCAGGAGAGCCCACTCTACCTGGTTTGGACACTCGATAGGGGCTTTGATTTCAAAATTCTGGTGTTTTGTCTTGTGGCCCACAGGTTCCAGCTAAACAAACAACAACAACAACAAAAAGCAGAGAGACAGGGAATAAGCAATAATAGGCCAACCAGGTGGACTGGTCAAGATGCTGGGGTTGAGGGTATGGGGAGGAAGGGGATGCAGGCGGCTGGACCAGAAGGGCGGAATCTTACCCTCCAGCTCTTACCATGTTCTTCCAGAGGGAAACGGCTGAGCGGGCATGAAGCTTGACATTAAAGTGGAAACAGTCAGGTGCAAAGAAAGAGATGTCGGGCAAGCCCTCCTAGTACCAGGCAGAAAGGGAGGAACAGGTACAGAGGTCAGAAAACTCAGCTGCTCACCCCTCTGGGGGCTCCCCGCATCCTCAATGCATCATTTCTTTACCGGGGTCCGTGGCATGGTCACATTTTCAAAGAAGGGCTGGACAACCACCGTGAAATCATCCCTGGTGTCATATCGTCCGCTCGCAATCAGTTCTTCAGTTCCTTTCTGCAGGAGGAGATGGAGATGGGTTGGAATGTTTGGGGAAACAGTGGAACTGGTCTCGAGTCTTACTATCTACTCTTAACTAACAGTGGAGTTCCTTCCTAAGGGGGGAGGAGGACACAGGGGAAGACGGGGTGGGTTCAGTGAATCCGTTCTGTGATCTCATACCGAAGCTTCATTCACAGAAGCTGCTCTCTGGCCCCTGTCATTCCCGAATGTGTTTCCATTGGTACAGTCCTCAGTAGTCACCACTCAGCCAAAGACGAGATACTTAGTATCCACTGACTCTATCTGGGGTGCATAGACCTCTGAGAGTCCTGCACAGTGGCCAAACCTCTCCAGGCTTACCTGATACTGCCTGTTAATTTCAACAATCCTGGCAAGTTCTGCTGAGTTTTCACCAACGTTCAGGACACAAGGACACAGTTGCCTGCCAACAAAACCAAAGAGCCCCCAGCCTGAGGTCATCGTCCCAAATGAGCAATACAAAAAGCTCTGGCCTGAGACTGTGTATTTCTTGTAAGTTGAAGGGTATCAGGAATCTGAGTCTGGATCAAAGGATGCCACAGAAAAAACGTCCATGGCCTGAATTTGCTCTTGGAAATAAGACCTTCCTCCTGATGTCTGTAGGAGTGATTTTATGGAGCTGACTCACCCAAAGGTTGTATGAAGATGTGCAAAGAGACACACCCTCCTCCTAAACGGTAATAACAACAGCAGTAATTGCTAGTACACGTTACATGTTAACGGTGCCAAGCACCATGTATTCATTATGTTTAAATCTCTTAGTCATCCCAGAAGTTTTTATTGTCCCCATTTTATAGGTGAGCAATCTGAAGATGGCACACTCTGTCATTCTAGTAATGTTGGTGGCTAAGGAAGAGGATCACGAATTTGATGCCAGTCTGGACAGCTGAGCAAGATACTATCTCAACATACAAAATAAAGGGTTTTAGGGACTGCCTGTCTAGCATGCATGAAAACTGGTTCTATCCCCAATATTAAAAACTGGGTGTGGTGGTCCCTGCCTGTAATCCTAGGACTCTGGTGGGTAGAGGCAGGAGAATCAGAAGTGTGGGTGTAGGTCATCCTTAGCTCTAGGACAAGTTTGAAGCCAGCCTGGGATACACAAGACCCTCCCTTTAAAAAAAGACAAAAGCAAAAAGGGTCAGGCATATAGTTCAGTGATAGCAGACTTCCCTAGCACCAAGGAGAAGAGATGACCAAGTTTCAGTAGTTAGATAATGTCTTCAGGGTCACACAGCCATATTGACACTGGTGGGACCTAGGACTTGAACTCGCAGTCACTGAATTGAATGGCTCTGTCAGCCTGCAACTCCACTCTGGTTTGTCCAGATCTGGCAAATCTGGATTTCTATCCCCAGGGAATAATAGCCCAGGTGGCTCTGTGTAGATGTAGTAGCATAGAGGAAGCTTGACCTCCGAGACAGAAAGGCAGAGAGGCAGAGAGGCAGAGAGGACAGTCTCAAAACAAGGAAGCTCTTGATATTAACACCGACATCTCATCTTCAAATGCACATGGCAAAAGACTTCTCCAAACTGGTTTTGGTGGCCTTCAATCTCTGCAGTGACCAGTAGCGGGAGGCTTTTGCGGCGAGGGAGTCTATTCTGAAGTGGAATGAATATACTGAACCCCCCATGTGTCCCAGTGACTGAAGAGAGTGGGATCCAGTAGATGAGTCAGTGTTGAAAATAGCATGCCTGACACCAGCCCTGGCAGGCAGCCTGTGTCTGCTCACAGTATCCTGAGCCTTCTCTAGGGAACCTGTGCAGTCTGCCCTACTCCCCTAGGGAAGATTTGGCATAGTTCTCCAGGGATCAGCCAGTATACCTCCTTAATTTCCAAGAACAAGGCTGGCCCTTGTGAATTATTCATTCAGTTCATCTGCAAACAGCCCCTGAGCCCCTATGCTGTGCTGGCAGTGACTCAGTGCTCACAGGCTGTGGAGGATAATCACTGAGGTGACTAATGACCATGTGATGTGCCCAGGAAGATGGTGAAGGCTGGAGTGCAGGGGAGGAAGGGGTGCATAGCCACCGTACCAGTTAGAAGAGCATCCTCCTTCCTGAGGTCATAGACTTGTCTGGTGCTAGAGAGGAATGCCATCTTTGGTTGGTTCTGGAGGCTGCGAGTTGATACCAGCCTCCTGGGAGCACCCTTTTGAGGACCAGAACACTCTGTTCTCTGAGAGAAGATTCACCCTGGATCTTGCCAATTCTGACCTCACATCTTTCTCTTTTACCACCTGGAGCACACGCATGCCAGTCAAAACACTGTCTGGCCTGGGGACCAGCCTCTGGGAGGTGGTCACTATGCTCTGGATACTGTGGGCTGGGTGATCCTATTGCTAATACCCTCTCTCTTCCTTGATGAAGGGGTTATGTGGTGACTCGCAGCAGGCAGAGATTCCTTATGTGCTCTCTCAGAGAGACTGCTGAGGTCTATACTGATGTTTACAGAAGATAACCTGAGATGTCTGTCCCCCAGGGAGACCTTTTCAGGTTAAAGTATGGGTAGTTCTAACCAGCCTTATACTCTACCCTGGGGGTTCTTAAAAGAATCTGCCAATGTCCACAGTCCTTTCAGGAACATGGGTGAAGTTGCCACCAGACCTGAGGATCAACCGCGGGCAGTTGACTAGAGGTTCATTGAACAGCTCTCTCAAGGGGGTGATCTCCATCACCTTCACCATATTCACAAAGGCCCGGGGAACCTGCAGACACAGAACCAGTCACTGAGATGATGTGGCTTCTCACTTCTCACAGTGTGGGGCGGGGCTGGAGCTCAGAGCTTGGGACTCCCTCCTGGCCCCACCCACTTCCTTTCTCTCTCTCTCTCTCCTCTCTCTCTCTCTCTCTCTCTCTTCTTTTTATTGGAAATTTATTTTTTACATTTCAGATGTTCTCTCCTTACCCCATTTCCCCCCCATCCCTCCCAGGAACTCACTATCCCTTCCCCCCTCCTCCTGCCTCCACGTTGGTGTACCCCCCAACCCTCCCCCGTACCTCACCTCCCCACCCTCGAATATCCCCCCCCCACGACGTCCAGCCTTCATGGGACCAAGGATCTCTTCTCCCACTTATATATAGCTCCCTTGCATATATAGCTGGAGCCATGGGTCTCTCCCTAAGCGCTCCCAGGCTGGTGGTTTAGACCCTGGGGACTCTGGTTGGTTGGGATTGTTGCTTTCCTCATGGTGTTGTGAATCCTCTCAACTCCTTCAGCCTTCACTCTATCTTCTCCATTGGGAACCCCATGCTCAGTTTAATGGTTAGCTGTGAGCATCTGCCTCTGAGTATGTCAGACTCTTGCAGACCTCTAAGGAGACAGCTATATCGGGCTCCTGTCAGCATGTACATCCTGACATCCACATCAACCTCTACCTTTGGTGACTGCACATAGGATGGATATCCAGGTGGAATGGTCTGTAGACGGTCCCTCCTTCAGTTTCTGTCCTGCACTGTGTCTCCATATTTGCACCCTTGAGTATTTTGTTACTCCTTCTAAGAAGGACTGAAGCCTCCCCTACTTGGTCATCATTCTTCATGAGCTTTATGTGGTCTGTGAGTTGAATCTTGGGTATTTCAGGCTTCTGGGCTAAAATCCAATAATCAGTGAGTGAATACCATGTATGTTCTTTTGTGATTGGGTTACTTCACTCAGGATGATATTTTCTATTCCTTCCTTTCTCTCTTATTTCTGCTGTTTGAGGATACATGCAGGCTTCTGTCAAGTAGCTCTCAGAACTGCTGTGAGGCCTCTGAGGTTACAGACAACAGCTCTGATGGAGCAACTCAGAGGCCTGTGTGGTCTAACCATACCTCTGTATGGAGGATGTCCAGGGCCCTCTTGATGTTTTCTTTGAAGTTTTCTGGAGAAAAGTGAGTCTGCAAGCAGAGGAAGAGTCTCATGAGCCCCATGCATCACCCTATCTCCTTCCTATAAGCAGGACTGCTTCCCAGCTTGGCTTCTCCTCTTTCTGTATTTTAATCACAGTTGGCAATATTGAAACAGGGTCAATCTTTGGGGCTCCTAGCTACAATGCTCACACTCATCATGACCCTCAGGAAAGGGTCTTTCCTTTTGCCTAGACCCAGGGAAAACTCTGAATTGATTTTGTATTGCCTAGAGGTCTAGAGCCTTAGCTATCCCGTATAGCTCCTCTGAAATGGGCTACTGAAGTGGATGACCTCAAGATCTGCATTGTAAATAGTCTCTGGTTCTACAGTCTGCCTTCTTCTGAGTCTCAGGTGCATCAGTTGCTTCTAGGAGTTTATGGAGCCTCCAAACAGAAATACACTTTGATTTTTTTATCTGTGGTTTTAGGTGTGTGTGTATGAGCGAGAGAGACAGAGAGACAGAGATGAGGAGGAGAAGAAGGGAGGGGGAGGGAGGGATGGATGTATAGAGGTAACATCCATGTATAAGTATATGGAATCCAGAGGTTCACATCAGGTATCTTCCTCAGTGGCTTTCTCCCTCATTTTTTGAGACAGGGTCTTCTTCTGAATTTGGAGGTTTATCTGTTCAGCTAGACTGGGTTGTCTAGCAAGCCCCAGGAATACTTTTGTCTCTCCCAAGAACTGGGGTTACCGGTGTGTACACACACAAGCACACTGGAGTTACAGGGGTTCAGGGACACATAACACTAGGTTACAGGTGCGCACATATTCGCGCGGCGCCGCCACACCACACACACACACACACACACAAGCACACTGGGTTACAGGTATACACATACACACTGTTGGCTTCTTCTGTGGGTGATAGGAAATCCACCCTCAGATCTTCATGCTTGACTAGGCCTTCATTCCCAGCCCCATTTTCAGAGCATTGAAAAAAAAATCAATAGAACCCCTTCTCTGGGTGAAGCTTATCCAAGAACCCCACCTTACAACAGGTTAAAGCTGTGTCCCCCAGGAAGCTGGGAGGGGAGCCAAGGTTCCAAAGCTTCACCTGTCCCCAGAAGCCTGTCAGTTCTCCTTGAAATCTTTAAATCTCAGCTTTAAGGTTCCTAGCCCTAGATGACTCTGATATCAGAAAAGTGTATCGTCAGGGATTGGGGACAGGTCATCTTCTGGGCACAAGCTCACTTCCTTCTGCCTTACTCCGTTATCCCTCATTCCCTGTGGTAGTTTGAATATTCTTGGTCCAGGGAGAGGCACTATTAGGAAGTGTGGCCTTGGAGTAGGTGTGTCACTGTGGGTGTGGGCTTTAAGACCCTTAATCCTAGCTGCTTTGAAGCCAGTTTTCTAGCTGCCTTAAGTACAAGAGGTAGAACCCTCAGCTCCTTCTGACCATGCCTGCCTGCATGCTTCCATGCTTGATGATAATGGACTGAACCTCTGAACCTGTAAACCAGCCCCAATTAAATGTTCTTGTAAGAGTTGCTTTGGGGGCTGGAGAGATGGCTCAGTGGTTAAGAGCACTGTCTGCTCTTCCAGAGGTCCTGAGTTCAATTTCCAGCAACCACATGGTGGCTCACAACCATCTGTAATTGGATCTGATGCCCTCTTCTGGTGTGTCTGAAGAGAGCAATGGTGTACTCATATACGTAAAATAAATAAATAAATCTTAAAAAAAAAAAAAAAAAAAAAAAGAGTTGCCTTGGTCACGGCATCTGCTCACAGCAGTAAAACCCTAACCAAGACACTCCCTGCCCAACAATGCCCAGCTGGCAGGTCTCCTGCATTATTTGCTGAGAATCCTCTTGCTCTCCACGTGCCATGGCTACTTTGATTGCAGAGTTATTTATGTATTGTCAGAACCCAATGGTGATGTCTCTCCTGTGCTTGTTTTTGACCCCTGGCTAAGGGAAACCCCAAGGATAGAGCTTGTGTCTTGTTTGCCACTGCTCACCTCTGGGCACAGCATGTGGCACAGGTGTGAGTGTGAGACTCACAGGTGGTTTGGTGTAAGAGATCTCCTTCAGAGGGACTTGGGAATCCAGGAAGAATACACGTGACAGTCATAGAGGAGCTCCATTGTGGTTTTCCCATCAGCCCCAAGGGGTGCAGACCTGAACCTTGCCTAATCACTTTCTGGGAAATTACTTTCTCTAGAGACAGCACAAAGGTGCAATTGGCAAGGCCAGTAAGTACTGCAGAAAGGAACCAACCTGCGACTAGCTACGAAAACAAGCGAGACTTTCCCAGATAAGACAAGGTTATCTAGTTTTCTAGAATGATACAATCAGGCTCCCTCAGTAGGGAGCTTCATCAGGACCAACCTTCCAGATGAATGTCCTCTGGGTCTTAAGGTTAATGAATCCCCAGTTGGATCCATGCCAAGCCATATACAGATTCCTGACCTAGCTAAGTTGTTACAGGACCCAGTGGCCGACTATGGAATCTTTCCTGAGGGTCAGGGGACGAAGACTTACCTGGTCATTGCAGGAGGCACAGAGGTCATTGCCTCCTATAAACACAGTGATTACCTTCCAGTCTTCCTGAAAGTTTATTGTCTGAATAGAAAACAAATAGAGTTAGGTAGGAAACTCTCTAGAGGCAGTTTCCCACGTCATAGAGTTCAAACTGGTTTGTGGCATAGTAGGACACAGGTCTGTTTCTATCACTCTGGTCAGAGGAGCTCTTTTGAGTTTTATGTTAGAGATAGGGAATTAGGTCCTGTCCCAGAAAGGGAAGGTTGTTCTAGAATCTTCTAGAAATCTGGAATTCTAAATTGCTTTACAGAAGAAGGACCATCTTTCATTAAGAAGGAACTTTCCTAACTCAGGAGTTAAAGATGCCTGTGAAAAACTCCCAGCTGGTTCTGGGCATTGCAGTGCACAACATTATCCCTGGCACTAGCAATGCAGAGGTAGGTAACTCTCTGAGTTCAAAGCTGCTCTGATCTACAGAGAAAGAGTTCCAGGACATCCAGAGCTACACAGAGAAACCCTGTCTCAAAAAAAAAAAAAAGAAAGAAAGAAAGAAAGAGAAAGGAGGAAAGGAAGGAAGGAAGAAGAAAGAAAGAAAGAAAGAGAAAGAAAGAAAGAAAGAAAAGAAAGAAAGAAGAAGAAGAAGAAAAGAAAGAAGAAAGGAAAAGAAGAAGAGAAGAAGAAAGAAAGAAAGGAAGGAAGAAGAAAGAAAGAAGAAAGAAAGAAAGAAGAAGAAAGAAAGGAAGAAGAAAGAAAGAAAGAAAGAAAGAAAGAAAGAAAGAAAGGAGAAAGGAAGGAGTGAAGTAAGAAAAGAGGAGGAGTGCCGATAGAAGAAGAGAAGAGAGGTGGACGGAGGTTGAAAGGGAAGATAACACCGTAGGTTCCAGGGAGCGTTTGCCACCTCTAAATTCCTGCAGAGGTCTAAGAGGTGTTGAAGGTGGCGTGGAAAACCTGGCATAGCATCCACCACGGTCAGTCTTTACACACCTCTATAATGGTCTCGGCTCTGCTTCACATGATGTAAAAGAGTACAAGGGGGGACAGGAAAGCCTGCATTGCATCATATTCTGAACACTCCAATATGATTCGTGGTGTGATTATAAAATAGGACACTCCCACCAGCTGCATGATCTTTTATCAGGATCTCACACTCATTTTTTAGACAGCTCAATATCCGTTCTTTTGAATCCCTCAATCATGTGAGGGGACCTGTTCACAGTGTGCCGCCTCTATCCTGTACAAATTCTTTACAAACTGTGAGTCAATTGTTTCATAATCTTGCTTCTTCTTGTTTGTCCCCTCTTATAAAACTCTGGAGGATAGGACTGTGTTGTATCTTCCTTTTATGTCTACAGTCCCAGGCTTGCCTGGCCATACATGTTTACTCTGTACAGCTGGGTAGTACAGAGAACGGGGAGTCTACCTGCAAAGGAACAGAGGTGCAGAGGCTCAGATTCTGCTAGAAACCTGGTCTGACTCCTTTGCCCCTCTCACCCGACTGCTGACTTCTCTGAGTCTTTGGGTTTATCCTGCTGTTCTAAGAGTCCTTACTGTTCCCAGACTCACCGTGTCTGCCTTCATTAGGCTCACCAGCCTTTCGGCCTGGGCAGCTAAGCCTCTGTGGGAACACACAGAAAGGAGATGAATGAGAATCGAAGTCTAGAATGTCAGTGTATCGGAGAGAGAAACAATTGGCAATTGACTTAGGAGAGGAAGGTTGGGGCAATACGCAGTCCCACCGCACACAGTTCCATCCCCACCCAGGCCTCACTGGAGACGACAGGCCGTTCGAGACGGGTACAGGCCTGCACGTTTGAAGAGTTGACTTTCAGTGGATTTCTTTTCATGTTGGTATAGTTAATGAAAAACTTTTGGTTTCTCTTCCAAGCCAGGCTTGTTCAATGCAAATAGGTAGCTACGTATTTATCTTACATCATGTGCCACTCAACTCATGCCCATGCGATCAGATGTCATGGCCTACCTAGCCCCCCTCCCCAAAGGTGACATCAGTTTAAAATGACTACAGAGCTGGGGATGAGTTCATTGGTAGAGTGTTGCTTCGTGTAAACAAGGCCCTAGACTCTGTGTCTATACTGTGAAGCAAAGACAGTAAACATATAGATCAGCCCGTTCATGGAAAGTCATTGTGAGTACAAATGTGATCCAAGCGGCCTCTTGAATAAGAACTACTGCTCTGCTAGCTAACAAGGTTTGAATGCCAGGTCTACCCATGACCACCTTGGAGACCTTTACCTTACAAACCCAGGACTTTAAAATAAAGCAGTGGCTATGCCTTCTTTATGGAGTTGAGAGAGTCAGATGAGGGTCATTAAGTGCCCACCACAAAGCAAGCATCCTTGGAACAATTTCTATTGTCACTGTCACCATCCACAAAGTTCCCTGGCACCATGCCCAACACAGCTATCTACTAGTCCTGGTTGCTCTGATCCAGCTAGAACTCTGGGTATCCCGTGAATCAGTCACTTAACCTGTTTCCCACCTGTGGATCAGAGGTTGCCAGTGCAACCTCTCTTTCTAAGAACCAGGGCTTGGAATGGGTGCTCCATAGCTCAGAGGCTTAGATTTTAGTCACTGATAAAACAGGCAATCAGCTCTCTACCTTGTCCATCTGATAGAGCTACTGTGTAGGACACAATGATGACAATCGTGAAGGTTTTCTGCAACTCAGGCACTGCTGGGTGTATATAAAGGGATATGATCAGGCCTAGAATAAAGCCTGCAAGACCCAAGGCTAGACCCTGTTGAGGACATATAGCTTCTTTGTGTTATAGTTTCAAGTGAATTATGGGAACAACTGGCCCGCCCCTGCTTTTCTCTGCTACCTGGATGCTTTCCCTGGAGCCTAGGGACAAGTACAGTCACAGATAGAAGGCCATGAGCCATGCTTATTGTGCTATCATAGGTCCTTGCCTCTGAGGGTCCATTCTTACATATGTGTCTCCCTGATCTAACCATGCTTAGACCTGCCTTACTTGTGCCGCTACCAGCTGGTACCTACCTGGCACAGAGAGATTCTGTTAATGTTAAAGCAACCTTTAGCTTGAAAATGGCAAATCTCTTCCACCCCTATCCCCACCAAAGGGAGAAGCAGCCTTCAAATCCATTCTAAAACCTATTGGGCTTGGTATGATCTGCCTTTCCTATGGGGCATAGAAGCAAAAGCTACTTAGAGGTAGCTGATGGCTCCAGGACAGCCTTGAAAGCTGGGAAAACATCTGGGAATCTAGAAACCAAACTATAAGAACCTTAAGACCCAAGCCGGGCAGTGGTGGCGCATGCCTTTAATCCCAGCACTTGGGAGGCAGAGGCAAGTGGATTTCTGAGTTGGAGGCCAGCCTGGTCTACAGAGTGAGTTCCAGGACAGCCAGGACTACACAGAGAAACCCTGTCTCAAAAAACCAAAAAAAAAAAAAAAAAAAAAAAAGACCCATGTGGAGAAGTGTGCCCTGGGCTGGATCTGGAAGAAAAATTGGTAAAACAGAAAGGTTTTTTTGGTTTTTTTTTGTTGTTGTTGTTGTTGTTTTGTTTTTGTTTTTTTTTGTTGTTGTTGTTTTGTTTTTGTTTTTTTACATGTTCCCTTTAACTGGATGTGTTGTATGTTCATTGGCTAGGAAAACAAGGCTCTAAGGAACACTGGAGGTTTTGAATACTATGCAAGCAGAGCTGGGGAAGGTGGGGTGCAGTGGGGACGACAGGACCAAGAGGGGTTGACCTGCTAGTTTTAGGGACCATCAGGTCAGCACCATGGAGTATGGTCTCTGAGCTGCTAGAAATTTCCTCAGGAGAGCCCTGCAGCCTTGGTGAATTAGTGCTGGGTTCACCATCAGGAGTACAGTTCGCCAGAGCTTTCACACCTAAGATGGGGTCAACGATACAATTTCCACTAGAGAGGCTCAAAAGAGCCTTGCGCCTCTTTGCTTCAGAGGTTTGCAGAGGCCACAGAAGAAATGTGGCTGACACGGAGGGCCTCCTCTCCCCTGTCAGTGTTCTTCCTATGACACAGGAAGCATATGGACTGCAGAGGCGCAAATGCCCCTCTGATGAAAGCGGGGTGTGTAAGACTCAAAACCAGCAACAGCAAGCTAACGGCCAGGACTCATCATGAGGCCACTTACAGCCATACTTTGTAAGGTAATAGGGTCGACAGAGGAGGCTGGGTGATCTGCTTCAAGTGTATGCATGGCATCAGAGGAATCTGACTAGCTGCCAGGTTAGGGTTGAGTGTACACTGGTCTGTGTGTCTGACAGCCAAGGATGCTCCCAGGAGAAGCCTATTCCAGCTTCTTACCCCAACTCTGTACCCAGAACAAGTCTCTCAGCCTACACTAAAATCCCAGGCTACAGCCAGCTTTCCCAAGCACCCTCACTTCTGTCCCCCGACTCCCAGCATGCATTCCCTCCAGGACACCCAAGCTCACTCAGATTTGGCTCCCGATACGGCCTGGTTGAAGGATGCGCTGGAAGTGGTTTCTTTCCCAGTGCCAACAGAGAAGCCCTTCAAGGAGGGGTTGAATTCCCGGAGGATGTCTGGAAATACAAGGGACATGTTTATCAACGGACCCAAAGCAATCTTCCCAAACCCCTTCTTTTGTTCTTTTGCCATAGGGACACCTATCTAGCCCAGGCTATCCCCAACTGGTGATCTTCCTGCCTAAGCCTTGTGAGTGCTGGGATTACACAGCCAACTGTCAAGTTCCTTTAAACACTGAGTGTAGAGGACAGAACACAGCCCCAAAGCCACAGCCCAGCACAGAACGTCATCAGGCTGACACTCCACACCAGTGGCTCTCGACCTTCCTAATGCTGCGACCCTTTAATGCAGTTCATGTTCTTTTGTTGCTACTTTGTAACTGTGATTTTGCTACTGTTATGAATTGTAATGTGAATTTAAGACATGCAGGATGGTCTTTGGTGGCCACTGTGAATGGGTCGTTAAACCCTCAAAGGGGTCAGGACCCATAGGTTGAGAATATGCATAGCACCTAATAATTCCCTACATTCAGGTCCTTGTTTCTTTTGGGATTTTACTGCTGAAGTCTTTTCCTGCATCTACTGAGATGATCATGTGATTTCTGTCCATACTAATTTGTTATGGCAATGTATCCTTATATCTCTGGAAAGAAAGAAAAGCTAACTTGCGGATGGTCACGATGTGTTCTTGAATTTAATTTACAAGTATTTTTTTGAGAATTTGGCATCTATAATCACAAAAGAAAATGGATCTTTTTTTTTTTTTTCCCTATTCCTGTGTTCAGCGGTGTTGGCGTGAGGTTGATGCTCTGTGGAATGAATCAGGTGGTGTTCTTGCCCTCTCCATGTTATGGGATGGTTTTGGGACGGCTGTTAGCTCTTCTCTAAAGACTTGGTGGAATTCATTAGTGAATCTGTCCATTTCTGAGCTTTTCTTCATCAAAGTTAGTTTCTTCATTTTGTTCTTAAAATGTTATTTTTTAATCAAATTTTAAAGATGGTTTTGATGATGTAGCAGTTTTGATTGGCAGTTATTTACCTTCAGGACTTGAAATACATTCGTTTATGCTCTCCTGATTGTTAATGAGATCTGCTGTTATTCTGATGTAGTTGCCTTTGTGGGTGAGTTAGCCATTCCTTACTTACAGCTATTAGTATTGCTTGATTTTAACTTCTGATACACTGACTATAGCACTGTGGAGAGGTTTCTTAGGGTCGGCTCTGTTTTGGGTGTCAAACACATGACTTTTGTGTTTGAATTTTTTCTCTAGATTTGAGAAATCTTGTGCTATAAACTTAACTGGATAATTCTGTATTCCTTTAGAATTTATCTCATCTCCTTCATATCCATTCTTAGGTTTGGCCTCTTGATCATATCCCAGAATTCTTAGACATTGTGGTCAAAGTCACTTATTTTTTCATCAAAATTTGATCAGAGAGTTCATTAGCCTTGCCCTCTATCCCCGACGCTTTCTCTATTTGGGTATAGCTATTGGCAATGCTTTCATTAGGTTATTTGGCTCACTGAGTGTTTTCATTTCTAACATTTCTGTTCTAACCCTTAATCTCAATTTCCTTGCTGATTTTTTTTTTCCATGTTGCAGACTTTGTCATGCACACTTGTTGATAATCAATTCATGTCTCTGCCTTTGGGGTGGCATGCCTTGCCCTGGAGACTTGATTAGGGCAGAGGTCTGTCTCCCACAGGCCCTGTGCTAGAGCATCAGCTGGGTTAAATAAAACAAGGCATGGGGGACAAGTTCTGTCCTGACCTTACACTGACACAGCACATTTTATCTGTTTACATAGCTGCTGTGCCCTAAGCTCTGCAGCTCTACCATCAGGTTGTCCTCCCTCATTTAGGAAAGAAAGCTGAACATCTAAGCTAAGTATTTCAGGGGAGTCCACCTGAGTGGGTGACATTGTCACCGTCATTTATAAAGCATTTTGGTGGATGATCTTGAACAATATGATGTCCAGCCGTCTTTCTGGGCCATCTCAAAGCCAAGTTCATCACACTCACAGGAGCAGCCTAAGTCACCTCCCAGAACAGGGAACAAGGAGTACTTGTGACACAGAACTGTACTATTTAAACTGTACCTATTTAGGTTTTCTAGGAACTAAAATAGATAACAGACTCGAAGTCTGATCAGGTGCGCCAGTGTGGACATTATGTATCCCTCTTGCTGGCTTAAAACTCAAATTGCTTCTTAGTCCAAGATATGTACCAAAGGGATATATTAGAAAAAGTAGTCAAAATAAAACCAATCAAGTCCCTCCCAAGTAAAATCCTTAAGGGTTTCTAAGAAGCAAAGAATATACTGTAAATATTGTCTAACGCCTTATTAAAAAAAAGTGTACTTTAGGAATAAGCATGAGGCTGGGCAGTACTAAAGATAATGAATCAAATAACACAATGGAAAGCATTAGTTATAACAAAAAAGATCAAAGGCAGACCCCTCAGAAAAATGTAGCCAGGCTTTAACAAAACCCATCTAAGTGGATGTTGGCAAAACAATTAAGGAAAATATTGAGTCCAAAGTATGGCAGTGTTTGCACAGACTGAGCAAGGTAGCTTCATCTCTCACTAATGCAATTGCTGCGGGTTTACACAGCAAGGTTTTGTGAGCAGAGATGTTTAACACCCCTCCCCTGCCCCGTACACACACACACACACACACACACACACACACACACACACACAAACACACACACACACACACACACACCCTACCTCTCGCTCTAGATGAGTGATGTGTCCAGAATACCTTTACTGGACTACTTTTAAATGATCTGTCCTAAGATTTGGTTTAAGTTCTCTTTTCTCATTCGTTTATTGGATAAAGATGATTTCCCGTTGGAGAAAAAAACAAAACAAAACAAAGCCAAACACAAAAAAAAGCAAACAAAACCCTCCAAGGTTTTAATTAACTCAGGAGCTAAGCCAGGACGGCAGCCTCGGGGAAGCAGCGCCCCCTACTGCACACAGCTGCATCCTGCTACCTTGCAAGGCTGGGCGGCCGCCAGCGGGAGGCGCAGTGGGCTCAGGCATAGCCTACCTGCCCAGCACACCAGGGTACTCACTGGCTAGGGTGGTCACGGTTTGGATGGTCTTGTCTCCGCCCACACTGTTGTTGAGAAGCAAGCAAGAAAATGAAGGTTTAAAATGCCAAGCAAGACAGAGTTCCCTCCTGAATCACAGGCCTTTACCCATCACAGAAATGCAATTCCTTTCCTCCCTCCATGCAAAAGAACTTAAACTGTTGCTGCTACTGTTACTGTACTTTCAGCTTTGAGCCCTGCTCTGATGTTGGAGCAGGGAGAAATAAGTTAGTCTCTTTCATTACATTTTCCAATCCAGAGGGATTCTTTGGGGGCCACCAGGGGACCACTTGGCCTCTCCGTTACAGTTGATAGCTTACCTTGGGTCTTTCTCTTCCTGCTTAGCTTGGAAAAGCCCTTGTTCAAAGAGTGCCTTTAGGAGAGTCAGGGTCTCCCAACCCAAGGCTAAGATTCCAAGGGAGATTCCCCCTGGCTTCTTCTAGGTACAAAACAATCGTGCACTTTTACCCCCGTCCCCAAAGTCCTGTCCATTCGACATTACCTCCTGTTACAGGTGTTATAGCCTTTTGGGGGACAAATAAATTGAATTTAGAAGTTTGTTATAGAAAGAACTAGATGGCCATCCCCCACTGAGGTACTGTTTTCTAGAAGGTTCAGGGCCTTCTTTGCTCACTCACCTCCAGGACAGGCCTCGGTATTCAGTCAAGACATCGAAGGACATTCCCAGGGCTGGACCCAGCCCCATTGCCTGCCTGAAAGAGAACTCAAATAGCTGGTGGTATCCATGCTTTTTCTCAGGACCCATGGCTGTCAGCCTGTTTGAAGGCCCATACCCTTATCCTGGTCAGGACATCTAGAAAAGTTCTAGAATCCAGATGAAACATCCTGTGGATATACCTCCCACCCTTTCTGGGGTGAGCCTAGTACCATTCATACCTATGCCTCTTCCAGGGAAACCCTTCTTGGACAGCAAGTAGGAGAATCATGAGCTTGTAGCATGCATGTTTTTTCAAAAGCACATGCTTGGAGGTGCTGTGTCCGTTATTTAAAATTGTGTAACATGTAATCAGAGGAATTAAGCCTTTGACGTCATCACATCCCACCCATGTACAGGTGAGAAGGAGTCGGAAGATGTACTTTATTCAGGGCATCTCCTTCCCTGAAGCATACATTTCTAAGCTCCAGCATAAATTCCTGGGTTATGTTCACTGCAGTTCAGTACCCGTCTTAGTTAGAGTTTCCATTGCTGTGAAGGAACACCATAGCCAAGGCAACTCTTATAAAGAACATTTAATTGGGGCTGGCTGAGGTTCAGTCCTTTATCATTATGGCAAGAAGCATGACAGCATCCAGGCAGGCATGGTACTTGTTCTGAAGGCAACTAGGAGAAGACTGGCTTCCAGGCAGCTAGGAGGAGGGTCTCAAAGCCAACTCCCACAGTGACACACTTCCTCCAACAAGGTCATACCTAATAGTGCTACTCCCTGGGTCAAGCATGTTCAAACCACCATATTCTGCTCCCTGGTCCCCATAGGCTTGTTCAAACTGGGGGCTACACCTAACCATAGCATAGTGCAAAATATATTTAACCCAACTGTCTATAACAGTCTCAACAATGCTAAAAGTCCAAAGTTCAAAGTCTTGTCTGCAATCTCTTAACTGGAATCCCCTATAAAATCAGAATCAAAAAGCAGATCACATACCTCCAACATTACAAGAAATATATCAGCATTCCAAAATGTCATAGTGAGGAAATATTGGATCAAAGCTAGTCCAAAAACCAGCTGGGCAACTCCAAACTCTGCCTCTCCATGTCAGATGTCAAAGTACTCTTCAGATCCACAACTCCCTTCATCTTTGTTGACTGCAACAACTTCTTTTGGGCTGGTTCCACTCCTTCTTAGCACCTTTCCCCGGCAGATAGCCCACGGCTCTCACATCTCTAACATCTTGGAGTATTTGACGTAACTTCAACTTTACAGCTTCTAATATCTGGGATCCACACATGATCTTCTTTTTCTGGCTCCTCCAAAGGGCTTGGGTCACATCTCTAGCTCTGCCCTCTGTAGCACTCTAGGCTCTGGTTGATTCTACTCCACTGCTACTGCTGTTCTTGGTGATCATCCCATGGTACTGGCATCTTCAATTTGATGGAGTCTTCGACTGCAGCTAGGCTTCACCAATAGCCTCTCATAGGTCCCTTCATGGTTCCAAGCCTCAACTTTTTTACATGACCCCTTCAGTTCTGGGCCATCAACTGCAACTGAGATCGCACCTTCACCAATGACCTTCTTTGGCCCTTCCCAGTGCCAAGCCTCAGTAACTCTTCATGATCCCTTCATGCCTTCAAAACCAGTACCACCTGGATAACTCTTACACATGACCAAGTCCAGCTGTAGCACAAGGTACAACCTTGGCTGTCTCTTGAGCACAGTTTCTTTGTGCTCCTGGAAAACACTTTGCAGAAGATTTCACTTCAGTGATGCTGGTCTCCTCCTCCTCCTCCTCCTCTTCCTCCTCCTCCTCTTCTTCCTCCTTTTCCTCCTCCTCCTCCTTCTTCTTCTTTTGAGACAGGGTTTCTTTGTGTAGCCCTGGCTGTCCTGGAACTCACTCTGTAGACCAGGCTGGACTCGAACTCAGAAATCCACCTGCTAATCAGCATCAATTGTCCCAGTAGTCCCTTCTATTCTTGACTTTAAAGCCAGAGCCACATGACCAATGCTGCCAAGTACTGTTGCTTGCTGGAGCTGCAACATGGCCTCTTTGTTCTATTACATTATCATCAGTTTTTGTTTTCTAACTACTTTGCTGCCTAAGCGTGGCTGTTTTGAAACTTGCTCTGTACTTGAACTCAGAGATCTGCATGGCTCTGTCTCCTGGGATTAAAGGTGTGCACCACCATGCCTGGACCTAAGCTTTTTATTATAGATCTCAATCAAGTTGAATCTGAGAATATCCATCAGAATCCATCTCTTGTCAATTTGACACATATTCATATCTCCTTATGTCCAAATGAAAATGGTAACTAGGACCTAATAATGCCTAACATGATATAACTCTCCCTCGTGCAACTGCAAATGTGTGAGTTTAGCTGGGCGGGACCTTTCCCCATGGCCACCTCTCTCTAATTCCATTTAATATCTTTGAACACAGGATTTAGATTCATTTCACTTCCTGTTGTCCCTTTACCCTTTGAACCTCTATTTTGTATTTTTCCTTTCTTAAGCTTGCTATGCTTGATCAAAATGCTCTTCATGAAAATAAACCAGAGGACAAAGACTATGCTGGGCTTTTTTGAGACTTTTTTTGTCAATGCAATTAATATAAATCTCTTTACCTTAGCCTCAGCAGACTCTGGACAAGGGCAAAAAGCAGCCACATTCTTCACCAAAACATCATAAGAAAGATCTCCAGAATTCAAATGACCCTCAGCACCCATGTCTTCCATATTCCTACTAGGATGGTCCATTAAGTCCCATTTAAAGCATTCTATGGCTTTCTGAATCCAAAGTCACAAAATCCATATTCAGCCAAACAAAAGCATGGTCAGGCCTATCACTGCAATACTCCAGTCCCTAGTACCTACTTCTGTCTTAGGGTTTCCATTGTTGTGAAGAGACACTGTGACCAAGGCAACTCTTATAAAGGACCACATGTAGTTGGGACTGACTTATAGGTTCTGAGATTCAGTCCATTATCATCATGACTGGAAGCATGAGTGTCTAGGCAGGCACGGTGCTGAAGGAGCTGAGAGTTCTACATCTTGTTCTGAAGGCAACCGGGAGAAGACTGGACTGGCTTCCAGGCAGCTAGTAGGAGAGTCTCCAAGCCCACCTCCACAGTAACACACTTCCTCCAACAAGGCCACACCTCCTAATAATGCCACTCCCTGGACCAAGCAAATTCAAACCACCACAGTACCTAACTGCTACCAGGTCACATGGGCCACAAGGTCCCAAGTATCCTTGTGATTCTCTGTGGCTGTCTGTCCTGAGAGCATCTTCCAGTGACCATGGGGGTGGGGAGGGTATTAGACCTCACTCAACAGGAAGTGACTGAGACATATGGCTGATAAGGTGCCAATGACCAGCCTACCAGTTTCTCCCAGGGGTAACACAAAGTAGGACCTTTGGGATAAGGAACTGCTGGGGTCTCATGGTGAAGACTGCTATGGGGCTTACATTCCAGATCCTACACCCTGGGCTTGGCTTCTAGACTCACAAGCTGAGTCACTTGGGCACTCACTGCACCTTCCTTATTGGCCAAATGTGAGGAATGTAAAGGGCGCTCCCAAGAATTAATTGATGAGCTTGCTGCCGTATTCTCACCTGCTCCCAGAGTCTGAGCGGTTGATTTCATGCCTTCTCACCCACTGTCCCCAAGAGGAACACCGGGTAGAATGGAGGACTCAGGTAACACTGGGCAATGCTGCCTTGTAACTGGTCTAGAGGGCAGCAGCTGGAGACCACAGTGGCCTCCACCCAGGAGTAAGTGACCTTAAAAAATTGTTTCTTGAAACCTCACAAGACCAACTCCCTCAGGCTCTCTATGGACTTGATTCTGTTTTTAAAAAGTATTACATCTAAGAGGTCTAGAGTATCACCTTGGTGCAGCTACAGAAGTGGGTTTGTTCATCTCTGGAGCCTCGATTTCTTCCATTGACCCTCCCTTCTTACTGACACCTCCTTACCCATCAGCACTTGCTCCTAGCTTTCATCTCTGTATGCCAATCTGAGCAGGCATCTCTTAGCTTTTCTACATGGACAGACAGGACTGGCTGTTGCCCTCCTACCCCAGACACAGGCAGTATAACTTCACTTTGTCACTCATGCTCCCTCAGGATCCCTTCTACTTTTCTTTTCACCTCAGCATGGCAGAGGAGTGTAGAGGTTGGAATGAAATCAGGCTGGGTGAGACACACTAGATGCCAGGCAGAGGAAGCTTTGAGGATTTCGAACTCGAAACAGGCTAAGAGTAAAACCTCAACTTTCGGTTTCATGGTTTCATATCTCTCCTAGCTGGGGACATGGGAGCTCACAGCTGTAATCCCAGCACTTGGGAGGTAGACCCAGGAAGATCAGGAGTTCAAGGCCAACCCCAGTTACATAGTGAGTCTGGGGCCAGCCTGAGCTACATGGAACTCAACCTCAAAAACATAAACAACATCTCCTCTCTTCTTAATCTTCTACAGTTGCGGCCACCTACCGTGAGTGAGTCACCCATTGCTCCGATGACCTTGATATCAGCTGGCTTTAGCCTGTGAACTGGAAAGCAAATCTGGGTGAATGGAAAGTGAGTGTTTCAGGAAGCCCCTGGACCTAGTCCCCTGTGCCTCCAAGAAGCTTAGCTTTCCCTGTGGCATGCCTTGCTCCCACCAGTGCCAACTCAGGCTTTCCTACCACTTTCACACTGCTTGCAGAGTGGCAGCTGCCACACCCACTGAGGACTTGCACTGGGAAGGGAAAGTCCCTGATGTGTCCTAGGACAGGGTACAGACTGACACACTCGTGGCTCATGAATGTATACCTGAGAATATGGAAATTACTGGTCCTCAAACTGGGCTGGGCAATGGAATCACCTGTGATCCCTGAACTACCAAGAATCAGCAGGTCTGTGGTGGGTCTAAGATTTTTGCATGTCTGATGCTCAGGGATGGTGGCTGCCCCACGTCCTGTCTGAGAACTACTGAGAAGCATGCTTTCATTTGGAAGCCATGGACGGTGGTTTATCTCTGCATTTGTAGGAGAGACCATAACTGCTTCCTTCCTGATCTAGGTACAAATTGGCTCACAAAACTGTGACTGCCATTGCCTGATGACAGCTCCACAGTCTTGTTTCTTAGATTCTAGAGCAACTGAGTATCTTTCTTTATTCTTTCTTCCTCCATCATCATGTCTTGAATTCATCACACGCACACACACACACACACACACACACACACCACACACACACACACTCCCTTTTACGTGATTATAGCCTACGTGGCCTTTGCCAGCCTTCCACAGCTACTCTATGCAGTTAGAAGAACAATATCAAATCACAAACCCAGCTGCACACATTAACACACGCCTACAGGGCTAAGCATGGAAACTTTAAAATGACCTCTTCCCAAAGAAATCAGGCTATGGGGGTGGGGAGGCAAAAAAAAAAAAAAATCCCTTCCCTCAACTCCAAAGTGGTTTATTTTAGCTTGTGGTGACAGTCAATCACTATATTCTTAGGGCCGAAAAGGTGGATTCTCTGGATGCCGACTGGCAGGCAAGTCTGGGGAAGGTCTTTGGAGCTGGTTAAATGTAAAGGAGATGGGCAGACTTGCCTCCAAAGCTTCAACATTTATTATAGGCCAAGAAAAAAGCAGTCCAGGGTCCTCAAGATGGCTCAGTGGGTAAAAGCTCTTGCTACCACGTCTAAAGACACGAGCTTTGTCCCTAGGATCCACAGGGTAGACAGAGAGAACCCCTGTAAGGTGGCCTCTAACCTCCACACGTACTCCACAGCACAAGCAAGCCCACACACATATATACATGTGTACACAGAATAAAATTTTAAAAAATGTAAAAAGCATCTCACAATTAACTCTTAAAGTTGGGTGGATATAAAGGAAACAAAAAAAATATGCAACATATACAGATATCCCCTGCTCCCCTACGTGTATGTGTGTGTGTGTGTGTGTGTTTGTTTGTGCACACGACGGTGTACAGTTTGTTTCTGCAGTGGTGATCTCTTATATTTTTGGTTGTGAGCCTAGCCTTTAACGGCTGAGCCATCTCTCCAGCCCTGCAGTGGTGATCTCTAGCTTGCCACTCTGTAGGATTCCCAGAGGAGAGATTAGGCCGCATGAAGCAAGGCTTGGTGGGAGGAGTTGACTTATCTAGGATTCTACTGTTAAGATTGAGCCCATGCATTTCTTTGGTTTAATATTCCGTAGACCTTGGCTTGAGGTTTAGTAATGCCATCGAATATGTCAAAGACGTAGCCTGGAAATTTAGAAAAAAAGAGCTTTAGCAATTGCTCTCTCTGGAAAGACAACTATTTCCAGATAAGATTGAACTTATGTGGGCTGATTAGATAAATGTTATCTGGAACGAACAGTTCCCTACCTTGAAAGAAGCTTAACACTCATCATTACTCATGGACCTGCCTACAGAGCCCTTATCAGGAGGCCATCCAGGCTCTGGTGCTGTATTGTGAACTGTGAGCAGCCTGCACAGAGTGAAGACGGGGACGTGGCCTCAGCCCATGAAGAGCCATACTCATGAGGAGCAGGCAGCAGGCTGGTGTTTTATTCTTGGGTAGCCCAACAACTTGAACCATCCAGTACTGTAATCTAAAAAAAACAATTTGCTAAATAAATTGTTAGCTAGGGCTTTCCAACCCATTTGTTCTCCAGTTTTAAGAATTTTATGAAAAGATTTCCACAATGATGGTAATTTACTGACATTAGACTGAAATCCCAATTCTGTCTTTGGAGATTTTAATCTAAGTATATATGGATAGATGGGACTTTGCACATATGAGAAGTACAAGAAATGTATTAATTTCACTAAGAAACGAAAAAGGTCTGAGGTGATGTGCCGGTTTCCGGGAGATGGCTATCACACCGTACCCGTGTATTAAAGGCCACCCTGCTCCTGAGAAGGACTCGTCACTGCTATACATTCATTATAAATATATTCATAATTAGCTTGAATTAAAGTTTTTGTGGTCTGTAATGGTAATTTTACAGATTTCAAAAGTTTAATAAGAAACTTGGGGAGAAAGGAGGGAATATACAGGAGGGTTTGAAGGGAGAAGAGAAAGGAGAAATGATGTAAGTAAACTATCTCAAATAAAAGAAAAAATTATAATGGATTGTTTAGGGGATAACAAAAGGAAGCAAAGCCTGTAAGCTCTCTATAGATGGAACTTTCTCCTTCTTTGCCTAAACATTTTTGAGTTATTCTTGTTTGAATCAGTGACGTGAGGCTATGGATACAGAGGCTCACTCCATTGATGTACCTATCAGACCCTCCCTTGTGACACTCAACAGATGCTGACATCCAAATAATACCTCCGTATCTACCCTCCAGTTCACCAATTTCATTCTCTACTCATCTATGTGTCTAACCTATCAGCAGGGGTCTCAGTTCCAATTCCTGCAATCCTATTCTTAAATAACATTTTTAAAAATAACATTGAGGAAAACATCCAGAAAAACAAGCCTCTTGGGGAAGAATATGAATTTGCTAAGTAGGCTGGATATACTAAGGTAGGCTCTTAGTCCCCATGGAGCAACACTTCTTGCTGATGATAAGCTATACCAAGTCACAATTCCTGTGGCCAGGTGGCTTTACAACCTCCACTGAACACAGGCAGTCGGGTCACAATGAGGTGAAAGGCCTGTGAAGGATTGCCTACTACTGGAGCATGGCCACTTTCTTACCTTCACTTTGGGAGAGCTCGGTTTACCTAACTGGGGTAAAATAATAGTATTGGGAGTTTAGCAAGACTCAGTGACTGAGGTAAATGCTCTTTTCCTGCTCCATACTGCTGCTGAAAGCCACACACAGGCAGCATAGCGATGCCTTCCATTTTTAAAAGCATGGGTTGTTTCCTCTGCACGCAATTAGAATAAGCAGCTTGAATCCAACAGATAACCAACGACCCATATCCCCTTCTGCTCCTCAGGACCACTCATTTTTGGAAAAAAAAATCAGCAGTAGACCTCCCCAAGTGAATAAGTTATCTCAGCTATATGTTAGCAAGAATCAATATATTGTCAGTGTTTATAAATGCCGAGGAAGACCTTGCAAGATGTTATCCTTTACTGAATTCCAAATGCTGATTAGTTATAAAAAATTACTTGCACCAACTTTCTATACCTCATCCTCCACAGCCTCACAGGTGAGCAGGTGGGGGTTCTTCATCCACAAGCTCTGGTGTATGATGAGAATGGACACAGACCACCAGGGACCACGACCAGTGGTGACAGTCAGTATCCTATTCTGTGACATGGTTTTTGATCTGCGCATCTGTGGGTTGAGGGACACACTAGGAATGGTAACTATCAAAAAGGGTTTTTGAAAATAATTTGGAAGGCAAAATAGCTGTTTTACATCATCGTCAAACATTTGGGTGGTGGTGCTGTGACCTAGTTTACATTATCAACTCTGAGAATCATTGGATGAATTCAAACTTCTCAGTTATTCAGAGTTATTCAATACACATTTAGTGGTTCCTCTCATTTGCTAAGCCAGATGTAAGAAGATGGCCGGCTCCAACAGGATGTATACCATATGTTCCCATTTAAATTACACATCACTAACAGGGTCTCCAGAGGGAAGAATTTACCAGAAACACGGTAACAATCAAAGGAAAATAGTAATGTGCTCTTTACTGAGGTTTTCCTTTTTCTTTTCCTTCTTCTTTAATTTTATTTTTTTAAACATGTAGCTACTTCAGGTCCAAATATGGTTAGAACATTCAGTCATAGATTAATGTCACAAAAAGGAAATTTTTTTCCTTATTGTTTATGTCCTGAGTGATACTTCCCAAGAGACTCAGAGGTGCACCCCAACACTCTAAAATGAGTGTGAATTTCACTGGATGGGCATGTGTGGTTTAGTCATAGGCCATCTGGTTAGCTCAGCAGAGGCTTGGGTCAACCTAGCTATGTGTTTACTTAAACAGCGCCTATCACAGAGGAATCTCAGATCGTAAGGCCTTGAGATCTGCTCTTGGAGTCCTCAAGCACTAATAAACACAATAGTCACCAGGGTCAGGGAGTAAGAACGAGACTGTACTTTATCTAGTTTTTAGATGTAGAGATATGTTCCAGTGGATGGTTACCATGACAGAAATACAATTTAGGGAGATTGCAAAATACTTTACGGATCATCCTCTCTCAGAGTGATAAGATTAAAGTACAGCTATTAAAGCCTTCAAACTGATACTCTATCTATTGAGATATATGCAATATCTCTATACGCAAACCTCTATCTATGTCTTAGAATACAGGTTTTTAACTGTGGGAGGGCACACATAGAAAGATGACTGTCTCTTTCTGTTGTTAAAGTCCACCCGGTAAATAGATCAATAGAAATGCAGTGTCATCAAACACAGGAGCACAACATATGAAGACTAAACTCTGTGCCCATGGACAAAGTTAATGCTAGTCATGCAAGGTGAATTAGAATGTGCGGTTCAAAGGAAAGCTACCCCAACACATGCCTATTTTGTCTAGTCTCTTGCCATTTCTCTACTATGTTTTAACTTTGTCACAGGGGCCATCACCAGAGGCTAAACAGATAAGCAATCTAATATTGAATACCAGGCTTTAAAGCCATAGACTAAAGAGAGCTTAAACACTTTTAAGGTCCCAGATGCAGATTATTTTGTTACAATAACAGGCAAAGGATGACATAGGATTGTCTATTTTGTTACCCTACAGCTTTGAAGAAGAGGAAACTGTGTATCCAGGCTCTAGTGAGATTTTTGTTTGTTTGTTGTTTTGGGTGTTTTTGGAGACAGGGTTTCTGTGTAGCCCTGGTTGTCTTGCAACTTACTCTGTTCAGGCTGGCCTTGAACTCAGTACTTAAGAGATCTGTCTGCCTCTGCCTCCTGAGTGCTAGGATCAAGGTGTGCATCACCACCATCCAGCAGTGAATTTTTTTTTTTCAACTCACTTGATAATTATATGACTTAATCTGCCTGTGAAATCAAGTTAAGCCATGGTACTTATTTGCTCTGCTCATATCACAAGGAGACAGTGTTACTACGAAGGAGGTATATTTCTACAAATGTAAGATTCCTTATAGGTTTTGTGGCTTCTCCAAACCTAATTTTCTCTTTTAGTAATCAGTGGTTAAAATGGATCAGCTACCACAGAGACTCCCAAATGGCTTATAGGAGAGATTCAACAATTTGTCCACAAGTGAACTGAGAAATGAGCATATCTAATTACCCTCCAATGCCAAGCATGGGGGCCTATAGCACTTCTGTCACAGCTAAGGTCCGGAGTCACCTGGGTCCCACTATGACCTTCATGTGACTTTCCAGATGTACAGACATCATTTCCCAAGCTGCTTCATGGCAAAGAAAGCTGCAGTGCTCACGTGGTTTCCTCTTTAGGAAGAGTGTTAATGACTGCCTAGAACATTCCATGAGTCTCATATTCAGAGCCAGCAACATTTTAGAAAACAGTGAAGCCAGTGGTGGTGCACACCTTTGATCCTAGCACTTGAGAGGCAGGGGCAGGTGGATCTCTGTGAGTTCAAGGCCAGCCTGGTCTACAGAGTAAGTTCCAAGACAGCCAGAGCTACATAAGGAAACCAAGTCTTGAGAGGAAGAAAGGAGGGAGGAAAGGAGGGAAGAAGAGAAGGAAGAAAAGGAAAGGAAGGAAAGACAGTTGAGATAACAGGAATGGTACATTTATAATGTTCTGTGCAGCCCTTGAACACGTTCTGTATATTTCTTGGGTAAGAAGTATGGACTGGCAAATTTTGCTTCCTGTTTAAAAGTTAATTTTTTTTTTTTTTTTTTATAAAAGAACAAATTCACCTATGAAGGTTTTAAGACAGAAGCATTGCACTGGACAACCCTTAGGCTCCTTGCACAACATGGCCTAAGCATGGGGTCAGTGCTCTCTGATGATGATGCTATTATTTTAGTTAAAGAATAATCAAGCATAAATGTGACCTTGTGGCTTCATGCAGAGCCACAAATACCACCCTGGGCCTTCTTGCCCATCTTGAGTTCACATCTTGGAAATCCTTGGCATTTTATAGTTGCTCTGACTTGAAGTTCAGACCTCGAGTTGAGTTGAAGCTCACACTGAAACACGACAGCCATGTACCTGTTGTGGGGATTGAGTCGGAGGGATCCTTGTCAGAACAGGTGACTTCTGATCCTTCTTTTATCTGAAATGAGACACACAGAGAAGTTAGAAGTAAATGCATGTACTGGATAGAGGCGGGGTGGGAGGTGGGGTGGGAAGTGGGCCGTTGTATTGGAGAAGACCATATACAATTAAGACTGAACAGAACTTCAGTGTTTGTTAAGATCTTGCTTCAGTCTGTCTCCACCAGCTCAGAGCTGCCGCTCCTCCACCTGAGCTCAGGCCTTTAATACTCTTGCTTGGAATGTTGCAACCCTCAACCATGTCACCACCCCCAGGTTGGATGGCCTCCTCTTCCCTATTTGCAGTGGTCTTTCTCAGGAAGCTGTAATTGTGACCCTCTCCTGCCTATAGTTTTCAGCAAAGCCAGGCTGTTCCATTCCTGCTGTTTCTTATTGTGACCCCAAAGATCAGAATGGGGACAAGCATCAGAGAAGATTAATACTATTTGTTGATTGAACAAATGGCTACCATATACCAACCACAGCATAAAACCATTGATCCCATTTCCCTACTCTAGTCTGTCTTGACCAGGTCTCCGTCCTCCCCCATACCTCCAAGCTTTATGTAAACAGTTGCCCCTACTCTTTCTTCTCTCCATTTCTTAGCCTTCTACCCATCAGGCTCATTCCTAGTCATTCTTCAAAACTGAGACCAGGGGCAGCTTTAGGAGAGTTGTCTTCAACCATCTGAGTTGGTTTCTTTTCCTCTGTGTCCCCAGAAGACCCAACACAAATTTTAATCTCAGCTGCTATTACACTGCATGCAATTGCTGGCTGATGTGTTCGTTCCTCTACCAAACTGTATTCTTTTGGATCAGCAGTGTATTTTATTTGTGTTTTAAAGTCTCATGTCTGGAACCCATCTATCCATCTACTCAGGCACTCAATAGATCAGCCTGAGTCCTTGCTTCTCTTAGTTTGCATTTGAGAGGTGTGGAAGAGACTTAATGTAGCCTGAGGGAGAAGAGCAATACAGAGAAGACAATACCAACACTTCCTTAGCAGTCACTGCATGCAAGACTGGAATACATGTTCTTTATCTCTTACCATACTTTATAACTCCGTCGCAAGACCATGACAGTTGTAGCCATTACTTCCCAGATGAAACCCAAAGCACAGAAAGGCTAAGGCCTTGCTTATTGACACAGAGCCAGGCTATGGAAGAGTCTGGATTTGAATACAGAGCCAGTGGCTTCATCTCACTGTGCCTGCTTCCTTCTAGGTGTATCTGTGATATTAGAAAATACAGGGCCCACTGGTCACTCAAGAATCTTTCATACTGGGTCTCTTAGAGAAGTCCAGGCTACAGCTTGGGGTAAACACTTCCCTTTTTCATAAGATGGAAAGAGAAGTGCAAAATTCATTCACCTTTATCCTGGATTGAAGACGCCAACCAAGCTTTAGGTGTCTGAGTCCCTTGAAGAGTGCAAAGTAACCTATCTAATCTCAGCAGGAAGAATCTGAAAGCAGCTGAGGTAACTCATCATCAAGTTGCAAGTGAGAAGAAAACAGTATGAGGGTGGATCAACGTCACAGCGCTCTGCTCCCAGACTCTCTGGGTTCCAGACCTCAATCCACTTCTCCTACTCAGACAAGTTTTCTTTTCCTTTCTCCTTAGAGTAAAGGCTCAAGGACTAACCAGAAGTCTGTGAAGGGTCTGAGGTATCTTGTCACAGTGCCATGGGACCCCAACACCTCACCCTTCTAGAACCATACTGAGACAGGTCTAAGGACTGTGTTGATTCAGGTCACCAAAGGAATACTCACGCATACTCCCCAGTCAGCTGGCTGAATTTCAGGAGCTTGTTACAGTTTCCACAACACTATAGCTTTCAGTGTGCCCAGAGACAACACAGAGCCAAGTAGAAGGTTACAAAGATTCAAGGCTGTCCTTTAAATAGAAGGTTACAAAGACTCAAGGCTGTCCTTTAAGTAGAAAGTTATTAAGATTTAAGGCTGTCCTTTCCTTACCTGTTGCTTTGCTATGGGTTTCAGCCGTCTGGACCGGTAGTTGCTATTTCTGTAGGTGAACAGATAGGGGTTCTCCTGCACACAAAAAAAAATGGTGACATGTAACCGTGACCCAGAGCTCTTCTTCCATGACAATCAAGCTTGCCAGTGGGATGGGGTTCAAGAGAGAACTGAGGAGGATTATTGGGGAGTAAGGAGTTTATTTAAAAAGTTGTGAGTGACTGTCACAGACAAGCAGACAGAAACACAATGTCATGGCATGAGCTCTGAGGGACAGTCCAGGCCCCAGCACCATAGAGAGACAGTATGGTGGCATTGCTAAAGAAAGATATAGAGCCCATGTGACAGAATAAAAACGAGGAGTTTTCACAGTATAAGCCTGTAGGCTAGACAGGAGCCAGGAATAGAGCTAGGAAACTAGATGTGTGTGACCAATACCCTCTTGGTTATAAGTTTACTTCTCATGAAACAAATCCTGGTCCCAGAGGTCTGCAACTAGGGACCCAGGAGGTGCTGTTGATTTCTGTGATTGGGAAAAGGCTGCTGCAGGTGTTATGGCCTGGGCAGTGGCTGGATTCTAACAATGAATTCTTAAACATCATCTTCTCAATGAAGCCAACCCTTTCCCTGGCTCTTTCCTCTACTTGCATCTTGGCCCTCTGAAGAAGTTCCTGAGACTTTGAAATGCTCATTTGCAGACCAGCATCAAGGTCTGTGTCGCTGGGCTATGTACGTGTATCTCAGCCAAAAGAGAACCTCATTTTAGGCTTTTTGGAAGCCATAGTGAAGAGGGAAAAGGTAAATTATTGCTTCTTATTGCATAACATAATAAACTTACTAATTCATCAAGAAGAATCAACCCACATTCCACGATAGAAGGAATTTCCATCACTAACGTTTGGTAATTTCTTCATCCATGTCCTTGGAAAGACTGTACATATATATATTGCATATACATATATATACATACACACATTTGTATGTGTATGTGTGTATGTATGTATGTCTCATATATATTACATTACATGTTGGGCACATATTTATATACAGCCTTCAAGACTCCTTAGAAACAACTCAGCAACTCTACCTCCTGAGGGAAAGGAAGGGCCATGAATGGCACTTGGGGCACAAGACCAGGGCCCTGAGGAAATGAACAGGACCATAGCTGGAGGCCAGGAGAGCCTGGCTTTGTTCCTGTGACTTCCATGGGTACAGAGGGCCTTCCCTCTGCCAGCCTGCTCTCACAGTCCACAGAATATGTTTTAGGACAGCCACATGCTCAGGCCCAGGGCAACAGACCCAAGACTGTCAGGGGGCTAATGTCTCAGTAAGACCCCACATATCACCAAATTCCATGTGTCTGCCCACATCCAGGCTCACCCAGTCCCGTGTCTCCTACCTGAGAGGGACATTTCATTGTCTTTCTCTCTGCGGCACTGATTGAGTCATCCTTTCCACCCACTGGTTCCATCTAGAAAAGGAAGTGGTATCTAAAACAGAGGCACCTCCCTCAGCAGGCAGCAGCCTTCCATGGCGCACCTGAGATGCTGCTCCCCCACCCCTCCACTGGGGGGAGCCACTCCCCAACCCCTCCACTGGGGGGAGCCACTCCCCCACCCCTCCACTGGGGGGAGCCACTCCCCAAGCCCTTCCACTGGGGGGGCCACTCCCCAATCCTCCACTGGGGAGAGCCACTCCCCACCACCCTCCACTGGGGGAGGTCTCTCAAGAGTTTATTCTTGGATCAGCAGCCATTGGTGGCATTTCCAGCTCTGTCTTAGACTTGGGGGTCAGAAGCTTAGTCCTTAGTGGGTGCAGCTACTGCTCCCAGGATTCTGTAGCTCTCATTGAGACACTGCATGAGGTTAGTGGCTTCTTGGGTTTTGTTTTTTCATAGGGAGGGTTTCCTAGTCCGTCTCAGGAGAGACACAGGAGGAGAAACTGAACATGCTTTGGAGCAGGTATTCTAGCAGACCGACACTGGTATGCTGAAGCCACGCAGATACCCTGCAGCAGGCCGCAAGGCTTCATGATCACCCTAGGGTGGTTGTCATGTCCTCCATCCGTGCCCAGCTCTTGACTGGCTCACTGAACAAGATTTCCACAGCAACGAGAGTAGAGGCAAGGAAGAAGGGCAAGTCTGAGGCAGCGTGTGAAAAGCACGTGTCCTCTCCCTGGCTGCTTCTCTTTTGTAGCTATAATCTACATCGGTGGCTCTCAACCTTCTAATGCTGCGACCCTTTAATACAGTTCCTCATGTTGTGGTGATCCTCCCCTCCAACCATAAAAACATTTCACCACTACTTCATAACTGTAATTTTGCTATTGTTATGAATCACACTGTAAATATCGATACGCAGGATATCTGATGTGTCCCCCAAAGGGATTGCAACCCACAGATTGAGAACCAACAATCTACACGTGCATAAACCCAGCTCTAGTTTAAAGACAAAAACCAAAACCCCACGCCTCTGCATTGAAATTTACGCAGCTTTGCATGAAGCCGAACAGGCCCCAGTCTTTAACTGGGCTGTCAAGCTAGAGAGACAGGGAGTGTAACTGGGCCCCCACGCCCATGGACAAGGCTGTCCAGTGACTTGAGAAAGAATGCCATAACACGGTAACCACAAAGGCCACCTAACAACAGACAAACGTGCCTGAGAGCAACAGCACGAGGAACCAGAAAAGCACTGAACACCAGAACAAAGGCAAGTGGAGAATCAGATGGAGCTGTTTTGTTTGCTTGTATGGCTGGACTTCAGGGACAGGGCCTTCTGCATGCTAGGCAACTTTTCTATTACCAAGCCCCAGGCCAAGCCCAAGGGGGATGCTTTAAAAACTTTGTATGGGGTGAAGATGTGTCTCAGGGGAGTACTTACCTGGTATGCTTAAACCCTGGGTTTGATTCCCAGCACTGAATTAAGACCTTGTGTGGCAGTATAAGCCTATAAGCCTGGGCACTTTGGAGGTAGAGGTGGGGGCATTCACAAACTCAAGTTCAAGACCAGCATGGATAAGAGAGGGAGGGTAGTGAGGAGGGAGAGGAGAGAGGGAGGAGAGGGGAGAGAGGGGGAGAAGGAGAAGGATAATGAGAGAGAGAGGGATCAAAGTGGTTTTTTGCACATGCCCTTTTCCTCCTATTTGGGAGCTTCGTGCTTTGCTCTCAAGCTTGTCGCACCCAGAGTGCGAGGCTCAGGTAGCAACTCTGCCTCTCATCTTTCAAGGACTTTTGACAGGGATGTAGGTAGTCACTGGCTTGGACACCCTGTCTGTCTGCCACACATACACACCATGAAGACTTTAAATTCCCTTCAAGATCTAATCCTGTGTTTGTGTCCCAGATCCCAGAAGCCAAAGGAGTGTTCAGGGACTGGTGTTTTGTTCTGAGCCAATGGAAGGAGAGTCAGATAGGGGGTATAATTACTGTCACTTCTGAAGGAGGAGTGGCAGCTTGTGGCTCCAGGCCCCTGGTGGGGGAGGTGGTAGGGAGGAGGTGGGGGAGGGGAGGAAGGGACTAGGCTCTTAAACCTCTCAAACTCCTTTCAGTTTTATTTTGACAGTGGCCACTCCCAGAGCCCTGAAGTGAAGCAGGCTGCTCACAACGGGAGTGCCCCGGGGCCTGGCTGATTGCCAGGGTCAGGTGGTCAACTGCAAAGCATCTTTCTTCTCCTCAATCTTTCAAGAAAGTTAGAACCCATGAGAGAATCTGGAAAGAAACCACATCTATTCTAAGGGAATGAATCCACCAGAGCCTTGAAAGATATTTCAAGATCCTCAGAGGAGAGTTCATGGGTTTACCCAACAAAACTGTCTGAAAACTCAACATTTGGGAGGCTGCGGCAGGAGGATTGCTTCGAGTTTGAGGTCAGCCTGGTTACAGAGTGAGATCATGTCTCAGGGCTAAGGCAACAGCAAGCCTCAAGATAAGTGTTTCTATATCAGTCACCCAGTTTTCTGACACCAGTTCTGACCCTGAATCTTCAAAGGAGATAGAAAACTCAGTGACTTCATAGACTCTCCCTTCCTCCTGCCACCACCCAGTGCTGCACATACTATCTGCCCCACCCTTGGGACATCTGCTCCTTGCTTTTGCTCTATCTTCCACTCTGCTCTGCCACCATGAAATTAGCTAGTACATGGGGATGGATGAGGGTGATCTTAAGAAATCCTCTCTGTGGGATTGTGAAATGGCTGAGCAAGTAGGCACCGGCCACCAGGCCTGAAGTGAATCACATGTGTATCATGGCTCAGTGCTCCCCTCCCCTCAATAAATAAACACAGTAAGTTTAAAAAAATCAGATCTGGAAAGAGTTCTTTTGAAGTATGAACACTTGCTGAGTTCTCTCTTCTGCCCGGTAACGGTAGCATCTTCCTGCGAGGCTTCATGTAGGGATTTGTGAGTGTTGCAAAGACCTGAGATTTTATGCCCTTAGGGGTGTGTCCCATTCACTACCACTGTACAAGAATTTCCAGTATTTGCTGAGGAAGCAACAGAAAGGGTCCTGAGAGATTGCGTTCTGCCCAGACATAAAACCCTTTTCAGTTTCACAAAGGAGGTGCAAGCTTCAGCCAGGGGCTGGGGGGGTCAGAGACCATGCACCTGAGAGAGTTCTAGTCCAAGTGTGGGCAGATAAAACTGCTCGACACCTCTGCTTCTGGGTAGCTCCCAGAGCCCACACCTACTGTCTGAGGGCAGGGAAGGACAATATTGATGTGGCTTGTACATAGCCTCACGTGGCTCTGTGGACTGCAGATTCCTTTGGATGCAGATGAGCACCAGGTATGTAGTCATGAGATACTCAGGTCCCTGAGATCTTCTTCTGACTCTATTTCTGCTGCCTACCTAGGAAAGCTCTCCCTTAAGCCTCTGTGTCTGCGAATGTGGCATAGAACATGTATTCCGGGACTGACCACAGTGGTTTGGGGTAAACTAAGCATATCAAAAAAGGGGCTCCAGCCTTCCCGATGGAGACAGAACTGAAAGATGTGAAGGAAGCCCGCAGGCACCCGCTGTTTCCCTCTGAGGCTGGCTAAAGGTCATCATAGTCTTGAGACAGAGAGAAAAATGTTACTTACGTCAAGAAATGGGACTGGAGCCAGAACCACTTTCTGACACCCCTCACCTCGTCCTAACCTGTCACATTCCTGATCCTTCACAGGCAGATTCAAGCCTGCAGGAGCTGTGGGTGGGGTCTAGCAGAGTTGTGGGTGGCCTGGTGGTTTGCCAGTGAGGAAATGGAGGACTAGAACACTTGGGGAACTCCTCTCTCCCTTTCTGGGCTGCAAGGAGCCTTGAGGGACTTATTGGGAAACTGTGGGCTCGTGGCTGTTTGGATAAGTCTAGAGAGAGGCAGGTGACTGCCGCCTAGGAGGACTGTTAGTTCTTCTCCAGAGTCCTTATGACACTTGCTGTATCCCAGGCCCGGGCCTTAAAGGAGACACCTCCTGCTTCCCACTGGGCGCTGGCTCCTTGTGACCCTTGAGCAGGTTAGAAGAAACTGGGTCAGAAGCATGGGAATGTCCCTTGGCTGCCTGATACAGTTATCACCATTACTGAGGCCAACACTGCAGTCAACAGCAGGATCAAAGGACACAGAAAGGAGCCCAGCCCTGCTGGCTCTCTCCAACTGTTCTCCCTCTCACTTTCCAGGCCTTGTCTGTGCTCTAGGTTCCATTGTCCCCAGTTTCTGGCAGATCAGCCTCCCTCCCTCCTGCCATCTGCTGATGCACTTAGTCACTGTCCTCAACCTCTTCACTCACAAAAGGCCCCTTGCCAAGGATGTCTGTCCTGCTCTCTTCCTATACACCACTTCAAGTCCCATCTTCAGAGCCTCTCCTGACCTTGTGGTCAGATACTTGTTAGCTGAGGAGGCATGGTGTGAGTAGAGGCTCAAGGTTTGGCTGAGCTGGCACCATCAACCCTGTCTCCTTGAGAGAAAGTGGTTGGAGGGCAGCCTCTACTAAGGAGCCCAAAGTCTTCTCTCTGTCCTTCATGGGAGAAAGGCTAGCAGTGGTTCTCAACCTGTGGGTGGTAGGTGATGCCTTTAGCAAACCTCTATCTCCAAAAACTATTTACATTCCAATTCATAACAGGAACAAAGTTATGAAGTAGCAACAAAAATAATTTTGCATGTGAGTGGTTTTTCAGAGACAGGGTTTCTCTGTGTAGTCCTGGCTGTCCTCAAATTCACTCTGTGGACCAGGCTGGCCTTGAACTCGCAGAGATACACCCGCCTCTGCAGCACTTTAATCCCAAATGCTGGGATTAAACGTATGTGCCACCACCATCTGGCAACAAAAATAATCTCATTTTTGCAGGTCACCGTACCATGAGGAACTATGTTAAGGGGTTGCAGCATTAGGAAGGTTGAGAACCACTAGTAAAGGATTGTCCCATCCAAGGGCTACTCCACCTGCAAGTGTCTTTGTCAGTGAAACCTGATGCCTTTATCAAAGGGCAAAGTGTTTCACACATGGGGTCACTTCCAGGTCCCTAACTTCCCTGTTATGACCTCCACAGGCCACCTTGGGCTAACGTGAAACTCAGCATACTCCACACAGTGAAATATTTCTAATCCAAGGAAGAAGAAAAGCCACCTTCTCCTGCCAGGATTGTAAAGCTTGAGTAACATGAATGGGGTGGGGGCAGGGAAGGGATAATGGAGAAAGTGCCCCAGTACCCTGAAAGGTCATCAAGCTTTGGGGTACCTTCTATCCACTAATAATCCCAAAGGCCCTGGGAAATCTTTGGGAAAGTCTATCACTGCTACCCTACGGAGATCAGCACATTCTGTGACGTAAAGGATAAGATACACTGAATGTATGGGTCAGGGGTTTGTGTTTGTGTTATTTGGGAGTTGATAGCCTGAATTGATGCAGGTATGAAAGGAAGAATCTAATTTGAGTCCAGATCATCTCTCTGAAGACAAAGCTGGCTCTGGCTACCACCCAGGCCTTTAGACCTGCATGGTGCCACCTAAGCGAGGAGAGGGGAGTAGGAGCTGCGGGGGTGGGGAAGCCTGTGTCCAAGACGTGCCTGAGATGAAAGGAAGCAAGCCAATCACCCAATCTCCGAGGAACACGCTCTGCCTCTGGGGAAGGTAGGATGAAGCCTTCCCCCAGGTCCTGTCATTGGTGGGGGTCAAGCTTCTGGGCACTGAGCTTGCTTGACTAGCATTCCTTGGGTAACCTGCACCTCTTCCTGGGTGCAGTGGCAGAGGTCATCCCTTTGTGAATCAGCACACTGGCTGGCGTGAGCCTCTGAGCCCCACACTCACCATGTTATTCCAGATCCTGAAGGCAAGTGTGGTGGGATCCTGGGTCGAGGACCTTTCCTGGAAGAGAAGGACTCTGTGTCAGCTCCCTGCTCCCAGGATATGATGGCCTCCATACCGACGGACCCATGAGAACAGGGCTGTGACCCATCCAGCTCTGTCCCCTAGCCTTTCCTTAACAATGAGTTTATAGGAGCACTGTCTGGGGTGAGGGTTTGGCAGTCAGGGCTGCAGGAAGCAGAGTGAGTCTCTGGTTGCTCTGCCTTGTGATGGAGCCTCTAAACCTGAACTCCGAACAGGAGCAAATAACAGAGATGTGACTCAGCTGCCATCTGAATGAGGAAGTGGGGCCGGGCAGGGGTCCTTTCCCCCTTATGAGCCATGGTTTTAAACAGCAATTAAGTCTTGGAGGTAGCACCACGATGCCAACAGATAGGAGCTGAGCGCTGTTCCCAGCTGCAGCACTGAAGGGGAATGCTAGAGATGGTGGCCTTGAAGACCCACCCTCAGTAAACACAGAGATGAGAGGTACCCAGGGCTTCCCAACCCCAGGCCTTGAGTTCTTCCTATGTGTTAACTCATGGGATCTCGACATCCACTCTAGATGGATGGAATATCAGCACAGTCCTTGTTTAACAGATGTGAGGCCAAGGCACAGAGAGGTCACACCATTTCCCTGAAGTCACACAGTTGGTCCATTCCAGAAGCAGGACTTTAGGCCACACTATCCGCTCTGGGTCTCTGCTCTTTATTTTGGAGCTGTCCTGCGTCTCAGAATCTGCCTCATGGGGCTATGAAACCCTGTGAGGGAACTGCAGGAGAAAGGGTGAAAGACTGCTGTGGTATTGTCTCTGAGACTGTACCTCTGGCATTCGGTAAAGTCTGGGGCTTCTGTGGAGGATGAGGTAGGGAAAGGAGGAGGGGGAAGAGGAGGAGTCAGACCTGGAGGCAGGGGCAGGTGTGTGGTGTGGTCCAGACTTCCTCCTATGTACTACCCAGACTCTTGACACCTCACATAGCTTACTCACCGAGGGTGGCTCTAGCTCAGAGAAGAAAGGCTGGAAAACCACGGCGAAGGACTCACGCTTGTTGAACTTGCTGGAGGCCAGGAGATCTTCCCATGCTTCCTGAAGGGAGAAGAGTGCGCATGGCAAGAGCCCAAGCCAGCCAGAGTTGTTTAATGCACCAGGACTACTCAACTCAACCACCTCCACACATAGTATACAATCATGTGCTTGGAAGGGCCCCCTTGTCTTACACTCTGGGTCTCTTGAGGACTAAAAATGAGTTTTCTCCTGTCTCGGAAGCCCGAGCAACAGGGAGTACCAGCCAGAGAGTTGGAGACTCTGCTCTGGAAACTCAAAAAGTACAAGACATCCCTGTATGCCAAGGAGGAGCCATGTTCTCCTAAGGGGCAAGGCCTGCAACAGTGCCCTCTCTCCCAGCCTGTAATCTCCAGGTTAGACTGTCACACAGCTGCATTTCCAACAATGGCATGAACATAATGCTAATGCGCCTCAGCAGGCACTGTATTTTGAGCTGTTCACCAGCTCAAGTGTAAGAATGGTGACTTTCACTGAACCCACTACACCCTACTTGGCCTCTTTGGTCAACTTCAGGAGCCATGGCTTGCCTCCACATGGGCACTGTCTGGGTGGAAAAAAACCACATGCCTAGCAGTGCCAGTAACAGAGGCAGCAAAAGACATCTCAGAAGCAATGGGCAAACCTTTTCACCAGCTGCTTTCGGCACGATCCCCTCCTCCATCACACATGCCGTGGTGCCTCCCCTTTATGACAACAGTATGGATTCATCACAGGGAGTACTGTCAGGGTACCTCTCATGGGTTCCCAGCAGTCCTGAATTCAGCCAAGTCTTACTGGAGCTGGCTTAGCTCACTGTCTCCCACCATCCTGTTCTCCTCCTTCATACTCCCCGACCTCGGAGAGCCAGCAGCCCAGGTTCCAAGCAGGACTCACCTGATAGGACCACTGCATGACAGCCTTGGATAACTTCGTTGTCTTCTCTGAGCATTTGCAAACCTCTGGTGCAGGGCTGCAGGTCAGAATGAGCCAAGCATGACAGATTATACTGGTGGGATAGGACTATGGGTGTGTGTGGGGGGGGGGTGAGGGGGTTCAGAGAGCAGCTTAGGAAGAAGGGAACTTGTAGCCTTAGAGGGTTCAAGAGAAGAGAGGCAAACGGTGAGTAGGAAGGTTGGGGGAATGTCTTGTTAGGGTTACTAGCACGGTGATGGAGGCAACTTGGGGAGGAAAGGGTTTATTTGGCTCAACTCTTCTGAAACACAGTCCACTGAGGAAAGCCAAGGCAGAGATTCAAGGTGGGAGGGAATGTGGAGGCAATTCCCTTCATTAATTAATTCCAATCATTAATTAAGAAAATGCCTTACAGGCTTGCCTGCTTACAGTCCCGTTTTATGAAGGCATTTTCTCATTTAGGATTCTCTCCTCTCAGATGACTCTAGCTTGTGTCAAGATGACATAAACCTGGCCAGCACAACTGACGCCTTGTCAACCTGACACACAAACGCGTCACGACCAAGCCATAACCTTCTCTTCCTTGTTCCTCTCTTAGATTTCATATTAATAAATATCATAATGTAAAACATATTACAAAGTTAAAAGTCCCACAGCCTTTACGAATTCAAACACTTCAAAATTCAGTCTCTTTTAAAAAATATCCAAAATCTCTTTTAAAAATATAAAGTTTCTATAAAACCCCAACATCGCTTTAAAAGCTCAAAGTCTCTCAACTGTGGACTCCTATAAAATCAAAATAAGTTAAAAACATTCTTACTTCAAGAGGGGAAACACAGAGCACAATTACACTCTGAATAAAGAAAAATCACACTCCAACTGTGTACATCACTCAATGTCCAGTGTCTGGGATCCACTCACAATCTTCTGGGCTCCTCCAAAGGGTCTGGGTCACTTCTCTAGCTCTGCCCTCTGCAGTACACATGGACTGTCTCCTCAGCTCAGGCCTACACTGCTGCATGGCCTGCTGTCCTTGGCATCTCCACAGTTCTGTGGCCTCTTGCTACAACTGGGCTGCACGTTCACTACTAGGCTCTCCCTCTCCTCCGCTCTCTTCAGGGAGCTTGCCACACAGTGCCAAACCTGTTTTCCATGATCCCTTCATGTCTTCAAAACCAGTACCACCTGGGTGACTCCTACACTATCGAGTTCGGCTGACAGCATGTGTGGGTACAGCCTTGGCCACCTCTGGAACCCAGCTTCTGTGTGCTCTCAGAAAATACTTCCCAGAAGATTTCACTTCAACCATGATGGTCTCTTTGTAATCACCACTAATTTCTCAGTTCCAGCATCAGTTTTCCCAGCAAAGGGAAAGTTTCACTCCATTTCTGGTCTCCTGTTAATCATGACTGACTCTTCAACCCCAGCTAACCAGAACCACAGAGGCTTAATTCCAAATATGCAATGACCCCAAGAGAGAGTCAAGTGACTCTCAGACTTCCTTCTGAAATCTCACAAGACAGACCTCTGTCATCTGTCCTGCCCCCAGGTTCATTTGTCAACCTTTGAACCCTCAATGGCTTTTCTAGCCCAAAGTTCCAAAGTGACCCCACGATTCCTCCATAAAAAAATGTGGTCAGGTCTATCACAGAGATACACCACAAAGCTGGTATCCATTTCTCTTAGGGTTACTACTGCTGTGATGAGACCCTGTGACTAAAAACACAGGGGAGAAAAAGGAGAAAAGGGATTTATATGGCTTACATATCCTGTATCACAGTCCACTGAGGAAAGTCAGGGTAGGAACTCAAACAGGGCAGGAACCTGTAGGCAGGAGCTGATGCAGAGGCCAGGGAGGAGTGCAGCTTGCTCCTCATGGCTTGCTCATGAGGCTAAACAGGAGCCCTACAGCCTTGTCTGCACCCTGGTCTAACGAAGACATTTTCTCAATTAGGGTTCCTGCCTCTCAGAAGACTCTAGCTTGTGTCAAGTTGACACAATGGCCAGCTCAGGGCAGAATGCACCCCATGGAGCCCTTGTCCACTGTTGGGCCCCATTTTGGGCCTGGTTTGGACCTTGAGGACAAACCTGAGCCTGGATCAAGTTTTGAGACCTGTCTCAGTCACTTCTGTACTGGGGTGACTCAACAAGACCCGTCTGGCCCTGCCTCTGCCCTACTGTTGCTGATGTAGAGCTTTGCCATTGGCCCTGTCAGTCACCCCATACCCTCTGTCACCTACATCAGATACATTAAAGGTGAGTTCCTGCTTCGACAAGACTCCAGCTGGATGTTTCTTTTACCATAGACACTCACCATCCTGCTCAGCCCTTGAGAGAGACCCACAGGATGGGACAGCTCTCCTCTCGCCTGGACCTGCCGGCAAGGAGCCAACAGCCCACAGGATCAGGATGTGCTATGAAGATATTCTTCTTTCCCACTTGCTCACCACCCCAGAAACCCACACTCCATCCTTACGATCCTGTTCTCCTTCCCCTTCAGAACCCGTCTTTCCTTTCTCAGCTGGCCTTGCCCTGACCTTCATCACATGAACTTCTTTCACAAAATCAAATACAAGATTCTGAAGCTAAAGCAAAACTCCTATGAAATTTTTCAGAAATACAAGAGAATCAAGTTCTGAGACATTAAAGTACATTGTTATTTTTTTTCCTAGTCATTTTCCAGAGTAATACCTCTTATCACTAGAGATGCTTTGCCAAACCTGTGTGTGTTTAAGATTGTGTCTCATGTAGGAGCCCAGGCTTGCTTCAAATGTGTTGTATACAGCTTTGCCCTCTAACCCCCACTCCCCGCCTCTATCTCCTAAGTGCTAAGACAACACGTGTGTATCACTTTGCCTAGTTTTATGCAGTGCTGGAGACTGACTCAAGTTTGTGTATGCTAGGCAAGCACTCAACTGTGCTTAAATTCTCAAATCATTTGGGGGTGGGGCTCTGGCTCTATCGCTAGGTCAATCAAATTAAATACTGCAACATTCTCACTGACTCTGGCAATCACTAGTATGTGAACCATAGCTACTGAACTCTCCAGCCTCCAAGCTTGGATCTCCCCGGAGAGCAATGTCTGTGGAGAGCCCAGGCAATACTGGACTCTAGCCAGGCTGAGCATGGCAAACATGGCTTTGGCAAGCCTTGCCCTTCTCCACCATTCTCCCTGTCTTGCTAAAAACTGTTAGATTACATTCCTAAAGCTAGTCTCCGAGGTCCATTCCCTTATTCCGCCAATTCCTGAGATCTCCTCCTGAGGCTGACTACCATAGTCCAGCTACCGAAGTATTGAAGTCCAGTAACCAAATAACCTGCTTTGGCTCACCTACTTAAGATGCCCAATTAAAATTAAACACCTCATCCTAACACAGGGTTTCCCCTTCTGTGTTTATAAACCGCCATTTGCCTATGGGCCATGTCTGCCTCCTCTCTATCCAGAGGCCGTCCTTTGTCTTCCAGGACAGTTATTCCTCCCCAGCTCCCTTGCCCCTTTTCTTTATCCCTTATCCCTGCCCTCTGTCCCTCTGGGGTAAATAATCTCCTTTGTGCTGAGAACATGGTCTTAGAGTGTCTTGACCTACTTCAAGGTCCCTACAGTACATGTGACAACCACACCATAGACGATGGTCCTATTCTCTGTCTGTCTGTCCCCCCTGTTCTCTTTTACCTGACGCCAGTCTCTTGATGCTGAAGAGCTATGGTCAAAACCTCAGAGAGATCCACCAAATTCACAAACGCTCTGGGGACCTAGGAGATGAAGAGACATAAGAGACAGGAAGAGACACGCGCATGTGCCAAGCTGCCATGGCTGCCTCTGGGCTTTCTGGAACCCTGTGAGCCTTGTTTGGGGACCACCCTTTGGAGGGTTTGGATGATGTTGGTCCAAAGGCGTCACTCCTTCAGCTCTGCATCTTAGAATGTACCTCTTGCCTCTCTCTGGTGGTCAGTGAGGCCCAGATCCTGGGGAAGCACTGTGTATGTGGGAAGGTGAGCCGTAGCATTGTTCTTGGGCTCTCAGAGACTGCAGTTGCCAGAGGCCAGCCTCAGTCAGAAAGCAATGGCGCTTAACTCTTTGAGAGTGCCTAGCCCCCACCCCTGTAGCATCCCTTTTCAGGACTGGTGAGAAGATGGAGTCCTTCAAGCTTCCCATCCTCAGGGTCTTGTTCTCTTACTTCAGCAAATACCACTGAGAGTAAACCAAATCCCACCTCTGCTGCCCTAAGAAGGGCCTCAAGGGCAGTCAAAATGATGCTTGCCTCATGCTCCAGGTCCCAAGGGCCCAGGGGCTGGAGATCCATTGCCTTACCTCACGATGCAGGTAGTCCAGTACCCCCCACAGCATCTCCACATGCTTCGTCAAGTGCCTTTTCTGTGAGAGAAGAACTGGGGTGAACAAGGGCAGTGACAGGGAGGACACAAGGCCCAGGGATCCAGACTCAGACGACCCCACAGAGACTATGGCAGATGCTTAAAGGAGGCTGTGCCCTCCCCCCCAAGTGTAGACTCTCAGAGCCGCTTTGTTTTGGTTTGGGCTTTGGGTCCAGTCTCTGTTTCTCTAACCCATCCTCCACTAGGGAGGCCAGAGAAGGGCAAGCCCAAGGCTGAAACGTGATGAGAGCCACTGTAGTGGCTCTGATGCTCAGGCAAAGGTGAGATGCGTTCCTTCCCAAGGGCTGAGAGCTGTTTTTATCTGGAGAAAACAAATCTGAAGAGGGAATACGATCGACCTGGACTTGGGGACGCAGACAGATCTCAAAACTTCTAAAACAGGACCTGGAGCAGTGGCGTGGTGGGTGAGAGGCATCTGTCACTGAAACCTGGTGACCTGTTTGATCCCAGGATTATTCTTGATCTCCTCACATCATGGCGTGTCTCTCTGTCTGTCTGTCTGTCTGTCTATCTCTCTCTCTCACCCCCCCCCACACAAAATAAATAAAATATAATAATTTTTTTAAAAAAAAATCCAAAATTTCCCCAGAGTACAGGCTAATATTCCTTATCTGGGAGATTTGGGACCAGAAGTGTTTCTGTCTTTGGAGTCTCTCAGGTGTGGTGTATTTGCATAGATTTTACCAACTGAGCACTTAATATCTGAAAATCCCAAATCTGAAGTGCTCAAATTTTTTTTGGATTTTTGGACTTCTAATCAGAAATCTAAACTGGGCTGTTTGCCAGATCCCTCCTTCTCCACCCTCACCCCTGTGCAGTAGTTGCCCTAAGTAAGGAAAATGGTCTCGGAAAGAGAGTCGCAAGGGCCCCATTACTAGAATGTATAACCCCCCCCCCCCCAGTGCAGCCCTCTCCCTATCTTTGCAGGTGAGAAAATAAGCTGACGAGGGAACCTCTAAATTTGACCCCTGGTTATCATTTCAATGTGAAAAATAAAATGTACAAGAAGACAAACGCCTCAGTTGGCTGCAGACTAGCTGTCCCCTGGAGCAATGTGGCTCAGACAGCAAGACAAGGCAGGGCAAGAAGCTGTGCTATTACCTGGGGGGACAGGGGCAGGCACTCTAGAGGCAGCTGCCAATCATCGGATGAGGGTTGTGGGGAGGGCCACGCCCCACCCACACAGAAGAAGTGCCCTGTCTGTTTCTCCTCTGCTCCTGCTTTGGTAAGAGTCTGGCCTCTCAGCCGGTCTGCTGGCAATGGCCAGTGATAAGCACTCTGTCTGGATTCTTCTGAGCAACACTATTTCCTTCCTAAAGAGCCCTAGGATGTGGGTTGCAGGGCGTGGGTCTCTGCAACTCATCTGGGGGCATTCATTCAGGGCATCCATCCTCTCTGGGGACCCTGGAAGAGCATGATGCTTCCACTCCCAAGTGAGATCTTGCTTTAGAAACCTCTGGGTCAAGGGTTTGTCTCTAGACATTTGGGGAATCTAAGTCTCATCCAGCCACCACAGGTGTAGAATGGTTGTAACGTGGCTCTGCAGCAACCAAGTAGAAGACATTATGTACCTATAATGACTGTCATAGACACTTGTCTTCAGACTGCTTTCATCATGATTCAGTATGTTATGTGCTTCCCACGGCAGTCCAATGCACGCATCCAGGACAAGAGCTGCAGAGCAAGTCCAGTGCACGCATCCAGGACAAGGAAAGCAAAGAGCTCACGGCCCCCCTCATCCACACAATGAACTAGAGTATTTTATATCCAACCCCATTCCCTTCTCCCTTTGTTTTACATTTTTTGTTGCAACCTTTCTGACTTATTTGTGGACACTCACTAATGTCCTGGCACCCATGACCTGAAAACCTAGAAAAACAATTCTATGTGTTTAAAATTGTGAAAGATTTGAAAGAGCTAAATGGCTGTTGGTAGGCCAGTGGCTAGTGCATGCATGTGTAAAATGCACCCGGCACTCCTATATGGGACTGTCACAGTGGATGGTGATCAGTGGTGATACGCATAGTGAATACATTTTAATGAAAACAAAGAATATTAAAGGTAAAAACAAGACTTGCGTATTACTCGTGGAACTAAAAATTAATAAAAAACCAAGTCACATAAGTGGGACACGTGTACTTAGAATGCGTCATGAACTCAATAATGTTTGAAGAGACAAATACATTAAAGGCAAAAAAAATCATGTAAGACAGCTTAGCTGCAAGTTAGAGTGCAGAGAAGAGATTAGGAATGAGTAGGAATGGCGCTCTCGCACATGGAAAACCAACCGAATGCCATTCTGAGCAAACTTACCACAGATACGATAGCATGTGCTTGAGTCTACATGTAAGAGGGCAGATTTACATATATGTTTGGTAATGTGTGAGTGGCTGAAGATACAGAGGCATGTGGCAGTGTGCAAACACATGCTTGAATATGTCAATGCACGGATGCATAATTTACGAGTTAACGTTAATATACATAATGACCCCAGAGAGAACAAATGGAGCATGTAAATTTTGTTTGGCCCTAGTGAACAGAGACTGTCTTAGTCTGTATACAACACACTCAGGAGATCTGCAGGAACAGTGGGCAGTGAGAACTGGCCAGGGAAGGGAGGTTTTGACCACAATTCTCCTGGGGTCTATGGCACAAAGGAAAGGGAGCTTTGATAGTGGCCTGGGGGTCAGTGAATGTATGCAACATTTGGGAGAAGGCAAGACATGGCAGAGGAGAGGCACAAAAAGAAACTTAGCCATGCCCGAGCCATGGCCTCACAGAGGTCCTGAGAACTGGCCTGAGGGAGCAGTAGGCAAGTTGACAGAGACACGTTAGTGGCAACTGGACTTTAGGCTCACGAAGAAGAGTATGTATGTCATTCATAATGCCACAGCCTATATTCCCCAGCTATCCTGTACACTTCAGCTGACTGGAGCTGGTCTTTGATAAACACTGAAGTCACAATCTGCGATATAATTATCTACACTTATATTAGATGAAGTCACTTGTTTTGTACCCAGGAAAGCCAATGAGCCTCAACAATAAGATCCACAGGTCATTTGTTGGCTTTTTGTAAATGCAAGGCTTTCCACCCAAGCTGGGACTCGGGGTTAGAGTGAGGCAAGTGTATGCATCCTACACTAGTTAGTGTGAGGTGAGTGTATGTGTCCTACACTAGTTAGTGTGAGGTGAGTGTATGCATCGTACACTAGTCCACAAACTCACTGCTTGCATGAAGGTAGAACTGAGAAAGGCAAACAATTCTTAGCTAACTAGTAAGCTGATTCTCTTCAGATGCAGAATGATCATTGACTCAGTTTCCCTAGACCCTGATTCTTTTCCTAATACAAGAGACTGGAGAGTATAAAAATCCATAGTAGGATCATATTAAATGTAAAAGCTCCTGAGCAACAAAGGAAACAATCAATGTCTAGGTGAATCCCGGACCTAGAAGTAAGAAAAAAAAATCTGTTCATTTTCCAGGAGGTTAATATTCACAATATATAAGGGATTAAAAAAGTTAAACACCAAAAACCAAATCGTCTATCAACAAACAGTCAGACGCCTTGAATACAGCTCGAGAGAGAGGTATAAATGGCCAATAAATCCCCGACAAAGTAATCAATGTCATTAGTGAACACAGAAGTACAAATCAAAACCACACCGATAATCCAACACATCCCATGCATCTCATTTCACATGCAGGGGTGAGGTGAAAGGTGCTCCTTACATAGGACTGGTGGCGCTGTGAATTACTGAGCTACTGGAAAATCAGTAGAGAGGTCTCATGACACTGTTAGGGAATCAGCCTGAGTGCTCACTACAAATGAATGGATAAAGACAATGTGGTATGTCTACACAGTGGAGTACTATACATCCATAAAGAAGGATAGAATTGAGTCATTTGCAGGAAAGTGAATGACCTGAAGATCATCTGATAAACCAGACCCAGAAATACAAACATACATTTTTCTCTCCTACATAGTATCTAGATTTTTTTTTTTTTAAAAGACATGGAAGTAGAAGGGGACCTATTTGGCAAGAAAGGAGGGGAAAAGCAGAAGGAAGGAGAGGGGATAATGGGTGTGTATGGAGGTAGGTATCCATTATATACATGTATGACTGGGAGGGGACAGTGATTGGGAAGTAAAATAAATAACAAACAAACAAATAAATAAGGCAGAAAAATCCCACAAGACCCATTATTTCAAACAAAAATATAATATTAGATTTTCTTTTACAAATCTAAAATACAGAATTTAAAAGAGTCCTTGGCTCTTGTGACAATGACAAATTCGCAGCTTTGGCACACCCTTACAACAGCATTTTATCCCACAGGAATCGTAACACACCAAAATGGTGAAGATTTTCAATCTTACGTTCTATGCATGCTATCACACTAAAATACTGGAGGAAAAAGAAGCAGCTACGTGTTATCATTTTTCGTTTGTTTTCTTGAGAATCTGTGCACCCATCCATCCATCCATCCATCCATCCATCCATCCATCCATCCATCCATTCACATGTCTGTCCATCTGTTCACTAATCCACTTGTCCGAATTCTGAAACAGGAGGCCTCATCCCCAGCTCTGTAGACAGTGCTCAGACAGGGTTAGCCCCTGTCCTCCACACCAGCATCCCAGCCTCCCCGCCTGCAGCTTACCTGCTGGGCAGAGGGACACAGGTGACACTGGCTTGTGTTGCTGAAGAACACAGTGATGAGTTTCCAGTCCTTCTCAAAGTCAAGTTGCTGCAGCGTGACAACAGAGAGATAAGAGCTTGGACCAGAAGTCTGGCTGTCCGTGTTTCTCAATCTCACACCCACTCCCTTACGTCACCGTTAGGGCTTTTGTTAGTCGCAAGCATCTGATCCTCCTGCCTCTGCCCCTGAGTACTAGGATTATAGGCCTGAGTTACTATTGACTTAGATGTTCTTTCTTCTTTCTTCTTTCTTTCTCTCTCTTTCTTTCTTTCTTTCTTTCTTTCTTTCTTTCTTTCTTTCTTTCTTTCTTTCTTTCTTTCTTTTGTTCTTTCTTTCTCTTTCTTTCTTTCTTTCATTCTTTCTTCCCTCTCTCTTCTTTCCTTTCTTTCTTTCTCTTTCTTTCATTCTTTCTTCCCTCTCTCTTTCTTTCTTTTCTTTCTTTCTCTCTTCCTTTTTTCTTTTTTTCTTTCTTTCTTACCTTTTTCTTTTTTTTGGTCAGAAGTAGTACTTGGTAGTCTAACACGGAATAACTGTTCTATAAGGCAGTTTGCACCTTGTTGTATTAAGGGGCATATCTTGATAAAAAAAGTCTTTTACAATGTCAGATTAAACCTAAAGTCTTGTGTAGCTAAGTAAATAATGTACCAGAGTTGCACACACATTCTTCTCATTTTGACAAATTAAAACTTTTAAATTTTCACAAAATTCCCCAGGCTAGCCTTAAACTCACTCTGTAACCCAGCAGGCTTTGAACTTGTGATCCTCCTGCCTCAGTCTATCAAGTAGCTGTGTTTCCAGGCCTGTACCACCAGGCCCGACTCTTAAAGGATGTTTTAAGGAAAGGAGGCCCATACAAGGTTTAGCCACAATGACACCTTGTCCATAGGAATGGGAATCAGCAACCAGCAGCCACATCTGAAGCAGTGTATTATTGTGTAAGCTATGCTACACTCACTCATGTAATCGAAGCACTATGTGGTTGTTAAAATAAAAATGGAAACCGTGATTAGCATCATCAGAAAACCAGAGAAAAGTTGATTACAGAAACCATGCATATCCAGTAACACCCTATTTTACACAGATAAACACACTTAGAAAAAATGTGCAGAAGAATATGCACAAAATCATCACTAGTAACTATCTTTAGGTATTAGGCTTAAGGATGGGTTTAATATTACATTTGCTTTCTGATTTTTCTATAGTGAACATACTGCACGCATAACAAAACAAACTTGTTTTCCGAGGCAGCACTGTGTTGCCAAGGAACGCTATGAATTCTGATCTTTAGGATTTAGCTCTAATTGATTGCTTGAACTTGGCCTTGTCACATGACTTCTTGGAATTTTAGTTTCTTCATCTTTAAAATTACAGGGTTAGGTTCAGGACTGCCCTGTCATTATACAGAACACTCTTGTTATCATTATGTTAGCCCAGCACCCATTGCCAGGGAGACTGCATTTGTTTTGTTTATTTGTTTGTTCGTTTGTTTTTGGAGACAAAGTCTAACTCTGTGCTCCAGGCTGGTACCAAATTGTGGAGGCTGTGCATCCTCAGCCTCCTGAGTTCTGGGATTAGGCTGTACGTCACCACCCCCGGCTTTGATGGGATTTAGAATCACCTAGAAGACACGCTTCTCTGCTTGTCTGTGAGGACAGTCTAGAGAGGTTTGAGGAGGGAAAAACCACCATAAACACAGTTAGCACCATCCCATGGTCTACAGGCTTAGTCTGAATAAGAGGAAAGAGGAGAAGCCAGAGGGCTCCAGGATTCTCCCTCTTAGCCTCCTGACTGAGAGAAAGACACAATGTAACCAGATGTCTCATGGTGGACTGTACCCCATACACCAAGAACCAAAATAAATTTTTCCACCCTGAGTTGTTTCTTGTCAGGTAATATATTCCCTGTATGTGTGCACGTGCGTGTGTTTGTAGGTATCTCCTTCAACCACTCGCTATTTTTCTGAGACAGTGTCTCTTGCTGAACCCAGCACTCTTAAATTTGGCTAGACTGTCTGGTCATCATGACCCAGGCGTTCTCCTGTCTCCTCCCTCTCCAGTGTTGGGGCTACAGGCACATACCATTCTGCCTAGTTATTATATGGGTGCTAGGAATTGAACATGGGTCCTCCGGATTACATAACAAGCATTTTCTTCTGACTGAGCCATTTCCCCAGCATGGTGGTTATTATTCATGATAGCGTTCTTTCTTCGATGACAATGATAGCTACTGGCTTTTACTGAGCTTTGACTTTGCCTTACCCAGCATCAATAAATGGAAAGTCCAGGTCATATGCAAGCCAGTCTCTCTCTAGAACCCAACTACCTCTCTATGGAAAGGTCATTTAGTCCATCTGCCAAGCTCCTGCAGTTCTACACAGGAAGTCATCCTAAATAAGTCATTCTCAATAGAACCAGTCACTCTTTTCTCCAAAGTGACCTTCAGAGTATTACAGTGGAAGGGGCGTTTCCTCAGAAGCCAGGACACATTGTTGTGCACCAGGCCTGTCAGCATTCTGTATATTGGGGTCGTTGTCTTGCAGTAAACCCAGTCAGCCTGTCCACACTGGAGTCCGCAAGCCTCTTACCGGGTTGTTCTTCAGACGCCTCACCAGATCTTTAGCTTGAATCCACAAGTCTCTGGAGGAGTGGAAAGCACGATCAAGAAAGTCATATTTTTGAAGGCCAGGAAGCTGATGCCTTTACCCTCAGCACAGCTGGCTTCTGAGAGGCAGACTTGACCTAACTTTTAAAGCCAACTGAAATCAGCAGGGGGAAGGTATTTGGGCATTGACTCAATGAAGAGCTCCATTTCAAAGTTCTCTGACAGTCGTCAGTCCCCTCAAGTCCCTACCTACCCAAGGCCAGCAAGAGTGCACAACCCCAGAGAGGGAGAAGAAGCAAACTTACTCAGCAGTAGTATGGCCTGCAGTACCCTTCCCGAGGGAACACGTGGGCATCAAGACAGAAGGATTGAAATGTCTGATGATATCTGAAAGGGCTACAGAGAGAGCCAGGGGTCACTTCAAAAGATAAACGACTCCCTAGGGTGACCAGACAGCCTTGCTGCCTCCCTTGCAAGGCTTAACCTCCACACCATGCTGTCAGGTCACCCCTGAGGAAGACCCTAGAAAGTGAAGGGAGCTAAATTGAGCATCTGCCTAGGTGGGCCAGGCCCAAGGTCAACTGCTATCCAGACAGACTCTCATTTACTCCTGAGAAAACTGAAATGAAGACATCAAGCAAGCCGTGTCAGGTGCCCCAGCTGACAGAAACGACTGGGATTAGAACCAGAACTCAGGGCTGCCTTCCTGTCGGCTCCCTTGCTCCTCATGAGTGACAGCAGGGCGGGAAAGCTCCAGGGAACATGTAGAGAACATGTCGCCAAGCTGACAGCCAGAAGACTGCTAAAAATAGTGCTGTCAGGAAGGTTTGAGTTGTGTCTTGCTCCTCAGAGAGGACAAGGTGGAGCAGAGAGGGTGGGCTACAGAAGGAAATGCCTCTTCCTCCCTCTTCTTTTTGCCGGATCCTCAAGGAGCCCCAGCGTTTATGGAAGCAAGATCCAGAGGGCTTCAGGAGAATTCTCTATGGGGGTACACACCTTCAGAGAACAGGCAGGGAGAGAAAGGAAAGCTGGGCTGGAGGTCACGTGACAGGTTGCTTGGCTTCATGACCACAGGTGGTCACCTAACTCACACAATTCAGGGTTGCCATCCTGACTTGCACATGAGCCAAGTTTTCTCATCTGTGACAAGCTTGCAGGATCTCAGGCCCGAGGGTGGGAAATGCAGAGCTTTGGACTCAGTTTAACATGATAAGAATGACTTGTATGTGTGCATGTGTGCATGTATGCATGTGTGCATGTGAGGAGCACTTCATCCCTCATGTGAGAATTCTTGTTAAAGGCTGGTGAGAACACACGTATACTAAGTCGTGGTAGGAAGTCATTGGAAGAACTATTTTCCAAAGTAAAAGTGATCAAACTTTCCCTTAAAACTTTTCATAAAACTTTGTCTATCAATTTGTCTCATCTGCTGGGGTCTTGGTGTATGGTTGCTTAGTCTTGGAGTTCCCTGATTGTAGGGGACAGAACAAAAGGCAAAGCACGAGGGGATAGATGCCCTGTGTTTCCAGGCACCCTGCTACTTACTGAATGCACAATCTTGGGAAAAAGTCTGTTAATCTATTTTCAACATTCAGCTTTTCCATTTGCAAAATGGCCTCATAGATGGAAAGGGTGTGGCTGATGTGGAGGTCGCTAGAGCTCTCTAAAACTCCGGTCAGAGGGTGGACGAGCTGAGCCCGGGCCAACCTCATCACACTGAATGGGGCTGGACATCCCTGGACCACGTTCTCTGCAGAACTCCTGCCTCAGCTGTCAGTAACAGCTGCCAGCCATTATGTGTTCCTCCCTGCTCAGGGCAACTTCAGCTTCAGAAGTCCTGATGCTGAGGGCTTCTGGGGCAAGTTCTACCCTCCCTGTCACCTCCGCTGCCCTCTGCCCAGTTGGGATTCCTGATTGTGAATAGACATGGTGGGCTGAGGAGCCCACCATGAAAAGCCAGGCAAAGAAGCAGAGTGGTCATGGCTGCTCTAGGGTTCTAAGAGCATCCTCACAGAGTGGTCCTGGGCTCTCGGGTCCTAAGAGCATCCTCACAGAGTGGTCCTGGGCTCTCGGGTCCTAAGAGCATCCTCACAGAGTGGTCCTGGGGCTCTCGGGTCCTAAGAGCATCCTCACAGAGTGGTCCTGGGGCTCTAGGGTCCTAAGAGCATCCTCACAGAGTGGTCCTGGGGCTCTCGGGTCCTAAGAACATCCTTACAGAGTGATACTGGGGCTCTAGGGTCCTAAGAGCATCCTCACAGAGTGGTCCTGGGTGCTCCAGGTCCTAAGAGCATCCTCACAGAGTGGTGGTCCTGGGGATCTCGGGTCCTAAGAGCATCCTTAGGTGCTCCCACACTCACCACCTCATATCTTCTCTTCTACCATTTGAACAGAAACAAGTCCAGGCCTCGGCATAGCTGTGACAGCTACCAAGTCAGTGACCACTCTGACTCCTGCCTAGGAGACCCTAATGTTCACTAGCCCTCCACCAGTCAATCAGGTGATAGATTGGATAGTAACCTCAATCTTCCTTACTGGATCATGGGCAAAGGAGGGACAGGTTCCTTATCCCTGTCCTTTCTAAGGATCGAATACAACACAAGCCCTTCTTTGTGTCAATTTCCAAGCCCAACTGACAGGACACCAGTGCCCACCTCCCTACTCCTGCTCATCACTGGCTGGGTTTCAGCTGAGCCTTGCCAGCTCATCTCACAAGCAGCAGGATGGGACACTCTATCCAGGCTAGCTCAGTAGCATTAGGGATTCAGGGTTCTAGAGCAGCTTAATAGAGTCACAAGGGTCCTCTGGCATCAAATGAAGATACCTAGATCACAGAGAATGGGTTCAACAGCACATCTGTATGCAGAGAAGCTGACAATTAATCACAATTATTACTTCCTTTCACTTTCTTCACTTTACTTCCCAGAACCCAGAATGTGTTTTTATGGCGATTGATAGAGAGATTATAGAATAAGGTTTTATTTTACAAATAAATGGAAAATTAGGCTTGGGTCTTCCTCTTGGGCAGGAGGAAGAATCCAGGTCATTTTTCTCAGGTAAATGCCATGAATCTGCCTCTGAAGTTTTCATACAGGAGCAAGAGCCCCCAGGCTTTGGTCCAGTCCCCCCAGTTTCCCCTTACCCTGTACATTTCTCATGCTTTCTATTCAGGACATGTGACCGTCTGTCCCTGCCTCTCTTGTCATGTCTTCCTCCCTTCCCAGGCACTAGTAATGCAATGAAGCAATCAAGTGCATCTTCATTATTAACAAAATGTCTGCTGTATCTCAGGGGCAGGGGACAATTTGGAGTCTGGCTGGGACCCCAGGACTCACCTGTCATGATTCCCATGCACATATTCTGTGACTTGTTCTCAGTGCTGTAAGAAGTGAGCACACAGGATCAGACTATGTTTGTTGTCCACGGGAACCCTTTCCTTGGCCATCATAGGCCATTTCCTAACAAGTTTGACCTAGCCTTGCTCTGGGGGTAGTGAAGGACAAACAGCTCCCTCTGGATCCTCTTCCCAAGCTCTCCAGTCCTGCCCAAAGCTGAAGAGGACACTTGAATCCAGTGTAAAATGACTCTGGTCCAAACTCTGCAAGATCCCTACAAGACCAGAGGGAGGAGGTCTTGTGACAGTCACAGGAATTCCATTTTTCTGGTCATCCCCACTTTTCTCTCATTCACCCAGAGGAGACACAGGAGTCATGGGTTCTGGGAGGATGCAGGGAGGCCGGAAGTGGTTCTGGTCCCCCAACCCTTAAGCAAAGACTTTGAACTCTCTGGTCCTTGGTGTCCCCATCAATCAAGCAACATTTAGAGGAAGGCATGTGTGTTGTGTCTCTGCTAGCTGTGTTCCAGGATGGGTACCTTTGCGGTTTCTCCATGTTGACCATGCCAGAGCCAGGGGCTGGAGGCTGGAAGAGAGATACTTGGTGTGAGTAATCCAGTCGGTGGAAGCCAGCACAATGCAGGGAAGCTACGAGTCTATAGGAAGACCGAGTCCACCTTGCTCACTCTATGGGGGAGGGGGAAGGGACACCCTGATCCCCCACAGCTCATCTGTCAGACCCTCATACAGAGAGGCTGACAGTCTTCCTCAGGGCATAGATTTAAACATAATGTAAGTCACGCTATATTCTACACAGAATGAAAAGATTGATCTACAAAGTAAAACCCTGTATGGTCTTAGGGTGACTGTTCTCCCTTTGACTAGAATGTAAGAGCCATCGCAAGCAGCTGCTCCCATCTGTTTGCAGTTGGCTGTATTTCTTTGACCTCGTCCAGTGCCTGGCATGCTGCAAGCACAGGGCAATATTGAACAAATAGGTATTTTTCTTAACAAATGAATTTGGTTTCCCCTTGATGAAATACTGGATAATGCAGATGTGTTGGTAATCACAGTGCAGAAAGGAAGATAATTTCATCCTATCCCAGGGAGACTTGCAGCTGTGGCCAAGTCATTGAAAACACCCACAAATATTTGCTCTTATTAATATTTTCATCACACAAACATACACAAAGTTTAAAGTTTAGATCTGTTTAAGATTAGATCTGTCAAGTTTACTAGAAGGTAACTAGAAGGTGGCTAGTTGGTAACTAGAAGGTAGTTAGTCGGTAACTAGAAGGCAACAGGTATAGTGGCAACTTGTAGATAGTTATGTACTCATTGTCCTAGTCCAGGGTGCTTTAAGGAGCACAGCTATCCTAGCCACCAGCTCCAACTGGCCAGCCCATGGAACTGGGTCACTATGTTAAAGATCTCCAGGGAGCATAGGCTGACCTTAAAATTCCTCTCCCTGGGGGCTAAGTCTCTTATTTGTCAAGAGGGACTTCAGAAGGCCAATCTTCCAAGGAGAAGTAACAAGTTGAACAAAAATCACTAGACTATGTGTGTCAGGGGTTCTGACACGGAGCTGTGGGTAAGGCAGTTGGGGGAGTGGCTGTCTTTGGTTCTACAAGTTGGACTGTTAGGTTCAGATCAAAGGGGACACTGTCTGACAGCTTGAGCGTATGGTTGCCTGAGGGGCAGGGGCCTATGGCTGCGAGATCTTATAGCTCAGATACTGGAAACACAAATGTTTGAAACTTCCTGGCTTCAATGTTGGTGGCTGATTGAACTAAAGACATACAGTATTTTAGGACCACAAATTTGTTTCTTCTGTAATTGACTGATGGACAGCGTATCTTGCCCCCACAGGAGAGGTGGTGGTCAAGAGAAGGAAGGAAGAGAGAATAAGGCAGGCCAGGAGATGGGTAAGGTCATCTGGGAGGTCTCAGAAGCCATGAGAATGGCCAATGTTCTTTCTCACGGCATAAGACATGAATGAATCTTCTCATTCTTTTTCACCCTGTACATCTGGAGTTTTCTTGTATGGAATATGTAATTGTTTTGTAAATATTTGCATATCTTATTTCAAAATGTTTGAGAGAGAATACAAATCTAAAACAACTGACTAGTTTTAGAATAAGTGAACATGTCTTCATCTCAGAGACTCCAGAAACCCAAAGCAAAAATGCCAGCCTTAAAGACTTTAAATGTTCAGTCTCACCTTGTGTGTATATGTGTGTGTGTGTTTTCTTATCACACAACCCTAGCTGAGTACACATCTGGCTCTCAGGCAGACAGAGAAGGGTGGCTATAAGGAAATGGGCCTTCAAGTCTCATCCTGAAAGGAGAGGGGCCTGGCGGTGGACAAATGAAATCATCCTGGTCTAAGCTTGTTCTGTCTCTGTGGTCCTGACTCCCACCAGGAAGGGGGGAGGGAGTGAGAGGAGACAATGTCATCATTTGTGAGTGGGAATACTATCTTAAAATGAAGCTGGAAGGTCCAAGCCCACAAGAACTTTAGATTTAGAACATGATCCCATGGAGATGTGTCTGGCCAGAGAAGAACCAGAGAGTCTCCCCAGGAAGTGGGCTTCAGTGTGTTCAGCACAGGCTTAGCAGAGGCCAGCTGTCATCTGGCACAGGATATCTCTGCTCTCTGCTTCCCATTCCCTGTTTTGACATGTTTCCCATGGTGAGCCTCCTCTACCACATCAACACAGTCACAAGGGAAAGCACCTTTGGCCAGATGCCAGGGCTGAGGCTATTTCCTAAAGTCAAGCCTGCATCTCCACTGCATTTCCACCCCCTTCTACGGCCTCAGTCACTTCCCCAGTTCATATCATTCACAGCCGCTCGATGACAGAGGAGGTTCTGGATCTGGCAGCTCTCACACACTGTTCAAGCAGAGGTGGTATTCATAAATATGGCAGGGCAAGCATTCCAAGCAGGTTTCAGAGAGGCCAGTTATTCAAGAGGAGTGGGGACAGAGACTTGGGAATCTCAGGAGCTCTGGGTGGCCTTGTCCTGCCATAGCTGAGTGGGTGGAGCCAGGCCTAGAAGGAGGGGCTGTGCATGAGGGAGTACAGGCTAGAATGGAGGAAGAAGAGCCCGGGGCGGGGGGGGGGGAAGGGAGAGCTTTCTGGCTCAGGTGTAAAAGATGCAGGAGGGCTCCTGGACAAAGGGCAACTTGTGACAAGTCCTCTGCTCAGCCAGGGTCATAAGGACTTGAAGAACACAGGATTCTGCTTCTTGCTAACTCCAGGGTAGGTGGCATGGGGGCAGAAAGGACTGATAAGAGCTTGTGATATTGTCTTGTGTCATCTAGTTTTCTCTGTTTACCCTCCTCTTCCCCGCTTTGCATGGCCATATAAGACACGCCACTTAGAGTTTATAACAAAAAGCAAGCAAAAAGTACCTGTGATGTTTTGTATATGCTCAGCCCAGGGAGTGGCACTATTATTAGGAGGTGTGGCCCTGTTGGAGTAGGTGTGTCACTGTGGGCGTGGACTTTAAGACCCTCATCCTAGCTGCCTGGAAGTTAGGCTTCTCCTAGCTGCCTTTGGAACAAGAGATGGAACTCTCAGCTTCTCCATCCTCATGTGTGTCTGGATGCTGCCATGCTCTGGCCTTGATGATAATGGACTGAACCTCTGAACTTGTAAGCCAGCCCCAAATAAATGTCCTTTATAAGAGTTGCTTTGGTCTATGTCTGCTCACATCAGTAAAACCCTAAGACAGTACCTACCACTACTAATCCTTAGAAACATTAAAGCCAAAACCACAATGAGATGTCACTTCATGCCTGCTAAACAGAGAGCAAACATGGGTCTGGAGAGATGGCTCAATGGTTAAGAACACTGGCTGCTCTTCCAGAGAGGGCCTGTGTTGGGTTCCCAGCACCCATACTGGCTGGCTCACAACTGCCTGTAACTCTGGCTCCAAGGGGTCCGATTTTCCTCTTCTGGTTCTAAAGCCATTCTCATGGTAGCTATATACACTCAGACACATACACACAAAATAAAATCTAAAAAAGAAATCTTTAAAAAGCCCAAACCAGAGCATCAAACAAAAACAGGAAAATAAGTGTTAAGACTATGGGGAGGAGTGGAAACAGCTCAGCTGTTAAAGGCTCGGCCACAGCCCAGATTAGAAGAGAATATGGAGAAACAGGAACCTGTGTACTGCTGATGGGCATGTGGACTGTGTAGCCTCTATGAAAACCAATACAACCCATCCTTAAAAGGAGAATGGTCTTTAGACAAAATAGCACTAAATATCTCAGCCTGGCCTGAAACTTGTTCTCTAAGCCAGGCTGGCCTCAAATCTGCTTTGATCCTGCTTCAGTTTCCTAAATTAGGATTACAACTGTGCATCATCACTTTCAACTTCCTTAAAAGGGTTAAAAGTATAATTGTCATGTAATTATATCTCAAGATACTTTCCGAAAGAATGGAAGTAGGATCTCGAGATGATTATTTGTACTTAATGTTTTTAGCAGGATTGACAATAGTCAAAGGGTGGCATAACCTCATGTCCATGTGTGAACAGGCAAACAAAATATGCATACAATGGAATATTAGTCATACAATGAGAGCATACTTTATGTTACTGAGTGCACACTTAAAAAATGACTCAGATGGAAGCTAGGATCTGCATATGAGAGAAGACACACTACTTGTCTTGCAAGCCTGGGTCATCTCATTTAGTATTTTCCAATTCCATCCACTTTCCTGCAAATTTCACATTTTTATTTTTCTCTGTGACTGAGTAAAATTCCCTGGTGTATAGGTAGCATGTGTCCATCATCCGTTCATGTGATGATGGACAGCTGGGCTGGTCCCATCTCCCTGCTATTGTGTGCACCGTTGCTTGCACATGGATATGTGAGTGTTTCTGTGGCAGAGTACCGCTTCCTTAGGTCCAGGAGGCATGTGGAGCAGCCTGAACACTAGAGAGGGGAAAGACGCTTTGAGAAATGGGGGTGGGGAGCAACAGAACACATGATATGGGGGGGTAAGTACAAGAGGGTGGTGGGTGCAGTAAGGAAACTGGGAGGGAAGTCAGGAAGCCATAGGGGCTGTGTCCCTGCTGGGTGTGGACGTTTATTTACATTATAAATGAAGATTTATGTGGCTAAGATGGTAAGCTATATAAATTCGTATTTAGCACAATTATACATTTTTATTAAAGTCAGCGTGTTTTTAAAATTACTTTATGAGTGTTTGCTCGTGCATGTCTGTGCATTCCTGTGATGGCCCAGTCCCCATCAAAGTCAAGGGTCAGGAGAGGGTGCCCAGTTCCCTGGGACTGGAGTTACAGATGGTTGTAAGCTTCCTTGTGGGTGCTGGGAATTGAACCTGAGACCTCTACAAGACCAACACATGCTCCTAACCATGGGGCCAACACTCCAGCCCCTCAATATATTAAAAAAAACATACAAAGCAGACATGGAATTTCCTTTATCTTATAAATGCAAGGCTTAAAAGATTATGTTACAAATTTTGAGCGATGACTATGGAAAATTCTTGAAAACCAAAGATAAGTCTTCTGTACGGCTCGGGCACATCCACTTCTGAGTATGTACCCAAAGCATTCAAAGTGAACACATCCCAAACACTTACAGATCCCTGTCTATTGCAGCATCATCCACATCAGTTAAATTATGGGACCAACCTAGGTATCCGACATCAGAGCAATGGGTAAAGAAAATGTGGGTTATATACATCATGGATTTTTTTTTTTCAGCCAAGAATCAAGTCATGTTATTGAAAGAAAAACAGAAGCTGTTGGAGGCACTCTTACTGAGTGACTTAGGTCAATCTCAGCAAGACAAATGCCAAACGCCACGTGCTTTCTCTCGTTTGTAGCTCCCGTATCTTCTATAGATACACACAATCATGAATGAATATATGAAATGAAAGTAGAAGCAAAAGGGAGCCCAGGGGACCAAGGGTGACTAACGGCAGAAAGAGAGGCGAGAAATAGATAGAGATAATGTAAATATTAAGAGATAAAAGTTATCAAGGGAATATGCATAATAAAGTACCTTGGAGGAAACTTAACAAGTTTCAAAACTTTTGGCAAAGATTACTGGGCAATTCTTGTCGATGGATTTAACTTATTAATGAGAAACTTGTAACATCCCCTTTCCTGGGGTAATCCTAGGTATTCATTGATGTTTTAAAAAATTAGATCCTCAAAGATTTTAGCATGTCTTTGACTCATACAACACTCTAGCACTGCCTGAGATATAGAACCCACCAGCCCAGGCCAGCCTTCACATCATTGTGTAGTTGAAGATGACCTGGAACTTCTGATCCTCTGCCTCCACCTCCCAAGTGCTCAGACTACAAGTTTGTGCCCCCATGTCTGGCCTCCAATAGAGCCTTATGTCAAGACATCAGGTGCTTATTCATGGTGTCACCAGTACCAAATGGTCTCCTGAGTCAAGCATATGAAATACTCACAGTTTTTGGGTTCCCGATGGCTGCTACAAGTTTAATGTCTGAGGGTCTCAGAGAGTGCACTGTGAAGATAAGAATCCACAGGGCAAGGTCAGAGCTACCACAGGAGAGTCAGAGAATGCCCTATGGTGGTACACAGGCAAGACCCACATTCTACAGCTTCAGTATAGCCACCGAGGTCAAGTCTGCTGGCAAATTCAGGATCCTGTACTTACAGGGATCCTGGAACCCATCCATACTCAAGGCTCCCTCCCCTCTGGAGACCACACTGTTGACCCTGACTTGGCCTCTCCAAGCCAATGTCCCATGGCTCTTGCCTGGCCCTTTACTGCCTCTTGTCCCTCACCTGTGACTCTGCATTTCTGAGCTACCATTAATAAGTGATGAGCCAAGAGACTAAAATGAAGGCCATCTGGGTACCCAATGATTAAAGATTACTAGAGATGAGCACTCTAAGTCAATGGCTACAATAAGCAAATTATATGCAAATGATGCACATCTCTTTAACTCCTGTGGGTGAATTCCTAGAAACCAGACTTCCTGGCTGTGTTACGGGGAGGAGTTAAATGTAAACTAAAAGATGTGCTTTCTATTTTTCTTAAAATAAAGTTTTTGTAAGTGGAAACCCGAGTAAGGGTGTGTGTGTGTGTGTGTGTGTGTGTGGCACATATCCATTAAATCTAGTCAGCCACTTAAGATGTAAAGCTGATTGGTAGCATCCAGGTCTTAGAAAAACCTCACCCATAATAGGTGGGGATGACTAGAATGGTCAGTGTGGCTACATGGCAGGCGTGGAGAAGCCACATGAGTGACAGCTCCCGACCCACAATTCCCAGGGCACTTTATCCCTCGAGGGAGTCAAGGTCCTAGAGATTGTCCCCATGTATCTTTTACCCTTAAGTGGGGTGCTGGTTCTGTTCCTCTACAGAAATAACTGAGGAAATAGACCAGTGGTTCTCAGCCTTCCTAATGCCGTGACCCTGTAATACAGTTCCTCACGTTGTGACCCCCAACCACTGGGGGTTGATGTTATTTTTGTTGATACTTCATCACTGTCATTTTGCTACTGTTATGAATCATAATGTAAATATCTGATATGCAGGTTATCTAATATGCGACTCCTCAATGAGATCATGACCTATAGGCTGAGAACCGCTGAGACAGTATGGCGAAGGGCTAAGGGAGAAAGAAAGGACCAAGAGGTAGAAGAGAGATGGAGGTGGACCCCTCTGTTCATGGACAGCGAACACATACCTGACTCAGAAAGCACATTCAACTTTAACTTCTTTGGCTTGCAGGGGAATGGAAAATTTTTCAGGGTCCGAAACTGAAACCAAACACATAAAACATCAGTTTCCATGGACAGAAGTATTGCCTGGTAAAACCACTAGCGTAGAAATGACCTTGCCCTTGGCTACCTAGGCTCAAAATCCAGAAGCAACACTTGCACATGGTCACATTTCCCCAACTTCCATACTCGGGTCCCCTGGTGAGAGAGCGAGAACATGTGTCTCTTAAAGAGGGTTTTAGCAAATGCCATGTGCACATCTTGGAGTAGAGCAGCAGAGAGGGAAGGCAGATGAGGAAGGAGAATAAAACTGAACTCTTGGGATGATGAAATTCCCTGGAGAACGCCATGGGTGCACAACAGTGGCATTTCCCAATGCTGCTCAAGCAGTGTAAATATTAATGTTTGTTGTGGATATTTTATTCTAATTTTAAAAGAAGAAATAATCAAAGGGCCTAGTTTATTGAGACTAAATGTAAAAAAAAAAAAAAGTTCAGTGCCTCATTTATTTTTATTAACGACCGTTCCCCTGTTATTCTGACACAAGAAAGAACATGAGGCATCTGCATACTTCCTGCTACAAACTGGGCAAACATGAGCCCAGGAGCCTCCTGTGTCTCCTCCAGGTTGGCATGTCTTGAGAGCAAACCGATCACTGAGAGCAGAGGGAGACATGGTGGCCAGTCTGCAAGTCTTTAGGGCAGCATTGGCCTCTCTGGGTATGGGTGACAGGAACCCAGAGGGGGTTCTTTGTCGGAACAACAGCAGGCTTTGGGACACGGGAAGCACTAGGATCCTGGCAGGAGAGTTAGGCAGAGCGTGAAGTCCTCGTATCTCACAGCATAAGTTAATTTCTCGTGAATTACTGGTTACAGTAAGATGTACAGCACTTACTCTCATCTCTTATCTTGTGGACCTTCTGGGAAGACCTCACCCAGATGTCTCCAGATAACTTACAGCATCTGCTTCAAGGTTCACGGTGATAACACGCCCCATTTATAATGCTGGCAAGGCACTTCTGGGAACCACCCATCCATCTGTAAGGATGATGAGCCCCAAATTTCCGGAGCCATGGTAACGTTCTGCCAGGCAGCCTGGCTGGCCTGGGAAGCAGCTCCTTTGGCCCATTCTGTTAAGGCCTTAATGAGGGGTCACCAACCTGCTCAGAAATTTAGATTTTTTTTCACTACAACAGAACCTACCTTCCCTCCCCTCTACGCACACCTCCCACCAGGGTGAAATTCTTACCATTTGTTGGGGCTGCCATTCCAGTGTATTCTTTTCAGAAGAGCCATGAATTTGGGAGGGTCCTTAAAAATACACACAGGTAAGTAAACAGAAACAGTTCAGTTTTTACACGTGTACATGTGTACATGTGTATTTGTTTGTGTGTGTGTGCATGTGTGAATGTGTGTACGTGTGTGTGTGTGCATGTGTGTATATGTGTGTATGTGTGTATACATGTGTGTGTATGTGTGTGTACGTGTGTATACGTATGTGTATGTGTGTTATGTGTGTGTGTGCATGTGTGTATGTTGTGTGTACATGTGTGTATGTATGTGTACATGTGTGTATGTATGTGCATGTGTGTATATGTGTGTGTGGTGTGTGTGTGTGTGTGTGTGTGTGTTGGCCAATAGTGTCTTCCCCAATCACTCTCCACCTTATTTTGTGAGGCGGAATCTCTCACGGAACCCGGAGCTCATCCATTTCACTAGATTGTTTGTCCAGCAAGCCCCCGGATCTTCCCAACTCTGCCTCGCAGAGCTGAACTTACAAGTGTGCCGCCATTCTCAGCTTTTTTACACAGGCTCTAAGGACTGAACTTAGTCCACACAGACTAATCCCCCAGCACCACCGAGATGGTTTTTGAAGTTGAACTTAACTCTTATCCAAACTTTACATCTCCCCCAGGCCCAGTTATCTACATGCCTGGATTAGTAATGTCCTTTACCATAGAAAAGCACAGACTCCATTTCTCTAGCTATCATAGTTTGGGATAACATGCCATTAATACATTTCATTATGGTAGAATAATTCCCAGGTCAAGGTACAGAAGTATTGTCTGAGATAGGCCATCACCCCATATCCTGCATGGGCATATTATTAGAGTTCATTACTGCTTCCTTGCCAAGATCTTAATGTTGGACAGATAGCTGCTATTGTTCAGAGATCTAGTACAAAGCAGGGCAGGCACATGGGGATTCATAGCAGCTATGACTGTGCTAAGTACCTAGGCAGAGCTAGCTGTCAATTCTCAAGGAGTCTTGTTGAATTAAGGCACAAGAGAAGACAAGACAGGCAGGTAGACTATAGAGACTCACTTCTCATCCCAGTATACTTCTGGCTACACAGCCCTTGTTGACCTGAAACTTACTATATAGCTCTGACTGGCCTGGAGCTCACTACATAGACCAGGCTGGCCTCCAACTCACAGAGACCTGCCCGCCTCTATCTCTGACTGCTGAGATCAAAGCTATGTGACACTATGCCGCCTCTGGGTATTTTTCCTATTGTTAAACAATCTTGATATCTGTCGCAGCAGCTCCACAGTACATTTTAAACTTGATACTTGATCCTGGATTGAGATTCCTTGCTTCCTCTGATGCTCCTTCTCTCAGCTCTCTGCCCAGTGTGCACAGTACATCTGAAGAGCAGTAGACACTGACTAGGAAAGGCAAACGTGACCTGAGAGACAGACCTTGACTAATCTTCCACCCCAGCCTTCTTCTGCAGCTTTACTTTTTGACCCAGAGAATAATTTATCTAGAGTCACATGAAGGAGAAGCGGTACATTTCCAGTTCCTACCCCCGGAGGGACCAGTTTCCATGAACAATGGCTACAACCCATCTCCAGAGTTCATTGGCTCTCCAAATTCCCAGAAACCCGTTTTCAGAGCAGAAAGAGCCCTATGGTAGGAGATCAATGAGGTGTGGACAAGTGTGAAGCATTGGAAAAAGCCGGGACCCTGGGTCTGTTGACTGGAGGGTAAGAAAGAACTGAGTAACAGAGAAATAGAGGGAGCTGGACTTGAAAACCACAAACGTCAGGCTAACCATGGGTAAAGGGGAGCCATGAGCAATCTTGAAGAGATGATTTTAAAGACACTGTTACTACAATGCTGAGAAAGATGAGTTATCATGGTAGAGAGCTGAGACCATTCAGCCTGTTATTAGTGGGCCAGGATAGCAAATATAAATCTAACTGGTAGCCATCACTTCCATACAGCTCCTATGTATTCAGAGCACTGATATAAAATAATTGCTTTAATTCTTAGGATATTCTATGAGATAAGTGTCACAATCTCACCTTATATGCAGCAATGTGAGATCCAGAAGGTTCAAGTTATGTTAAAGGTGACACAGCTAGCAAATGGTGGCAGAAAGACTCAAGACAGGCAGCTCACTTAGCTACATAGGTCATGTTAAGCAACAAGCTGAGTAGAAGCCACATGCCCAAGACCTGGACCAGGTCTGACAAATGCTTTTAATAAAGGTCATACCGTCCACATTTTAGGTTCTGTAGACCATAAGGTCTCTTCGCTGACATGGCCATTCCATTCTATTCATGGTTTTAATATTGCAAAAGCAGCCACAAGCAGTGTGCAAATGCATTAACATCATCTGCAGAGACTACAGTTTCTATCCTACATAGTTCTCATGTGTGGTATGGTACTTTTCTCCCTTTTAACCTTTGGAGCCATATAAAAGTCTAGAACTCTTCATGGGGATCAGCAAGCTGATTCTAAAGTTTCCATGGAGATGCAAAAGACCTCAAATAGTTCACACAACCCCGAGGACCAATACAACACAATGCCAAATCTTACTCAGTAGTTAGAGTACTGTAACCATGACAGTGTGGCCCTAGCAAAAGAATAAACAGATCAAAGGAGCAGAACCGAGGCCAGAGAGGCTCAGAAAAATATAGTCAACCAAATCTTTGACAACGAAACAGAAAAGATATGGTAGAGAAATTACAATCTTTTCAAAAGCAGTGCTGGAGATGCTGGACACTCCCCCAAAATGTAAACATGACTTTTAGCTCATACGTTGCACCAAATAGACAACAGGCTGGATTTGACCCATGTCCCTAGTTTGTCAACTAAACCATGATTTCCACTGGGCCTGAAGAGAGGTCATCCAGGTAAAATCGGAGGATAGACTTCTATGATCAGCACTGGCCTTCTCAGGTAGGTGGGAGACGTGAAAGTAAAAATATTGCATCTAAAAGAGGGAGGAAGGAGAGAGAAGAACCTGAAACAGACAGCACCTTGAAACATAAATAGGCAGATATTACATTCAAGCACAGAGGGAAGACTAAAGGTAAGAAGTGAAGAGGACCTTAAGAGACTACTCTTAGCATTTTCAGGGCTGGATGTCAGGAGAGCTGACGTCAGAATGCTCCCAAACTAAGAACACAGCTCCCAGCTCCCAAACCAGGACCAGAATAGGAGCACAGGCTGTCCCTTGGTAGACTAGCTGCAGACAGCCAAACAAGAATAGGTTGTCCAGAACTCTGGTCCAAGCAGAAGCTTTAGATTTCAGACAGGGTTAAGAGCATAGACATCCTGAGTCTTGTCAACTTCCCCAAGTCTTGGTTTCCTCATCTGTAAGATGGGCATGGTAATGCCAGTCTTGAACAGCTATAATATGGACTTTTGAGGCCGACTCCTCCCCAAAAAGGTTAATGGGTAAAGGTTGCTGGGGAAGGGGAGTCATTTTCTTCAGTGGTATAGACCCTGGTAAGGCATGACCCATACATGCTCTTTATGGTAGCCTCCCAACCCCCCACTCACCAAACAACCGTATTTAAAGCCAGTGCTCACACGAAGGTGGAAAGAAGAGTAGTTAGTCAAGGGGGATTAGTGGGATGGGGGGGGAGTGACAGATGGTAATGGGGTGGAATATGACCAAATACAGTATGTACACATGAAATTGTCATTCACAAACATAAGTTTGAATTTTTGGATATCTGTTTTTATCTTATGCATGGGTGCTTTCTCTGCATCTCCCTGTGAACCACGTGATGCCTGGTACCCACAGAGGCCAAGGAGAGGGCATCAGATGACCTAGAACTGGAGTTACAGAGAACCTTAAACCACCACCATTTGGGTGCTGGAAATCAAAGCAAGGTCCTCTGGAAGACCAGCCAGCGAGTGCTCTTGACCACTGAGATATCTGTCCAGCCCCCTGAATAAATACCTTTTTAAAGGTAGTAGATGACACAAGGCAGAAATACAGCGATAAGTTGCTGTGGTTGGCGTGTTCAGCATCAGGGAGACTGCTCACAGAGATAATCCTTCAGACACTCCCAGTCTCTGTAGCCTGAGATCACCCATGTCTCTAAAGGCTCTAGAACCTGCATTTTCAACCTGATGATAGCATCAGAATGACGACTTTGGGCTGTCAGGGAGGCTGTGCTTTGGATTGAGACAGTGAGTCTTAATCCTCACGAAAAGTTACAGCCCTTTGTCCTGTTCCCACGACTCTTGGCAGGAGGCTTAGAGCTCATTCATTCATTCTGATCCGCTGCTTTCTATCAGGTATGTAGAAAGAAAATTCTGTCTGTGCTCCCCCAGTGCCTGAGGCCTGTGACAGAAACCATCAAAGAACTTGCAACTTCACTGCCCTCCAGTCATGGGGTCTCAAGGGAATGTTTCCCTTCTGGAAAGTTGTTTACCATCAGTCTGGTGGATCTGTAAAGGGCTCCCGGGTCCCTGAAAAAACTCCCACCTCAGTAAGGTCAGTCAGGGAAAAAACCATGTATTTTTCCACCCTGCTGGAAGTGAGGGAGAAAACCACCTCGTGTGCTCCGAGGCACAGGCCTGGCAGAGATCAGTCATCCAAGTCAGAGCTGCCACCTTTGGGGCTGGAAACTAAAAGGAATCTATTATAGCAGCAGGCCTTGAGGTGCAGTGCACAGAGGTGTCTCCCTCAGAGATGCCCTTTCAATGGAGCAGTTCTCTACTGCTCCCTCCCGATATCTAGACATTCCCCTCACCCTCCAAAAAATCCAGGTTGCATTGGATTGCACAGGGTCTAATATGCTAGGCAACCATTACAGAAGTCCCATGGGTGGCACACACGTTCTTCCAAGTTAAGAACCTGACTCTACAGGACAACCTGTTGGTGCTAGTCTAGCAGCTGGCCACGGGTAGGTAGGGTAATTTTTTGAGTGTGTCGGAAGCACAATTTCCCACAATCCATCCCTTCCTTGAAGAAGAATAGCCCCATCTGGTAACCTTGATCACCACGCATTCAATCTCTCTGTCTCTTGACTTCCTCATCTATGACATGGGAATGAGCCTGGCCTCCTCCCTTTCTTCCTGGAGTTTCTGTGAGGATCAAAGAACAGGAAAATGCCGCTTGAGCAAGAGCTGTGTGTGTGAGCAAAGATCACCTTCCTGGATGGAAGGGAGGCAGGGCCCTGGGCAGCAGGAGGAAGAGCAACAGAGGTGGAACTGAGGCCATGCTTTGGGGTGCATTAAATTCTTGGGTACGTTGTAAAGGATAATGCCCTCATGGCGACTCTAGAGGCAGGATTTACAGTCCTCTAGACTTTCCGAATGCTGAGACCCTTTCATACAGTTCCTTGTGTTGTGGAGACCCCCAACCATAGAATCATTTTTGTTGCAACTTCATAACTGTAATTCTGCAATTTTTAATGTAAATATCTGATATTCAACCCCTGTGAAAGGGAGATGCCACAGGTTGAAAACCTTATGTCTTTACAGACTCAGAGTCCAGACCATCAATGCACGTGCAGGCCTGAGTCGTCCTGCAATCTCTAAGCAGATCTTTTGGGTGATTGGCAAGTCTCATTCATACGCATGCCTTATAGAATGGTGTGGTGACCTGTGAGCAGGCATTCTCTGTGACCAGCTGTGCCTGCTGAGTCAGAAAACTCTAAGTCACACCTGACTGTGGCTTCCACCTCAGAATTCCAGGCATGCTGGGCAGCAGAGCCATTCTTTTGTCAGCATGGTATGTGAGTCAGTCAGTAAAAGGTGATGCTGAAGTTCAAAGAGACTTATGGAACTGGCTTCTGGATATTTGTCTCTGAATTCTAGGGTAACGGAAGGAGCAAGCCTCTTCAATTACCTTGTTTGTTGTTCCAAGATGCTGTGATCTAATGGCTAGTAAACTTACCAGAGACACCCAATAAGACACTAGTGGAGTAGTGTGTGGCTTTCAGTTCTCTTTAATTGAGTCTGAGGCCACAGGCCTTTTGAATGGACATGTAAGAAGTTTATTGTGTGGGTTCTGATTTGGATGTAAATTGTGCCACAGGCTGTGTGTGAATACTTGGTTCTCAGCTGATAGTACTGAGTTAAAAGAGGTTCCAGAACCTTTAGGAGGTGGGACCGCGTTGGAGGAAGTAGGTAGCTTGTGGGAAGGAGGGCATAGAGAATTCAAGCCTCCCTTGCTTGAAGATGGAGCTCTCCACTTCCAGGTCCACAGAAATGTGAGGAGACCAAGCCACATGCTCCTGTTGCTATCAACGCCCTCCTCCCCATGAGGGATCAAACCATCTCTCAAAACCCGAGTCCAGATAAATACTCCCCCCTTAAATTGCTTCTTGTTGACATTTTGTCACAACAAGAAATCTAACAATACTGTCCCTGAGTTGTCACCATATGGAAATGTGTCCTGGGGCTATGCCTACAAGACCACAATTTTCAGCTGCCCTACAGCCAGGGTAGGTTTGCTATCAAGGCTGGCCTAAGAATGAACAATCCCATTCCATTCTGAGAGATACAACCTCTAGTCTGATGGGCCATGAAAGTCATCAGAGATGATTTATAAAGTCCTGAACCAATGTTGTCTAAATATTCAGTGTCTAATGACAATGGCCAAGAAAGACCTGCTCGGGGTGGAGACCAGTATACCTTCCCATTTCCAACATCACACACTCTGTGCTCTAAGGGATGACAACTGTGCTCATGGGACAAGGCATGTTCACGGTTGACTGGCTGTTTTGCCCTTGGCCTATATATTTTTCTTGACTCTGTTTTGCATCCGGGGCAGCTATTGGGGCCAGAACAGAAAGGCCATGGAGATCTCTTAAAGCTGATGGTGGTGTTGGTGGGGAAAGAATGATAGTAAGGGAGCCCCAAGAGGAGAGGAATCTCAAGGAAGTGTGAGGGGGGCCTCGAGATATCTCCATCAGGAAGGTCTCCTCCTAGAGACAGGGGAAGAGCTCAATAGGAAAGAAAAGAGCCTTCCATTCAAGGGCAAATGGTGGCCTAAGTCGGGAGAACTGCACCAATGCTCCTGCTCAGAGGCTAGGGTGTAGCTTGGAGGGTTAGGTGTGTGCATTCTCTAAGGACACCAGGCTCCAACCCAACCTGCCACCTTGGCAAAGGGGTGCACGTTGCCACAGACTGGACACGCATGCCTCCTTTCCTTTGCATCCCTTGTCTATTCAAGGTTTATTTCAAGCCAACTAGTGCTGTAGCACATCCCACGCCAGACTTCTCTCGCTTGCACCTGTCCCTCAGTTCTCAGAACCTACAGCTGCCTTCACAGCTCCCCATGCCTATGCTGGGGCTTCATTCTCCAGGGATTCCATGAGACCCAAGCTCTCTCCCCAGAGGGTTCCTAACATTTTCTTTAGTATCTGCTAAACAGGCTCAGCCTGACTTGGGTTCTCCCCAGGGTGCTCAGACAGTTAATTGACAGCAGCAAAAACTCCAAGTTAAGAATTGATGATTGACAGAAAGTCCCTAAAATCCTACAATGTATAGATGACATTCCAGGAAACTAGACTCTAGAGCCCTGAGAGAAAACCCCGTACCTGTGCTAGAGGCTTAGAGCAGGGATGTGGGACAAATGTGGGTAACAGCAAGGATGGGGACAGGGATGGGAGAGGCAGAGATAGAGGGAAATGTGTGGCCACAGACTCTCAGGAACAGCTCCGCTGACAGCCATGATGAGTGACCTCGGCCAGTCCCTTCCTCGATGCACCAGTAATTTGAAGTAGCTGGGTCACAAGAATTTCTCTAAGATCTGTTTCCACTCTTACTTGTAATAATAATGTTTCTAGAAGTCTGGGAAGGGGAGGGAAACCAAACTCCAGGCAGGACTCTGGTTTCTTGCAGACGAGCATAGCCTCAATTCGCTCCTATCTGTGGTGTAAACACGAAAATTGGTCCACTCAGCTCCTACCCATGGTTTTGCATTAACAGTATTATGGCTGTATCACCAAGGCAATGAGATTTTATCCACTGATCTGACAGCCTCCTGGGGGCTTTCGAGCCATGTGAGGAAAACAGAACTCTAACCAAATCTGTGTTTTAATAATTATCCATGTTGCTTTCCTACCATCTTGCTGGAGACAAGACCAATTGGAGGTAATGTTGCTTCTGTTTTAGAAGTTCAAGTTTTTAAGTAAGGACCTGTGTTTACATGTGTGATTTGTTGTCTATCTGTCTATTTGTCTCTCTCATCACCTATACACAAAGTTGCTGCTGCTGCTGCTGATAATGATGATAATGATGATGATGAGAACAAATAAATTTTAAAAGAGGGGCATGACTATAGAAACTGTAGATATTTAAAAGATGAAAGCAGAAAATCTGGTTTTAAAATGATTTAAATTTAGCCATTGTTTGAAGTCTGGGGAGATGGCTCCACTGGTCAAATGTCTACCATGTAAGCATGGTGATCTGAATTCGGATCCCCCGAACCCACTAAAAGCTGGGTGCACAGCACACATCTGTAACTCAGAACTAGGTGGGAAAGGAGGATAGAGGAGCCTACCAGGCAGCCCAGCTGGAACGATGTGTTTCAGCTTCAGTAGGACACACTGTCTCAAAACACGAGGTAGAGAAAGAATGGAGAATGATACCCTAACAGTGTCCTCTGTGTTCTACACACATGTGCACATGCCCGTAGACTTGTAACACACACACATACACACATACACACACAACACACACACACACACACCACACACACACACCACACGCACACATTCAACATCCACTAATGATTTTTAATTTTATTTTTTTGCTAATTAGGAACAGGTTGGGTCACTGTTAAGATGCCTAGAGTCAGATCTGTTTGAGATGTTGGTCTCCAAAGGGCTTCTTCTGAATCCTCTGCCCCACGAACCTCCCCTGCCCCCCACAAAACCCTTTCATTTTGGTGGCGCATTTCAGAGATATTCAAAGTGTACTCACAAACAAGCCTGTAGCAAGCATCACATTTGCTGATGAAACTGGGTAGAAGTTCATTGAATTGTATAGACCTTGGGAGGTCTGGTTAATGTGGGTGTTCCTGTTTGTTGGCACATTCTTTTTATTTTTAAACAAAGTTTATAAAATTGAAGAGAAGAAGAAAACACTTTCTGTTAGAACTTGGAAGGTAACAATGTCTCCAGCCATCTCTTCTGTGAGAAAGTATAGGTAGAGTCTCAGAGACCTCAGAAACACATGAACACAGAAGAAAGAAGGAGAGGTTGAGAGGGAGATGACAGGACCAATCACACTGTGATTAGAGAAAGTTCCCATGGAGAAGCAGATAAAATATATGAGAATTTAGTTGTGCTCAAAACTCAACATGTAAAAACTAATTTTACTACTTTATACCTATAATAAACACTTTTAAAATTAAAAACTTAAATCCATTTGCCATATAACATAAATATCATCTATCTGAGAATAAACTGATTAAAAATACATGCAAGGCCCAACAAGAAAACTTAGTGAACTATGAACTAAAATTTCCATATATAGTCCTGATTTGTATGACTCAGTACTGTAAGGATGGTTATTTCTCCCAACTTGATTTATAGACTCAAAAGCAATCTTTATCAAAATTCCAACAAGTTTTCTGGGGTAAAAATGGTTGAGCTGATAAATTTATAAGAGAATTCAAAGCCAAAACACTTCAAAAGAAGGAGAAATGGAAAGTTATGTTGTAAAATTATAGAGCACACCATGAAGCTACCAAGTAATGGCAATGTATTATAGGCAAAAAATAGACAAAGAAGCCCGCCAAGCATATCCGATCCCTGTGACCCCTAACCTGTGAAACAAATGGCTCATCAGAGCAGTGGGAACAACTGACTCTTCAATAAATGGTGCTGAGACAGCTGAGGATCTGCAGGAAGGAAACAATAACAAACACAACCCTGGGCTCCTCTCTTACACTAGACACAACAGAAAATCAATCCCAGATGAACCGAGGTTCACCTAAACGGAACAGCAAATGCAGAAGAAAATATGAGAAACTTTTTGTGACCTCAAGGTAGGCGTGCTTAAACAAGACACAGAGTAACAACTGTATAGAAAAGACACACTATTCAGACCTTAGGAATCACTAAGGGAATATACAAAGATACTGGGAGTCTGACCGCCAGGCACAGCTGCCAAACCACATCCTCTGTCTCTATTGCTCTGTAACTGCTTCCAGCTCAGGATCAGCTAGAGCAGTGAGTGGTTCTCAACCTTCCTGATGCTGGGCGACCCTTTAGTACAGGTCCTCATGTTGTGGTGACCCCCAACCATAACGTTGTTTCATTGCTACTTCATAACTGCAATTTTGCTATTGTGATGAATCATAATGTAAATATTTTTGGAGACAGAGGTTTGCCAAAGAGTCGAAACACACAGGCTGAGAATCACTGAACTAGAGAAAACCAAACATACTCTAGTAAATTGCCAAAGATGCCCTACTTCTTAGCGTGTCTCCAGCTTCCTCCAGCCAACATCCCCCAATCATGGAGGACCTGAAGCCTCTGCTTCTCTGCCGTTAAGCTTTCCTACTCCCTTGTCATCCTTTGAGACTATGGAATGCAAATTATGGCGTCTTCCAGCAAACTCTGAGTAAACAGTTTATAGTTTCCATTTGGGTGCTAATCACCAATTTCCACAAAATGAACTCTGCCTCTTTCCATGAAGAGAGCAGAAAGATGAGCTCTGGGGAGTGATAAGACAGTTGTCATATATGTCCACTCATCAGACAGACAGCCAGTAGACAGCACACACAGGATCCGGAGTCATCTATGGGAAAAGGTAAAACTACAGAAAAATGGACAGACTCGCCGGCACAAGGAAAGAGCCTGGTGGTTAATAAGCAGAGAAGCCCTTTAGTGGGTCTCACTACAGACCATAGACGTGCAATCCTGGCATCACTACTAGTCTCCCAGAAGTTTGCAGCAAGACTCTGGGGTCCTAGGCAGTGCGGCCTTTGTTCTGTCTATACCCCCTCTGTTGTTAGGGTGGCTCCAGGGCAATTGCCTTCTGCTCCAGACCCAGGCCTCGGGTGAGGAAGGGGCAGGAGGTTGTGCTTAAAAAATCCTACCTTCCTTAACCAAGGAGGATGGGGCAGAGAGTGGGTGGGGCAGGACCTGTTCACACTCTCAGCATCTGGAGAACCATTGCCTATGCAGCTCAACCCAGGCTAAGTACATCATACAGCTAAGACCTACGGGCATCTTCAGGATTGATGACCTTGATCCATCTTCATCTGTCCTTGACAGAAAAAGCAAAGGCCACAGATAGCTATAACTATGACTTAATATTGATACACCCATTCTAGTCTATCTTTTGAGGTTAGACCCAGGACCTTGTACTGATAAACAAGCACTCTCCGTATCTCCACATCTCCAGCCACCACCACCCATTTTAAAGAAGAGGAAAACTGAGGTCCAGGTAGATAGAACTTTTCCAGGCCACACAGCACAAAGTAGTAGAAATCTTGGTGACTCCGCCCTCGCAGCTTTTCCCCCTCCAGAGTCTGAAACCCACCTATGCTTATCTCTCCAGAGACCTGCCCTCCCCATCAGCCTCGAGAGACCCTAACTCTCAGCTGTTCTACAGGCAGCCCCATCTCCCGTCCCACAAGAGGCAAACTAAGCCCTCGTGTGATTTCACCTTACATTTGGAGCTTTGTCTCGGCAGAAGGGGATGTTCAGTGACTCATCGAATGTCACACTTACCTTGTCCCAGTAGCAGCAGCAGTCCCACCAGGGAAACACCTGGCCACAGCTCCATCCCTCAATGTTGTAGGTGTCTGGGGCCTCTGAGTAACCGGCTTCCTTCCACAGACGGATGACTTACCACGCTCCCTCCTGCTTTTATGCCCCTCTGGGATCTGATAGCACACCTGTCGTAAATTTTACTGTGTTCACCTTTGAAAGGGGGCAGTGGCTGGCTGTAAACGATAAATATTAACATTTAGGCAGACGCTTGACAACAAGGTAGCATGCTCTCATCACAAACACCCAACAATCAGGACTACACGGTGGCCTCTCTGCACCTCCCATGATGTCAGGGGTCCAAAGTTGGCTGGTGGCAGAGACAAAACTACGGAGAAGATAGACCTTGGCATCCCATGTGTTGAGAAGGGGTTCCACTATGTAACACAACCCTGGAATCGTGGGCACATCCCCAAGACGAACCTCATCTGCCTTCACTTCCTGGCTTACAGAAAATAAAGGACTCAGAAAACCAAAGTGCTTCGTGACCATTGTAGACCCATTAAACCAGCTCCAAACAGAAGCTTTTTAAGTCTGAAATATATCCCCACCCAGGCTCAGGAGCTACCAGGTTCTCTAGTTTGGACCTCTAAGGGAGGTTTCTTTCTGTTGTCCCCACACCGCCTCAAACGCACTGACGGCCAGAAGTGGCAGGCACAGCGCACACGCATTGTCTGGATGTTGAACTGTGAGATGCAAAAGGCTGAGAGGTGAGCCAGCGTGGAATTCACTCTAACTCCATCAGCAGTTTCCACTGGGCACATGAAGTGGGGGCTGCTGGGCCGAGACTAAGCTGGGCAGACCACGCTAGACTGAGCTAGAGTTTAAAGCCTGTGTAACAAAAGCTGTTGGGAGTGACACGTTCATCCTTCCCCCGAAAGGAACGATTGCCCTGTGATGCAGTCGCTGAGTGCTGAGTCCACTGGGAGCCCTGAACTGGCTCCCATGACCCAACTCAGATCCTGCTCTCCATTCTGACTTAGGTATTTTTTCCATATATAGCTTTACTGTGTTGAGTCTAAAGTAACGGTAAGATATGTGGTTCTTCATGTATCAAGTCATGATCTAGAATATTGCCATCCCTTCTATGCTGCTCAGAAATGTAACATGGGGGACCATGGATCTCAGGCTTAGTTGAAGCCTTTGGACTTTGTATGGGTGATCAGCCATGTGGTAAAGCGTAGACACTACTAACACACTAACCCTGTTGACTGTGCCCTGTTGCCCATGGCTATTCCTAGGACCTTTGTTCAAAAGGAAGACAGGCTCAGAAAGGAAGAAGAAACTGAGCACAGTGCCAGGGTCTGCGGAGGCTGTGTGACACAGATGCTCCCAGGCACCTGGACACACTTGTCACTGGCACTACACTGCCCACAAATGCAAACTCAGACTCACAGGTGCTGCACAACTCAGGATGCCAGCACCGCCCACTCTGTGCCGCCAACAGCCTGGAAGAACATCACCAAACTTCCTTGAATGCAAAAAGGGTCCATAAGACTCATGTTGGGCAGGAAACGTGATTGGGCAAGGGCAAACACGTCTGTCCCCACCTCTGGTCCCTTGGCTGTACTGCTGGCCAGAACCTATGCTATAGCCTCTTTTACATCTAGAAAATTGAGCTATGACAACCATTTTGATTGCTGACAGCATTCTGGCATAGAACAGTCTGAATTGTCTTTTATTTAGATCAAGGAAATATTGATGTCCCAACAAAAATAGGTGGTGGAAGCAACATTTCTTCCTTCCTTTGTGGGGGTGTGGGGTGGGGGCTGGAGCAAGACATGGCTTCATACTGTATTCCAGGTTACTTAGAACCTGCAATGTATCTCAGAATGTCCTCAAACTCATAACAATGCACCATAGCCTTCAGGGTATAGGATTACAGGTATGAGCCATCATCCTTGGCTTGATAGCATTGTGTAGGCATTCTTGCCAACACTGTGGAGGCATCTGTCAGTTTGAATGACACTTGCTATCTATTAGTTCTCTTACAGCTGAGAAAACAAGGGGGAAAGCAGTCCTCCCCAGACAGAGGCAAGCAATGGCCCTCATCACTTCCCCAGAAACTTTTGTTCTCTGCTGTTTTGTTGTTGTTGTTTTGCTATGAAATGTGTCAAGAGGACAAGGCCTAAAAGAGGGAATGTGCATCCTCACCTGTTTTAGCAAGTCTTTGGATGTGCCCTCTGAGAAGGAAACAGACCTGTGAATGCATGTCTTCAGAGTTAGACTGTATTCCCAGCTCAGAAGACTTCTTGTAGACAAAACAAAGTAGTTGCTATTTCCCAAGGACCCACCAGGAGGTGCTAGACCAAATCTCAGTCTCAAGGCCCACATAGATCAAAGCAGCGCAGGACTTAGAAGTGTAGTTTTCAAATTGACAGATATAAGTGATTATATTCTTGTGAATTTAGTTTGACGAATGAATATGCCACTTTAAAAAAACAGACGATAGAACACTCAAGGGTATCGAATATAACAGTGGTAAGAAAGGTGCCTGGCAAATTTGTTTCGGTTACATGTTGTGAAGTGTGTGGTTCCTAAAGTGGGTCACAGTTGATATTTGAGAACCACTATATTAGTAGAAAACGGAGAGGTCTGTTTTGTCTTCTTTCTGGTGATGCAGCTAGCCACAATTCATCTATGTTCCAGAGTATCTAGAAGCAACATTTGTGGTTGGTTCTGGGCCTTGGGAAGGAGGGCAAGTGGGGTCAAGCATTTTGAAGACTGTGAGCAGAGCTTGAGGTAGATTGTCCTATTTTTTCAATAAGAAAAACCAGGCTCGGGCAGTAGTGGCGCAGGCCTTTAATCCCAGCACTTGGGAGGCAGAGGCAGGCAGATTTCTGAGTTTGAGGCCAGCCTGGTCTACAGAGTAAGTTCCAGGACAGCCAGGGCTACACAGAGACACCCTGTCTTGAAAAACCAAAAAAAAAAAAAGAAAACCAGGCTCACTTGAGTGAACTGGGACCACATGATAGGAAGTGTGTATCAGTAGCCCATCATCTCGGATGTGGATCTACTTGGGCCTGTTTCCCTGTACAAGACTCAGGCACATGCTAACAAAACAGTATCCAGTGCTCGGAAATGGATTTATTCAGCTATCCATGAGCAGAGACCACTCATGAATCCAGATACTAAAGACATGGACTTCATTAGGGAACAAAGAAGAGATCAACAATACAGATCAGGAGAAAACCCACTATTCTTAAGTACCTCATTCGTACTAGTAAGTAGAGAGAAATTGATGTGGCAGATTCCAGAAGAATACATAGAGGGACAGCTAACCTGCTCTGGTCTCTGCTAACTGCCCAGAAGCTAGCCCAGGGCTACTGTAGCAGGATTCACTGTGTTGGATGAATAAATTAATGAGCAAAAGTTGGAATGAAGCAGAGACCAAGACTACTATAGAAAGATCAGCTCCTAGAACTCGACTAGAGAAGAAGAAAGGAATACAAATCATGACTAAGAACAGTCAGCTGAGGATAAAGAGAATGTTTCCCTTGTGCCATGAAGCACAAAGGAACATGGATGGTGGATCATGGCCTCTCTCCAAGACTCTGCCGGTATTCATCTGCATGGTGGATCTCAATCCTGGCTACCTTTTAGAGTCTCAAGGTACTACCAGGCAGTCAGCACTGAGGAGACAAAGACTTGCATCAGACAAGTGAAAACTCCCTCTGGCAAGAGGACAGACTATTAATGCTGACAAAAGAGGCTGACCCTGTGACCTCTCTAGAGAGGAATCCATTGGAATATACCGTCTGGCAAGATTCTGGGGCTTATTTTTCAGAGGTCATGGGGATAGACAGAAAAAGAGCTGAATTCTGGTGCCTAGAAAAGCCCAGTGTCTGAGTGTAAACTAGACATCCAGGTCAGCTATGATGCCTGCTGTCACTTGAAGTCTCTCTCTCTTCCTTCTATACTGTGAGATCCATTGACAGCATGAATTTCATTCTGCAGCGGACACACAGACACATCTGTGGTGTTTGAAGGAGGGCGAATCTGGCCTGTCTACTTCATGCGTGCAGGATACCCTCTTTCTACACCAGGCATTTGTGCAGAGAAGGTACTATGGCTGTCTGTCTGACCACCATTGACAGGTGAGGAGCAAATGAGTGTCTACGGTATGAGCCCTGGTACTCTGCCAATCACTTGGACACTCAAATGATGGATCTTTTCTTTTTCTCTCAATGCCTTACCCACTTCAGACGCTGAGGGCTCTCCAGACTCTAATGTTTTAGAGGAACATGACAGGAACATTTATTAGAGCCGTGCCCTCCCAGCACACAGAGAATGGTGTCTGTATGGCCAGGAGCCTGAGATGACCAGTCATTTTAAACAGCCCAACTCACTACCTTTCTGGGAGTCCAGAGAGAACATTCTCATTGCCTACCTGTGGCCCATGAATGCACCCAGGTTCAGATTTAAACAGCATTCATTGAAACCTACTAAGTAGGAGTTGAGCACCTACTAAGCTACAGGCCTCTTGTGATTCAAGGGTATAAATGTTTTATTTCATCCTAGTAGGATTCTTCAGGGGCGGGGGTTAAAAAATCCAGCCAAAGGTCACCCAATTCGTGAATGTAGAATCCACCTCTCCCATTCATTTCTCCCCAGCATTACTGGGAGATATACCTATAATAATATCTACTCATCCTTCGAGAGGGGAAGTGACAGAGGACTCTTGATCCTCAGCAGTGGGAGGCCGGCCTTCAGCTCTTAAACCAAATATGGCAGTAGACTTGCCACTGTGATTCTTCTTTCCTGGATGCTGAATCTTAAAACTAGGGTGCTGGTGAACCTGGAGGTAAAGCACCCCTTTTCCTGACACCAGAGGACTCCTCTCTCTGGCTCTATTTCAGAAGAACCAGAGAACTTAACAGCAATTTACAATCTAATACAGGAAGATTGATGCCAGCTTAATCTTTTCTTCTCCCCTTCCCAAGGACAAGTAGGACACTCTAAGAATGGTTTGGGAAGCACTTAGTCCTTGGCAGTCACCTGGACCAAGCTTTCTCCTCCCCTACTGTACACAGAAGAAAACTGAGGCAAAGAAAGAGTCTTTTGTGAAGCCCGTCCACGAGTAAGAACAACACTGGGAGAAGGACTCTTTGGTCCAAGTTCAATGTTCCTTCCCACTCATTGCTCAGGGCTGAATCACTGTGACCATGGTAGCGATGGTGTATTTAGTCTAGTTTTATCAATAAGAAATTTAAAACTCATATCAGAGTGGCTCAAGGTTGCTTAGCTACTAGGGGTAGAGCCCAGAACTCTTGCCAGCCCACCATGGCCAGGAGTGGCCAAGTTTAAGCTATGGATATGCAATGCAAAACCTGTGCTAAATGGTTTTAACATGAAGCCTAACTCCCGTAATCACTCCATCTCTACACTGGCATGGCGTCCCTGAGAAAATGCTGGTATAGGAAGCTCTTCCTTAGATCTCCCAGAGCTGAAATGCCTATATGTGGTACCCATGGCTTCACAGAGCAAGTCTGGGGAGCCAGATGGCATCAAATTTGATGCCTTGCCCATGAAGCTCATCTTTCCCTCACAGGATCTGTGATGTGTCCTTCGAGTCCAAAGAGAATAAGCAAATATCCCAGTGTTTGCCTGGGAATCTCAGTGCTTGCTACTCGCTAAGAAGGTCCTGGATTCCACACTCCAAGCATCCTACACAGACCCCATCCACCTCCCTGGCCTGCATTCACAGTAGAGCAGCTGCCCAGAAAGCATCCCTAGGTTTTAGAACAGAGAGAAGGGCAGGAATGAAGATTACCAGGTCATGAACACAAGAGGTATCTCTCACCTGGATTCTGGTAACAATTCCTGCAGACTGACGGGGGGGGGGGAGCAGCTCACCAGCCTGGGTGGCCCTCTATTCACACAGCACAGCAGATACAGAGTGGAGCCTCTGAGCCTTTGTTTGTGGGGCAGGGGATTGCTGTCCTTTATGTCATCAGCTTGGTCAAGGGCTGGACTGCCAACACCCAGGACACCAAGGCAGCTTGTGGGTGTTAATGGCACTGGCAATAATGTACAGACTTGTTTACTGTGCCTGCACCATTTCAGGCTGGCACAGTAAACAAAACACATTTGATGGCACCACCTGGGCAGAGGGCTGTGAGAGAGTAGGCGAGAGAGGGGGAAGTGCTGACTGAGAAGGGTTGTCCCCTGGGGCACTGATCCTGACCAGTCACCAAGTTTGTGCTGGGCTCCAGCCATCTGAACATCCAAGGTGGGGAGTGGGTGGCTCACTGAGTAGCTGTCCCTTCAAGTTTTATTTCCTGAAGGACTGCACAAACTCCAGGAGCTTCTGACTGACATCAGCCTGTCACCTGTCCTTTCTTTACTTCAGAGGGGCAGGGAGGGCTTGGTTTTTACAGAAAATTAAATTCCCAAGTTCTACATCCTTTTTCTCCTAAGTTTATTTTCAGACTATGACATTACTGAAAATAGACTCTGTGCGTATATGTCTGTTGTGTGTGCATGTGTGTTTGTGTGTGTTGTATATATGTTGTGTGTGTGTACAAGTGTGCATGTATGTACGTGCATGTGTAATATATGTGTATTTGTGTGTGAATATATCTGTGTCTGCATGTGTGTCTGTGTGTATATGTTGCATGTATGTATATGTTTGTCTGTGTGTGTATGTATGTGTTCACATATGTGTCTGTGTGTATATGTGAGATATATATATGTATATATATATAATATGGTTGTGTGTGTATATGTGTCCATGTATGTATATGTATGTGCATATATGTGCATGTAGGTCTGTGTGTGTATGTGTGTACCTGAGTGTGTGTATGTTGCATATGTGTTGTGTGTGTGTTCTGTGTGTATATATATGTGTGTGTGTATCTCTTTGTGTGTGTTGTATAGGTCTCTGTGTATTATGTATGTATGTGTGCGTATGTGTTGTATGTGTCTGCATGTTATATATGTGTGTGTTCTGGGTGGTGTTGTGTATGGGTATATATGGTGTGTGCATGGTGTGTGAGAGTGTTTCATGTGCACATGTGTGAGAACAACCTTAGGTGGTGTTCATCTGGCAATATGCATCTTTATTTTGAGAGAGAGTCTCATTGGCCTGGGAGTTGCTAAGGAGGCTAGAGTAGCTGCCAGTGAGCCCCAAGGGTCCTCCTGTCTCTACCACGCCAGCACTGGGCTACAAGCTTGGACCACCACACCAGCCTGTGTCTACCATGCCAGCACTGGGCTACAAGCTTGGACTACCACACCCGCCTTTCAGACTTCTGGAAATCTATAGGAATATTTAGAAACCTTCCTGAGAGTGGATGGCAAAAGCAAATTTTATTTTATTTGTATTTGTTTTGAGATAGAGTCTTGCTATGTGTCTCAGAGTAGCCTTGAACATGAGATCTTCCTGCATCAGGCTTCTGGATCCTGAGATTAAAACTGTGCCACCGTACTCAGCTTTAAAGCAGGGTTCTGTTCTGTTCTGTTCTGTTCTGTTCTGTTCTGTTCTGTTCTGTTCTGTTCTGTTCTGTTCTGTTCTGTTCTGTTGTTCTGTTTTGTCTCAGTGTTTCTGCTCCAAAGACTGGTTACTTTAACTTAACACACAGAACTTCCTCTTTTTTGTCCCTTTGAGTTTGAAACTTGATTAACATTTGGGAGCCTCTTACGGGCATGTGGGAACAAGAACAGACAACTATATGCCTCTCCAGAATTTCAGTATGCTCCTTGTGAGAATCAGGCAAACTCTATTTCCTGTTCCCTTTCTTCTTTGCTTCTGAGGCAGAGCCACATTGGGCCAACATCTCTCAGTTGTCTCTGGCCAGGGATACCTGTGTCTCCCAAATCCTTATGAGGCTGTAAACTCTTGCATTTGATCATCTGAATCCCATAAGAATTCCTGTAGGCCGAACATCCCGAATCATTGTCAAGTGGCATTTCTAAAACGCCTTTCACTCACCTAGCCCTGTCCTTCAACGTAGCTTCTGCTCCCACCACACCATCAAAAGTTCTTGAAGGTCAGTAGTTTGCTGAATCCAATAGATAGCAAAGGATCCGCATACCTTCTTGCACTGGGCGTCTCAGTAAAGTGTGAGCGATGGCTTCTACTGCTTTCTTGAGATACAAGTGCTGTCTGGGGTTCTTGGTTTCTTTTGGCCACTCCTCCTCTGGCCTGGACCCTCCTCTGCTGGTTCTCAAGGCAACAGTAGCAGCCCTTGGCTTTATTTAAAGCCAGTGTGTCAATCATTCTTACATTCCCACTTCCAGACAGACCTTTCTTCTGAGCTTCAAGCCCCATAAACTCATTCACTGACTCAGTACCTTCCCTTTGATGTCTGTGGATTCTTCAGGCTCTGGAAGTGTAGAACTGGCCACATCATTTTCAGCCCTACAGAAACAGCAGTGGCCATTGCACACAGACTCAGACAATATCCGTGGGATCTCCTCCTCAGTCCACCAGTGGCTGAGTCCCATCAATTCTGTATTCCAACCCATGTTCTCCAGTTCCTGGACCAAGCTGGGCCCAGTCTACTGTCACTTCCCCCTGGCTAAATGCCTCCAGCTATATTTCTGCTTCTTATGTTTTCCTTTCCTTTCTTTCTTTAACTATACAAGTCTGAATAATCTTGTCAGTGGGCAAGCCTAATGCCGAATCCTGTATAAAACCCCTTGGACATGTTCCCATTGTGCTTTACTCAGAGACCGATCATCTCAGCAAGGTCCATAAGGCCCTGTGTGCCTTGTCTCCATTCTCAAATCCCATACTCTCTCCTTGTTTTATACACACACACACACACACACACACACACACACACACACGAATATACACCCATACACACACACACAATCATATACCCATATATACACACACATATACAAACACACACCACTGGGCTCCTGTATGTCCTTCAATACGTGTCCACAGATTATCTTGTCTGACTAACCTTAAATTCTAAGAGGACACTGCTGCTGGGTCCCCGCTACATAGCATAAGGCCTGATGTCAGTTACCACTGACTTGCTGTATAAATCTATTCCCACTCAAGTCATTTCCCACTCAAGTCATTCCTCAGGGGCTGCAGTAAGCAGAATCTAATTTTACTTCTCAATAGCTTAACTAGCCCCCACCCTCTCTGGCAGGTTGCTTAGGGCTCTGTCACTTTAGCTACTTCACCATGATGGGGAACAAACAGTTGACCAGTTGGAGCTCTCTCCTTTGCTGAAAAAGGCAGACCCTGTATCTCATTCATCGATGTGATTCCCACACAGCTCCTAATACAAGAATGACCCAGCTGGAAGCAAGGTCATCAGAGTTGGTCTCTTGAGACTAAGAAAAATACATTGCCTTATGAGGAAGAGACTTTTCTGCAGCTGCTGCTGGACCCAAATATGTCCCTTTGTCCTCCAGAGAAATCTCTTAAAACACTCACCTGAAAACCAAGAAAACCTACCATTTCCCCTGTCCTGTAAAATGAGAATAATGAACTTGGCAAGGATTGTCACGTGCTCTACCAGGTTAGTGTCAAAATTCCCACCCTAGCAAAATACATGTCATAGAAACCACGCCTCTTCTCAGGTACCACTGAACCCCTGAGGGTTCAGAAGCACCTGCAGATGGTTCCCTCCTGGCTATAAGTTAGTAAATACACTTTACTAATCTGCTAACTTGTCTTACTTTAGATTCTTTCTATAATCCTGAAGCTGTAACTTGCATCTTGCTTCACAGGCCTATCACCAAGCTCGTGGCTCTTGGAGGGTTGCAGGTCCCACTTAAGAGCCTCAACCGGCTCCCTCTGCTTTGAATCCTTTGGCTGCTGTAGTGACTTGTCTAGTCCAGGTGTTTACGTTTGGGTAATCTTGCCCTGGATCTGTGTTCTTGATGACTGGTCTTCTGTAGCCCTTCCTTTCATCCACCTTGTGTCCTTAAGTGTCATTGTGTCACGTAGAGGATCACAGAGCAGAAGGCAGGAGTGATTCCTAGCAGCTGGCCTCCCAGATTGGAGAGCTGGCAGCTTCCCTTAGACTGGCCTCCCACCCACCCAAGACAAATAAACCAGAGAAAAACTGTCCTTTCTGCCTGCTCACTTGATCTAAAAATGTGATTCTTTCAAAGATGTTGTTTCTCTGACATATTCTGCCTGTAGGAGGCTGAGATCACCAAGTTTCCAGGTGTTCAGACAGGTCAGTGCTCAGACCAGAGACTCACTAGGTAACTTCAACTAGAAGTAAGCATGAATATGAAGAAGGAGGATGAAGAGAAGATGAGAAAAGAGGAGTGAGAAGATGAGGAGAGGAGGAGGAGGAGGAGGAAGAGGAGGAAGAAAAAAGGAGGAAGAAAAAGAAGAGAAGGGAGGAAAGAGGAGGAAAAAGAAGATCGAGAAGAGGAGAAGGGAGAGGAGGAGAGAGAGGGAGAGAAGGAGGGAGAAGAGAAGGAGAAAAGGAGGAGGAAGAGGAAGAGGGCTAGGGCCAGACCTGTCAGGTTTTCAAGCACAAGGATATGTCTGAAGATGTGGACCTGGAGAAGAGACCAATAGGGTGGGGTGAAACCATTTAGGAGCCTGTGAGATTCTTCATGATCAGCTGACTGAAGCATCATATGGTCAGAAAAACACAGGACAACAAACCTCTGCAATGAGAATGTCCAAAGCCACCACAGACCTCCTCTCCCACACCCCCAGCACCAGGGTAGAACCCTGATCTTCCATCCATCATGCCCTGAGAACCTTAATGATGCCAGACAGTGATGCTGATGCTAAAAGCCTCTTTCTTCCCACCTCCCACCCCCACTCCTGGAGCAGCTTGGCTTTTGAAGCTAGAGGGACAGGAGAAAGTGGTCTATGACTCAGCACCAAGAGTTTCTCTGGCCGTGGAGGGTGGGATTGGGGTGCATTTCCAGTAGAACCTGGCATTTTGATATCTGTGCCGGCTGGTCTTGTGTCAGCTTGACACACAAACTACAGTTCTCTGAAAGGAGGAAATCATAATTGAAAAAATGCTCCCATGAGATCTGGTCATAAGGGATTTTCTTATTTAGTGGTTGATAGGGAAGAGCCCAGCCTATTGTGGGTGGGGCCACTCCTGGGCTGGTGGTCCTTGGGTTCAATAAGAAGCAGGCTGAATGAGCAGCATCCTCCACTGCCTCTGCATCAGCTCCTGCCTTCAGGTTCCTGCCCTGTTTGAGTTTCCATCCTGATCTCCTTTGATGATGAGCCATGATGTAGAAGTGTAAGCCAATAAACCTTTTCCTCCCCAATATGCTTTTTGTCATGGTTTTTTGGTTTTTGGTTTTTTTTTGTCACAGCAATAGAAACCATAGCTAAGACAATATGTAGCATGTAATTAGCCCAGGAAGCAGATGTCTTGAAAACAAGGGGACTGAGTCCCAAAAGTGGTAGCAGTTTAAAGAGGACAGCCACCTTTTAATAAAGCTCAGTGGCTTCCCCTCCTTCTCTCATACGGTCAGAGAATGAAACAATTCCTTCTGCAATCAAGGCTGACTCCCGAAGAAGCATCTCCTCAGAAGCTGATGCTCCAGGTTCCTTTGGGCCTCCACCCTCCCTGCAGGGAGTCGGTATCCATTCTCTGAGCTACTTTCTGCCTGCCCATATGGCCTCTGATCTCAGGGAGCTTCTGTTCCATCCATGGATATCGCATGACTATGGGCATTGCCTCTTGTAGGCTCAAGTCATAGCTCTGTGGTGAAGGGTCCTGGGAGCTTCAAAGAAAGGCCAAGGTGATTACAGTGTAGAGTGGAAAGAGACTGAAGCAGAGACGGAAGCTCTCCATGCCTGGGTAGCCCATGGGCCTTTATCCCAAGAAAACAGGGGGCAAGTAGAGATTTTGAAGAGAGAACTATCAGGACCTCTTCGTGGTTTGGTTTGGTTGTTTGGTTTGTTTGGTTGTTTGGTTTGGATTTTTGAAACAGAAGTCTCAGTCAGCTCACATTGACTTCAGACTCACTGTATAGTTGAGATGCTTCTTAAACTCCTGAAGCCCCTAAACTTAACCCCTTAAACTGCTGGTTTTCCTGCTTCTACCTTCTGAGTTCTAGGATTCTCAGCGTGTTCTGCCGCCCTGGTTGATGCAGTGCCTGTTCCTCAAGCTCTCCACCTACTGAACCACGTACCCAGCTTCCTGTGCTTTGATGGCTTGGTGGAGCATGGATATAGGAAGAGAGGGATGGATGTTGTGGCTCACCACTAAGACATGAAGGAGGTTTGCAACTGTGAAGTGGGGAGGCATGTTCATGAAGGAGATAGAGGCACCGGCTTGGATATCGTCTTGTGCCTTGAGAAGGGATCTGAGGACCTGGCTGAGGGGTTTGAAGAGAATGCAGCGGGGAAACCAGAATGTAGACTCAGACACTACAGTAAGCCTTTCCCTTGAGAGATTGGAGTGACAGATCAGAACATAAACTGGAGATTCAAAAGTGGGCTCTGGGAAGTCACTGGTGGTGGCCCATACCTGTAACTCAGCATTAGGAAGCCTGAAGCAGGAGGACTGTAAGTTCAAGACCAGCCTGTCTCAAGAGAGAAAGCCAGCATGAGAGAGCATGCAGATGAGAGAGCAGACAGCATAGAGGGCATGCAGATGTGTTCTGGACTAGAACTATCCAGGAGTCCTGGAGGCCAGTTAGGCTGTGGATCCTGTCTCAGGACAGACTAGAAAAGAGAAAATACCAACGCCGCTACCTGAAGAACAATTGTGTCATTACCTGGCTGTGAAGCCAAGATCTACAAAGCAGGCAAAAGAGAAACTGACCACAAACGTAAAGGCTTGGCTTCAAGAGATGGCTCATTGGGTAAAAAGCTCATCATATAAATGTGAGGACCAGAGTTTAGGTCCCCAGAAGCCATTTCAAAGCAGACATGATAGCATATGTCAGTAATGCCAGGACTCCTAAACTCAGATAGGAAGTAGAGGCAAGAGTCCTCTGACCATATCTGAGCTTATACTCACACGTATACAAGCATGCATGAGTGTGCTCACACACAGACAAAAACTTGGAAAATGGAACCTTAACAAAGGGGATCACTGCAGCTCAAATGAGGCTCCTCAGAATCTCAGCTCAGCTCTCTAGCTACAGGTGACAGTTCTCACATGAGCATCCTGTTTGCTCACAATCATTCCAGAGAACATCATGGTAGGGGCTGTTTTAGCTCCTCCCAGCTCACACTCCCGGCCTCCTATCTCTGTTTTGGTGTCTCTTTCCCAAGGTATAGGGCCCATGTGGGCAGAAAGAATTCCCGACTCACCTAGCATCCTGTGCATGTTAGGATTTCAGTGAGCCAACCCCTATTTTAGGTGTCATCAGGGAGGGGGAAAAATGTGAGGTGTGGTCCCCGCCCCCAAAGACTTTATCATCACCTCTTCCGGAGATTAGTTGGAATCACCAGCAGCAATAGAGTCTAGAAGCATTAAGAAAGAGGAGAGAGAGAAGTGCATTACGCTGCTGAGAGCAGAGAGGGGCCGCCCTAATGGAAGCCCCTTGGAGCGAGTCAACTTCAAGCCCCATCTTGAAGAAATGACAAGTCTGACTCTACAGTGAACAAAAGCAGAGCAGCCAGCACACAGACGTGGGCCGGGCCTGCCTGATCTGACTAGGTGGGGCAGAACTCATTCGAAGAAGCACAGTGAGGGGGCACGCTGCGTTCATTTAGGGCCACAGACCCAGGGCCAGAACACGGCCAGAGTCCTGTAAGCCAGTGCCAGAGAGAATATATATTCTGTGAAAAGTCAGTCCCAGATGTGTCACTCGAGTCCAGACAAGGACGCTTAGACACATGGGCTCACCACACATCACGTGCAAAGTTGAAAATAATAGTGTTGACAGTGTCCCTTCTCCATCCCCCTGACCGTAGCAATAAAAGCTCATTTCTCACCTTGAGATGTACATCTGTCTTCCGCTTCTCACTCGCTTCCCTCCTAGGTGGTGGTTACAAATTTCTCTCTGAGGTCCTGACTGCTGCACAGGCTTCTCAGGAGCGCATCTATCTCCCAGGATACCCACGTGACAGAGGCAGGCTCCTCCCTTTGTCTCCTGACCCCGCCCACATCTCTACATGCCTCATTTCTTTCATCTTCCAGAGGTTTTTCCTCGGTTGGCCTTTCCTCTGTTCATCTCGGGTGTTTCCTCAGTGCCAAAAGGTGAATCTTTTCCTACTTGGAGTGCTATTATTATTCCTGTGGCCTTGTAGAAGGACCACAAGACCGTCTCTAGTCCCCTGCCCCACCCCCAAAGTCTTCCACAATGACTAAGACTTGCTCTCTGGCCCAGTTCCTTAAAGACCCCCCCCTCCCTGGTACCTCTCTCTGTCATCTTCCCAGCCATATCCTGGACAGAATACCTCCATCTACATCTGACTAGTTCTTTCCCAACCTCTAGGTTTTCCGCAAGCTCCGCCCGTCTTAGATGGCAGAGAAGTAAAGCCCCAGCCAGAGAGAACTCTGACCCTGATCCCCTGCTTTGTTTTTTTCAGGGAGTGCCCTGATCAAGCCACTGCATAAGCTCCGTGATAGAGTGAACCCACCCTTTCCCTCAGGAGGGGAGCGTGTGCTGCGTACGGGATGCTTATGACACTTAGACACCTGTACTCTGCAGGAACACTTACTCTTGGAATTTGTTTCCAGGTCCTGCCCATCAGCTATGAGCTCCTCCTTTGAAAAGCTAGATCTAGAGTACTGACTCTCAACCCGTGGGTCAAGACCCCCTTGGAGGGTCAAATGACCCTTTCACTGGTGACGCCTAAGAGTATCGAAATAGCAAATACCTCTAACACAGAACCCTTCTTTGTACCTCGTTTATACACAAAAGTGCTTGTTAAGTGAAATGAGGATCCACCTGTCCTGAGAACATACACCTTGCTATGGCTGGAGGTCCCTGAGGCCCAGAAGACTCCTGCCCGAAGCTTTGAGACCTTGAACTGTCTTGCCCTATGCTCCACATGTTGGCCTTCTCCTTGCTTCCTCCAGTTCCTCAGCATAATGGCCATGGACAGGGAAGGCTTAGACAAGCAGCAGTAAACTCTTTGACACCCTCTTCTGGTCTCTGAGGGTACTGCACACATGCCATACACATAGCACATGAAGGGAAAACACTCAAGAGTATAAAACACAATAAATAAATTTTTTTAAAAAGAATGCTGGCTGTCTCTTGGTCCTTTTGGCTGGGGCAGACACCTAGCTGCTCTGCTCCTGTGAAGACACTATATCCTGAGACATCCTAGAGGAGCCACTACACTCAGAGCAGTGGGTAAGTACCCTCTCCCACTATCCTACTCCCCAGAGCTACAACTGGGAGCCAGGGGCACTCAGGACCCATCAGCCACCCAAACCCCAGCCCTCCTGAACACCACTCCCCTTCTGGCCCTCGCTTGATCCACCTAGCTAGTCTGCTCCTGTGAAGACACCATATCCTGAGCCATTCTAGAGGAGCCGGTACACTCAGAGCAGCAGAATGTCAGGATCCCAGAGGCAGCCTGAGTCCCAGGAGTTCTTCCACCCAGGAGCTCAGGATCACAGAGACATCTGAACTCTGAGGAATTCTGACAAAAGCAAGATAACTGGAAAGACAGGCTCCAGTCAGAGACAGTGAGTGCAGGTAGCAATAGAGTTAACCAGATGGCAAAAGGCAAGCACAAGAACATAGGCAACAGAAACCAAAGTTACTTGGCATCATCAGAACCCAGGTCTCCCACCATAGCAAGCCTGAACACCCCATAACACCGGAAAAGCAGGATTCAGAATTAAAATCACTTCTCATGATGATGATAGAGGACTTTAAGAAGGACGTAAATAACTCCCTCAAAGAAGTACAGAACACAGGTTAAGAAGTAGAAGCCCTAAAGAGGAAACACAAAAATCCCTTAAAGAATTGCAAGAAAACACAACCAAACAGATGAAGGAATTAAACAAAAACATCCAGGATCTAAAAAGAGAAGTAAAAACAATAATGAAATCTCAAAGGGAGACTACCCTGGAGATAGAAAACCTAGGAAAGAGGTCAGGAGTCACAGATGCAAGCATCACCAACAGAATACAGAAATAGAAGAGAGAATCTCATGTGCAGAAGATACCATGGAAAACATTGACACAACTGTCAAAATGCAAAATGCAAAAATGCTCCTAACCCAAAACATCCAGGAAATCCAGGACACAATGAGAAGACCAAACCTAAGGATAATAGGTATAGATGAGAATGAAGATTCCCAACTTAAAGGGCCAGTAAATATCTTCAGCAAAATTATAGAGGAAAGCTTCCCTAACCTAAAGAGATGTCCATGAACATACAAGAAGCCTACAGGACTCCAAATAGACTAGACCAGAAAAGAAATATCTCCCGTCACATAATAATCAAAACATCAAATGCACAAAACAAAGAAAAAATACTGAAAGCAGTAAGGGAAAAAGGTCAAGTAACATATAAAGGCAGACCTATAAGAATTACAGCAGACTTCTCACCAGAGACTATAAAAGCCAGAAGATCCTGGACTAATATCATAGAAACCCTAAGAGAACACAAATGCCAGTCCAGACTGCTATACCCAGCAAAACTCTCAATCACTATAGATGGAGAAACCAAGATATTCGATGACAAAACCAAATTTACACAATATCTTCCCACAAATCCAGCACTTCAAAGGATAATTGATGGAAAACTCCAACACAAGGAGGGAAACTACAACCTAGAAAAAGCAAGGAAGTAATCTTCCAACAACCCCAAAGAAGATAGCTACACAAACATAATTCCACATTTAATAACAAGAATAACAGGATGCAACAACCATTTTTCCTTAATATCTCTTAACATCAATGGACTCAATTCTCCAATAAAAAGACGTAGACTATCAAACTGGATACATAAACAGGACCCAGATTTTGCTGCATACAGGAAACACACTTCAGTGACAAAGACAGACACTACCTCAGAGTAAAAGGATGAAAAACATTTTTTCCAAGCAAATGGTCCCAAGAAACAAGCTGGAGTAGTCATTCTAATATCAATAAAAGTGACTTTCAACCAAAAGTAATCAAAAAAAAAAAAAAAGATAAGGAAGGACACTTCATACTCATCAAAGGAAAAATCTACCAAGATGAACTCTCAATTCTGAACATCTATGGTCCAAATGTAAGGGAACCCACATACATAAAAGAAACTTTACTAAAGCTCAAAGCACACATTGCACCTCACACAATAATAGTAGGGGATTTCAACACCCCACTCTCAGCAATGGACAGGTCATGGAAACAGAAACTAAACAGAGACACAATGAAATTAACACAAGTTATGAACCAAATGGATTTAGCAGATATCTATAGAACATTTCATTCTAAAACAAAAGAATATACCTTTTTCTCAGCACCTCATGGTATCTTCTCCAAAATAGACCATATAATTGGTCACAAAACAGTCCTCAACAAATACAAAAAGATTGAAATAATCCCTTTCATCCTATCAGATCACCACAGACTAAGGCTGGTCTTTAATAATGACAAAACCAATGGAAAGCCCACATACACATGGAAACTGAACAATGCTCTACTCAATGATGACTTGGCCAAGGAAGAAATAGAGAAATTAAAGACTTTTTAGAATTTAATGAAAATGAGGATACATCATAACAAACTTGTGGGACTTCATGAAAGCAGTGCTAAGAGGAAAACTCATAGCTCTAAGTGCACACAGAAAGAAACTGGAGACAGCATACACTAATAACTTGACAGCACACCTGAAAACTCTAGAACAAAAAGAAGCAAATTCACTTATGAGGAGTAGACAACAGGAAATAATCAAACTCAGGGCTGAAATCAACCAAGTAGAAACAGAAAGAACTATACAAAATATCAACAAAACCAGGAGCTTGTTCTTTGAGAAAATCAACAAGATAGATAAACCCTTAGCCAGATTAACCAGAGGGCACAGAGACGTATCCCAAATTAATAAAATCAGATCTGAAAAGGAGACATAACAACAGAAACTGAGGAAATTCAAAAATCATCAGATCCTACTACAAAGGCCTATACTCAACAAAACTGGAAAATCTGGATGAAATGGACTATTTTCTAGACAGATACCAGGTACCAAAGTTAAATCAGGAGCAAATAAACCATCTAAATGGTCCCATAACCCCTAAAGAAATAGCAGCAGTCATTAAAGATCTCCACCAAAAAAAGCCCAGACCAGATGGTTTTAGTGCAGAATTCTATCAGACCTTCAAGGAAGATCTAATACCAATTCTCTTCAAACTATTCCACAAATATAAACAGAAGGAACACTGCTTAATTCGTTTATAAAGCTACAATCACACCATACCTAAACTTCACAAAGACCCAACAAAGAAAACTTCAGACCAATCTCCCTTATGAATATTGATGCAAAACACGCAACAAAATTCTCGAAAACTGAATCCAAGAACACATCAAAACAATCATCCATCATGATCAAGTAGGGCTTTATCCCAGGAATGCAGGGATGGTTCAATATTTGGAAATCCATCAATGTAATCCACTATATAAACAAACTCAAAGAAAAAAACCACATAATCATCTCACTAGATGCTGAGAAGCATTTGACAAAATTCAACATCCCTTCATGGAAAAGTTTTGGAAGATCAGGAATTCAAGGCCCATACCTAAACATACTAAAAGCAATATACAGCAAACCAGTAGCCAACATCAAACTAAATGGAGAAAAACTTGAAGTAATCCCACTAAGATCAGGGATTAGACAAGACTCTCCATTCTCACCCTACCTATTCAATATAGTACTGGAAGTCCTAGTCAGAACAATTAGAAAACAAAAGGAAGTCAAAGGGATACAAATAGGAAAGGAAGAAGTCAAAATTTCACTATTTGCAGATGATATGATAGTATACTTAAGTGACCATAAAACTTCCACCAGAGAACTCCTAAACCTGATAAACAACTTCAGCAAAGTGGCTGGATATAAAATCAACTCAAACAAATCAGTAGCCTTCCTGTACTCAAAGGATAAGCAGGCTGAGAAAGAAATTAGGGAAATGACATCCTTCACAATAGTCACAAATACTTCATGTGAATCTAACCAAGCAAGTGAAAGGTCTCTAGACAAGAACTTCAAGTCTCTGAAGAAAGAAATCGAAGATCTCAGAAGATGAAAAGATCTCCCATGCTCATGGATTGGCAGGATAAATATAGTAAAAATGGTCATCTTGCCAAAAGCAATCTACAGATTCAATGCAATCCCCATCAAAATTGCAAATCAATTCTTCATAGAGATAGAAAGAGCAATTTGCAAATTCATTTGGAATAACAAAAAAACCAAGGATATCGAGAACTATTTTCAACAATAAAAAACTTCTTGGGGAATAACCATCCCTGACCTCAAACTGTACTACAGAGCAATAGTGATAAAAAAAAACACAAAAAAAAAAAACCCAGCATGGTATTGGTACAGAGACAGGCAAGAAGATCAATGGAATAGAATTGAAAATCCAGAAATGAGCCTACACACCTATGGTCACTTGATCTTTGACAAAGGAGCTAAAACTGTCCAGTAGAAAAAGGACAGCATTTTCAATAAATGGTGCTGGTTCAACTGGAGGTCAGTATGTAAAAGAATGCAAATCGATCCATTCTTATCTCCTTGTACAAAGCTCAAGTCCAAGTGGATAAAGGACTGTCACATAAAACAGATACACTGAAACTAATAGAAGAGAAGGTGGGGAAGACCCTCAAATACCTAGGCACAGGGGAAAAGTTCCTGAACAGAACACCAATGTCTCAGGCTCTAAGACAAGAATTGACAAATGGACTCATAAAATTGCAAAGCTTCTGTAAGGCAAAGGACACTGTCAATAGGACAAAAGGCAACCAACAGATTGGGAAAAAATCTTTACCAATCCCACATCCGATAGAGGGCTAATATTCAATATATACAAAGAACTCAAGAAATTAGACTCCAGACAAGCAAATAACCCATTAAAAATGGGGTACAGAGCTAAACAAAGAATTCTCAACTGAGGAAACTGGTATGGCCGAGAAGCACCTAAAGCAATGTTCAATATCCTTAGTCATGTTGAACATTTGGGAAATGCAAATCAAAACAACCCTGAGGTTCCACCTCACACCAGTCAGAATGGCTAAGATCAAAAACTCAGGTGATAGTAGATGCTGGCGAGGATGTGGAGAAAGAGGAACACTCCTCCATTGTTGGTGGGATTGCAAGATGATGCAACCACTCTGGAAAACAGTCTGGCGGTTCCTCAGAAAATTGGACATAGCATTACCTGAGGACCCAACTATACCACTCCTAGGCATATACCAGAAGATGCTCCAACATATAACAAGGACATATGCTCCACTATGTTCATAGCAGCCTTATTTATAATAGCCAGAAGCTGGAAAGAACCCAGATGCCCTTCAACAGAGGAATGGATACAGAAAATGTGTACATTTATACAATGGAATATTTCAGCTATTAAAAACAATGCATTTGAGAAATTCTTAGGTAAATGGATGAACTAGAAAATATCCTGAGTGAGGTAACCCAATCACAAAAGAACACAAATGTATTCACTCACTGATTATTGGATATTAGCCCAGAATATACCCAAGATTCAACTCATAGACCACATGAAGCTCATGAAGAAGGAAGACCAAGTGTGGGTGCTTCAGTCCTTCTTAGATGGAGTAACGAAAATACTCAAGGTAGCAAATATGGAGACAAAGTGTGGGACAGAAACTGAAGGAGGGGCCGTCTGAGACCATTCCACCTGTGTATCCATCCCATGTGCAGTCACCAAAAGTAGACGCTGATGTGGATGTCAGGAAGTACATGCTGACAGGAGCCTGATATAGCTGTCTCCTTAGAGGTCTGCAAGAGTCTGACATATTCAAAGGCAGATGCTCACAGCTAACCATTGAAATGATCAAGGGTTCCCAATGGAGGAGTTAGAGTGAAGACTGAAGAAGCTGAAAGGGTTTGCAGCCCCATAGGAGAGCAACAATACCAACCAACCAGAGCTCCCAGAGTCTAAACCACCAGCCTGGGAGCACATAGGGAGGGACCCATGGCTCCAGCTGTATATGTAAGGGAGGATGGTCCTGTCAGGTATAGGTGGGAGAGGAGATCCTTGGTCCCATGAAGGCTGGACGCTGAGTGTGTGGGAATTCGAGGGTGAGGATGTAGGAGTGGGGGGAGTAGGTGGGGGAACGTCCTCATAGAAGCAGGAGGAAGGGGATGGGACAGGGGGTTCCTGGGTGGGAGAGAGAAATGGGGTAAGGGAATAACATCGAAAATGTAAATAAAATATCCAATAAAAAAGTTAAATAAAAAGAATGCTGACCACATTAATTAAGTTAATTAAGGGCATGTGCCTTTAATCCCAGCACTTGGGAGGCAGAGGCAGGTTTATCTCTAAATTTAAGGTCAGCCTGGTCTACAGAGCAAGTTCCAGGATAGCCAGGACTACACAGAGAAACTCTGTCTTGAAAACCAAAAACCAACCAAACATAAAAGTCCAAACAAATAAAAACCACCACCACCATCACCACTATCCACCACCACCTCACACCAACAAGAAGAACAAAAGGCGTCAGTTAAATATAAACCAATAAACAGAGAGCAATTGAAGTAGAGTCCCAATGTTGACCTCTGACCTCCAGACAAACATATACACACACATATGGGGCAAACTAAACAACAAACAAATGCACAAGCAATCTGCACACAAAACAACTAGAAAGAAGAAGAGTAATGCAAAGCTAGCCGAGAGCAAACACTGTGAAACTATCTTATCTGCACAGAGCCTGGGTGTCCTGTTATTTTTACCCCGGTCATTCCAGAAGAGTGAGAACAGAGTTGAGCTTTAAGGGGCAATGGGCTTTTTACAAATGTCTGTATTAGTAAAATGTTTTCAAAGAGATGCAGTTTCCTCTCTGAGAGAGAATTTAGGCCAGTTGGTATGCTAGAAGGACGGCTGTGCTATCACACTGCAGAGGTAGCCCTGGGTCCTGCTGGCGTCATGACTGACACAGAGCCTGCCATCCAGCTGGCCAGAACCCTCCAAGGAAGGAAGAGGAGGGACATCCCTTCCAGTCCTCTAGTAGAATCTCACTAGCCCAGGGAACCTTTCTCATCTTGGCACCTCCTTCTCAAGCTCTCCACCATGACCTCAGAGGGAGCTGCCACCATCCCTTGAAACAGAGGTCCTCATATGAGCAGAATGCTTCTCAAAGCCACTGCCTGCACATGGGGCTCACCTTCTAGAGGTGTGGCCTAAACTGTGTCCCCTATTACCTATCCTTGGTACAAAGATGGGACAATAGATGTCCATAGAATTCAAAGCTCAAAGTAAGGAGGTGGAGTCCTCCTTTTGGAGAGGTCCAGCCTGTTAGACTGAAAAGAGGTACCATTCACATCCAGAGACAAGGGGGAACTCTAGTCTCAGGAGATGAAACCTTGTCAGAATCCCAGTAAAGGGCACTGATTGGCAACCCAGCAGCCTCCTAGCTAAAGGCTTCTCCAAAGGCTGGGACCATCGTAGAGGGGGGCATGCCAGCCACCCTCTACCTACATTGCCACCCAAGTCTTATTATGGTCATGGTGCTGACCCTTTTAAGGCTTTCTTTTTCTCAACAGAGAAGACGCTCCGTCCTATATAACTTCTCCTGCAAAATGTACCCTGTACCCCTGAAAACCATATGCCATGCCCCAACCCCCTGGGGGTTTTCCCTCTGCCCAGGCCTGGTAGCATCCCGTGCTCCTCTTCTCCCCAGCAATGATCCCCACTCTCAGATCATAGGTCTGTCAGTACAGACACAGCTCCTTGGAAAGCTTTGCCTCTGTAGCCCCATTGTCAGGATCTACTATCTCAACTAGCATTCAATAAAACTGCCCTGAAACAAAGACAAGAACTAGACATCTCACTTTAGCCAATAGCCAAAAGCCATGAGTTCAAATATATCTTAAGACCTAGTATTTAAAATCCCTGCAGGAAGTGGAAGAGATAAAATGAAGGTTCCCCTGGTCCCAAAGTCCATCTTCCACCGAACAGTTTCCACTATCCTCCGTTTCCAGACCCCAGGACTCTAGCATCTGACCCCTCTCCTATTCTTACCCTGTATCCCAAAGAAGTTCTTAGACCCCAAAGTAGAATCCACATGAAAAGAAAATGCAGCATTTGTGTTGCTGGGTCTGAATTACCTGGTTTAGTATAATATGTTCCAATTCATCTAATTCCCTGGAAGTTTTACAGTTTCAAAGTTCAAATTTAATTGATTCGAAGTCTGTGTCCCACATCTTCAGGACCATTCATCAAAACTGGCATCTAATACTGAGAAACGAGGGGCAGCTGCTGAGGAGAAACCATGACCTCTTACACTATACTGCTCCCAAGCCAGCTCAGATTTCCATCCAACCCAAGGGGCAATAATACCAGCTCAGTGCAGACAAGGTGGCTCATTTCACAGAGAAGATATATTCAGAGGCCATGAACACTGGGAGTGGGATGGCAGGTGCGGGTGGGGCTAGCTCTGTAAAGGCCTTGCTTCACATGCAGGAGGACCTGAGTTCAATTCCTAGGATTCATGTGGAAAAAGAAACCCAAACAGGTGTGGTGACATTCAGGGAGGTGGAGACTGCTAGATCCCTGGGCCTCTCAGTCTAGCCTACTTGGCAAGCTCTAGGCCAATGAGAGACCAATGAGACATCAATAAAAAATCATGGACAGCACCAGGGTGACTACACTTGAGTTTGTCCTCTGGCCTACACACACACACACACACACACACACACACACACACGTGCACGAGAGAGACTGTACACACAGGCTCACATACATCAAGGGCCAGAACATGCGATTTAATCACTCGCTCCAGTTAAAATTCATGCAATTTGTGAAACTCTAAACTCGGAACTCATGCTGTCATTGTTGCATTAAAATTGAGTGTTATGAACATTCTTTTTTTTTTTTTTTTTGGTTTCGAGACAGGTTTCTTGTAAACCTGCGTCCTGGGAACTACCTGTGACAGCTGGCCTCGAATTCAATCCCCTGCCTCTGCCTCCAATGTGGGATTAAAGAGTGGCACCACGCCGATGAACATTTCATTAATATTGTTTTTAATAAAATAATATCTCAAAAGATTATTTCCTTCTTATGGAAATTCCAGATTTGCATAAAATATCAAGCTCTCTCACGAGTGTGTGATTGGTGTGTGAGTGGGCAGAATGGGGTAAGAGCAGGGTACAATTTGTTTTCCCAGGGCACTGGGAGGGTTCCCTGATAAACTCAGTAAACCAGCAGAGAGACTTCAGGCAACTTACTCTCTGCCTCAGTTTACTTCTCTGCACCCAATGCTACTGTTAAACTACTTGATAAGCACCTACACCTTACCATTACGTGCTTGCTTTTTATCTTTTATTTGTTCTTTGAGAATTTTATATATTGCATGCCTTCTATCAGAAGACACACAAAACCTTTTAGTTGTTGTCCTTGTTCCCTACTTTGCAAACAGATAAGCAAGTGACAGATCTTGGGAAGGAAAATTGGACATCATTCACAAAGCCAGAGGCTAAGGCAGGGCTGAGGCGGCTGGCTTGTTCACAAAGGGAAGCTGCCCTTACAGGTTGGAGGCTGGATTCCATTCAGAGCCCTCCATGACCCCACATTCCAGGCTCAAAGCTTTCTCCACCTGCCAGGAAAAAAAAAGACTCCACAGGAGCTTCACATATGCTTGCTCTGTCTTTTTTCCAAGTTCGGCCCTGGATTTAGAAGTGACTTAAGAACTATCTGAGAGACATGAAAGATATGCTTTGTCCACCCAGCTCCTGGCCCTGGGGCCACAGAACAGTGCTCTGAAAGATCTTTGCACCATAGCCCACTCAGTTAGCCTGGACACTATTGGCTCATGTGGCAGTCTGAGAACATGTTAAATGAGAAGACATTTAAAAATGAGATGAATTGTACTTTAAACGCAGGCTTCTGGCTTCTCTTTTAAAGTGTATATGATCTAGAACATAGGGTCCATAATCCTACTCATATAGAACTGGCAGTCCTCAGCACAGCGTGGGCCTTTACCAAGCTCCTGACAGTTTCCACCTGTCCTAGCTAGAGACTCCATTGCTGTGACGAAACACCATAACCAAAAGCAACTTGGGGAGGAAAAGGTTTATTTGGCTTACACTTCCATATCACAGTTCATCAACAAAAGTCAAAACAGGAACCTGAGAGAAGAGCTGATGCAGAGGTCATGGAGGAGTGCTGCTTACTGGCTTGCTCCCCAGAGTCTTGCTCAACTTGCTTTCTATACCCAAGGACCACCTACATAGAGATGGAAACACAGCCAGCTGGACCCTCCCACATCAATCATCAATCAAAAAGAGCGCAGCGCAGGCCAGTCCGGTGGGATGTTTTCTCAGTTGAGGTTTCCTCCACCCAACGACTCTATCTTGTGCCAAGTTGACATAAAACCAGCCAGCATACCACCCTTCCCTCTGTCTCTCTGATAAAGAAGCTGGGGTGTGGGGGGGTCAGTTTCCAGATAACATCTTGCCAGGCTACTGGGGCTATTTGTATCTCAAACTTCACTGGATACTGAACTCTTCCTGAATGGGCCACATGTACTTCTGTAGGTCTGATTCCTTCCAGAAGGCCAGCTTGTGAGCTCACCCCTACCAGAGTGTACTCTGGAGCCAGGGTCCCTCCTGCTCCTCATTCCTTGTAGCCTCATGTTCCTGTTTCCCTGACTTGACTGTGGATAATGCAGTGTAGTGTGATAAACTGTTGAGCAGCCTGGTCCTAACAGGTGAGAGTCTCTGATCTACCCCCTCATCCTGAAGGGGGAGATTTGGTGCCTAATTCTCAAGGTTGACATTTTCAGAGAAACATCAGGTGATTGGAAACCTGTCTGCATTGCGAGGATAGGAAATGAAGGGTCAGGAAGTCATGTTGTTGGAACAAAATACATGGCAACTTCTGGAAGGGTTTATTTTGGCTCATGGTCTGAGGGTACAGTCCATTGACACAGGGAGGCGTGGCTGTAGGAGTAGGCAACTGGTCACATTGTACCCTTAATCAGGAAGCAGAAGACAATGCATGCTGGTATTCTGCTGGCTTTCTTTCTATTCACTCTTGGGGCTACAACCAATGAGATGGTGCCACCCACCTTCAAGATGGATCTTCCCACATCAACCTAATCTAGAAACTACCTCCTTGACAACCCAGAGTTTATCTCCATGAAGATTCTAAGTCCCACGAGGCTGACAGTCAGAGTTAACTATCACACCCTAGAACAAGTGATTGATGGAACTGGAGATATCTAGTATAGAGTAAAGAAGGGCTAGGACTCATCCCTGCTTCGACTGGGAAGTCATGAGAAAAAAGTGGGTTTAATCAGCCAGGATTGCTACAGCACTAATGGTTCAGTATTAATACACCATCATAACATTTGTAGCAGGGACTCACTTGATACCCACTATATACTTGGCAATATTCCAAGCACACACACTCTCTCACTAGTTTTAACACAATAAATTTAATCAATTGAAGCCATAGGAATTCAGATCATAACTAAATTAATGTCTAAATGTGGAAGACACTGCCTTGGGGGGCACTGTGGGGGCTGAAAGAGTACACTGGGGATTGCAGAATGCGCTCTCTAAAGCAAGGGCATCTAGAATGACTCCTATGGTCTCATTTGCCAGGTATTCTGGGATTCGAGTAGTTTAAATTCAGGGGGTTCCCCTAGAGCTGAGGAGGGAAACAGAAGATTAGAAAACTAAGAAAGGAAGTGGTGAGCTGGTGCTGCAGCTCCTTCTATCGCAGAAAAGCCAGTGGGTTTGATACTGGCCAAGGCAGCTGTGCTGGTTTGAGTGAGGATGGCCCCCATAGACTCATACGTTTGAACACTTGGTCCTACTTGGTGGAACTGTTTGGGCAGGATTAGGGGGTGTGGCCTTGTTGAAGAAGGTGTCTCACAGGGGGTGGGCTTTGAAGTTTCAAAAGACCATTCCCAGCGTGCTCTCTGGCTCCTGCATGTGGATCAGGATGTGGACTCTCAGCTTTCCCTGCTACTGTACCTTTGCTCCACCATCAAGTACTCTAACCCTCTGGAACTGTAAGCCCAATTAAATGCTTTCATTCATAAGTTGCTTTGATCATTGTCTTAGTTAGGGTTTTACTGCTGTGAGCAGACACCATGACCAAGGCAACTCTTAAAAGGACAATATTTAATTGAGGACGGCTTACAGGTTCAGAGGTTCAGTCCATTATCATCAAGGTGGGAACATGGCAGCATCCAGGCAGGCATGGTGCTGAAGGAGTTGAGAGTTCTACAACTTCATCTACAGGCTGGTAGGAGACAACTAACTCCCATGTAGTCAGGAGAGTATCTTAAAGCCTATGCCCACAGTGACACACTTCCTCCAACAAGGCCACACCTCCAAATAGTGTCACTCTCTGGGCCAAACATATTCAAACTACCACAGTCATGATGTCTTCTTACAGCAAGTGGTTAATACAGCAGCTGAACTGCACATTAACATAAACATGTCGTAAAGCTCCTATAGGCTGACCTAAGTTGAGGAGAAATTCACAGAGATGATCAATGGGGCATGTGATGATTGACAGGATCTAGAATCATCTAGGAGACAAGCTCTGAGCATGTCTTTGAGGTATAATCTAGATTAGATTAGATTAGATTAGGGCAGACTCACCCTGACTGTGTTGGTAGTGTTCCATGGGCTGGGGTCCAAGGCTGAATGAAAAGGGTGAAAGTAAGCTGAGTACAGAGAGATTCACCCTCTCCATCTCCCGCTGCCACACCTTTCCCACCAGATGGACTGTATACCCTCAAACTGTGAGCCACAAGAAAGCCCCTCCTTCATTAAGTTGCTTCTGTCATGCACTCTGCCACAGCAGAGAGGAAAGCAACTAATACAATATATGAGATTTCTTGGGGGTTCTTGGAAGCCAGAGGTCAATGCTGGGTATCTTTCTCTATTGTTTTCTACTTTATTTTTTGAGACAGAATCTCTCACTGAACATGGAACTCACTAATTCAGCTAGAATAGCTGGCCAATTAGATCTAGAGATTCACTGTTTCTACCCCTGAAGAATTGGGGTTACAAACATATGCTACATTGCCTGACCTTTTAAAAATTATTATTAAATACATTTGTGATTTGTGGGTATGTGCCTGTATGTGGATATGTGGGGGCGGGGGGCATGTACATGCCACAATACATATGTGAAGTCAGAAGACAACATTTAGATGCTGGTCTCTCTTTCCACCATGTGGGTCCCAGGGATCAAACTCAGGTCATCAGACTTGGCAACAAGTGTCTTTACACACTAAGCTGATTTGCCAGCTCCGTACCTGGCTTTATGTGGGTGCTGGGGATCTCCAGACAGACCCTAATGGGTGTACAGTAGGCATTTTACCAACTCAGTCATCTCCCCAGCCCTTTGTTGAAGTTTTGATCCTATGGGAGTCTGTGTTTCCTATCTCTATATGCACCAAATTATGATATAAAACTAGTGAAAATAATTGAGCTGGATATGGTGACTGACACACAGCACTCAAGAGGTAGAGGCGGGAAGATGCTCCACGTTCAAATCCAGTCTGGTTTCAAAGTGAGTTTCAAGACTGCTTGGGCCACAGAGTCAGACCCAGTCTCAAAACAAACAAACAAGAAACACAAAACAAAAAACAAAGGAAAGGAAGGGAAGGAAGAAAAAGGTGGAGGTGGAGGAGGGGTAAGAAAAATTAATTTGAAAACCAACATGGTCCCCAACGCCACCTTTCCCTTTCATGGGCCTGAGTAGCTTAACTCTACAAACAGATTTAATTAGTATGATCTACAGACCGAAGGAGCTGACCCAAAACAGTGGGGTGGCTTCTGTCAGTTTCTAGAACTTCCTATGAACCAGCAGAAGGCCAACTGTGGTGGTTGAATAAGAATGGTCCCATAGACTCACATGATGCCTAGTCATCAGGGAATGGCACTACTTAGAAGGATTAGGAGGTGTGGCCTTGTTGGTAGGTGTGGCGCTTGTTGGAGGATGTATGTCACAGGGGGTGGGCTTTGAGGTTTCAGAAACCCAGGTCAAGCCCAATGACTCAAGGTAAGACATTCAAATATAACATTCAAATATAACTTCTCTAAATTGCATATGCCCTCCAACATCAACCCTGTTTTTCTGTAAGTGTGGTGTGTGTGGTGTGTGTGTGTGTGTGTGTGTGCGCGTGTTTTCGACCAATACTTTATTCTTCTGGACTTGACTGTTCCCTTCAGCAGGTTCTACCTCCAGCACTTAAAACACTCTGCGCCGAGGACCTTCCTGGAGCTAAACCCAACAGTCCGGTCCGTTGTAATCTTTGTCTTACTGAAGTCATCAGCAGCAGTGATCAGTCAACCACTCTCTTAACTGAAATCTCTTGAACCTCAAGAGAACACTGGTGTTTTTCCCTCCCTCTTCTGTATTCTTTCCAGGCCTGTCCTTACCATCCAGTACAATAGGCTTTTGCTTCTGGAAAACTACAATTGGCTCTTTGGTTTGGTACTCTACACCCACACAGCAGGTAATGACACTCCCACGATTTCCTGTCTGTCAAGGTTAAGTGAATCCTCTCTGGAGTTCTCTGGGTGCATCTCTCCAACTGCTGGTGAACATCTCAGTGCACGGCTGCTACCTC